>RWGZ01001019.1:0-272118 GCA_009725065.1 Utricularia reniformis
TACCACAAGATCGAACATGTCTCAAGTGTGTAATGGTGCTTGTTAGTTTAAATTTAAATTTAAATTCAAATTTAAACCTCAATCAAACATTAATCATCATTTTATTAGATTTCAAACATGAATTATTTATTGCAAAACAAACTCTAAACTTAAAAAATAGGCTCATTCGATTCATTTACAGTTTACAACCTTAGTTTTGGTCAACTTGATCAAATAAATATACAAACCCAAAAGTAACAAAAATATGAAAACATTGATCATTGGATTGTAGGTTTTAAATAAATTTAAAAATGAACGGACGAGATTGACATAAGAAATCAAGGAAGACTACGGGGCGGAGGCGGAGGCGGAGGCGGACTGCTTGTTATATACAATAAAGTCATGAGATTTAGCAGTCAACAAGAGTGAGTGAAGTGAGTTCACAAGAAATTTACTTAAAAACAAATGACGTACAAAACAGAAGAAAAATTGAAAGAATGCTTATTTCCCACAACATATCTCCATGGCTACCTGCATTTACACCTCATATTTTCATTAGTTTCCGCCAATTGAAAACAACATACTGATTTTAAGTGAATGAACAAACCTGAGTTGTGCGTTTTAGGTAGTGCCGGTAACGACATCTCTGCGAATTATCGTGATTAAGTATTCTGAGAGTTGGTTGTTTTTTAAAGAAACCAAAATACTACCTGGAGCACAAAGAGATATTGTTGTCATTGAAGCTGAAGATGGCCATGGAGCTGCAATATTGTCTCTTAAGTCGCATGTAAAGCTGAACCCCGTCGAGTTATCATAAACCATATCAGTCGGTAGGCTTCCGAGTAGACACCCTGAAGACATGTGGTTTTTAAAAATATGGAGATGGTGTAAATCAGGAGGGAGGGCCTGGGAATAAGATGAAGAATTACCTTGTTGCCCATATACTGCTTTGCTCCAAGTGGACAAGAAAGAAAATATAGGTAAGCAGAGAATTGTTTAATCAATGTACTAGTTAAATGTAACCTTGAAGGCTGAAGTCTTCTAGGTCAATATCACAAAGCTCGAAAATGTTGGTCATCACGCCACCCTTACGCAGCATGGATCCTAGTGTAATTGAACATATTATAGCTTGCCGGTTTGTTATAAGCATTTGTCTCTGTATTCCATCCATATACGTGTTTAACGAGGTGCAGCAGGAAGGACTCGGAGCAGCGACATTCCGGCACACAGAAATTACTTCTGATGGCTCTTTTAAATCTAAAGGGCATGCTGATGAAACAATTCAAAAATGCAATTTTAACAATAAGTAATTTCCATTTTGACATGTCCATAATTTCATAAAGAAGAAAATGCATACATACCCTTATTAACCTTGCAGGCCGACAATATACGGAAAGCTGTATTCGCAGAATCGTGACTAAGCTTCCTAGATAGATATGAATAAGCAACCCCTTTGCAGTCATTAAGGATGTCAGCAGGGCTGGACACACCAACTAAATCATCATTCCCAAAAGTCTGAGTTCCAGAGATCTTAAGCACAGCATTCATAACTGCAGGCTGACAAATCGGTCGACAACACTCTTTAAGAGGATCTATATTGCCACATGCTTCTAAAAGTTCGCTGGTATTCACCACTTTCTCGAATGTTTTTATATCCTTTATGGAACAAGAGCCACCAGTGAGATTATAAGACTTTGCTGAACACATGGTTGATATCGAATTGTTAGCTCCTCTGCTGGATAATATACTTACGATATCTTGGAAACAATCATCTGCTGCGGCATTTGGCAAGACTAACTTATCTGAACTCATACCATAAAATCCCTGGAATATTCGGAGCAAGCTAATAAACTGCGGACAGCAAATCACATCGCCTGCAACTGCAGCTAATGGCTGGTCGCAGTCAGAAGCTGTTTTCTCCATGATACTAAGAATGGAAGAAAAGTTTACAGGACATCTCCCAGTCAAGACTGGATTGTAAGTGCTAGGATAAACCGGATACATTGGAGGCAAAGATCCAGCGGGAATAGAAAAATTAGGAATCATTGCTGGAGATACTTCTATGGGGCGAAAAGTCCCACTTTCTGGAGGATTAACTTGGAGAGAAGAAGAATAAACGTGATTTGGCTCTGGCAACATCAGCAAAGCTGTTGCAATCCGAAATCTACACATCCATGTTGCTAAATGTAGAAGCAAATGGAAAAGATGGCCTGCAAATCGAAGAACTATACATGTAGGTACAGTACTTCGGATACGAATAAAATTATTCATATCATGGTGACCTGATATAAGTTGAGAAAACAAACCTATGTTCGAAGCAATAGTTTTGACACGTTCCATAAGCCTGCTAACCCTCAGTCACCATAGAGATAAGAAATAAGAGATATCCCTTGAAGCTACTGTATTTGATTCTGAAATTATAATTTCATCACATTGCAGACATCAAGCTAGAATAAAAATAGTCCATTAGTTAGAGCCTTGAATACAGCAGAAGAATAAAAAAAGATTCTTTTCGATTATCAAACAAGCTAAATATTGACACATCTTTCAGATCCAGCAATAACAACCATCTTAGCTGATTTTCTAACGTATGGCAGCCCGAAAAATTAAACGTATACACTTTGACTTTAAAATGGAAGATGTTAGTAATAATTACTTTCTATATTCAACAAAATCTAAAACACACATATAACCTGTTCAAAGTATATATTGCCTCTGGAATTTCGATTTTAGTTACACATTTGAGAAAACCTAATTTTTGAAGCAAAAAATGGAAATCAAAGGAGCCAAAACATACCTGCCCAGAAAATTCTAACTCTTCTACAACATAGAAATATTTTTTTATAAAGGAAAAAAACGAGGATTATACAGCGAGAGAACACAACACTAGCAAAACCCTATACCGCAGTCAACCGATAGGTAGCCATTTTTCAATAATTAAGAAAATGCAGCTTAAACAACACAGAGATCCACCTTCGTTCTCCATCTCCTGTTAGTAATCTTTATCAAACCCACTTGCAGCAATCCCCTAGAAAGCATAAAATTCAACGAAACGGGAGGACTCCCACATCTCATTCACAGCTTAAATGTATAAAAAATAATGCAACCCTGAAGCAAAAAGATAGTGATAAAATAGGATAACTTGAAAAAGGTGGACAAAAGGTAGAAACCCTAAAAAGTTTAGGAAAGTTGAGAAGAATGCTGACAGGGAAACCACAAAAGATGTCAAGAACTGGGGGAAGTTTTCTTCCCTTTCTTACTAATCTCCATTCCTTTCCTCTCTCTCTCACCGCCTGGTTGTATTGAATTGGACAGTGATGTGGCCGGCCCATCTTGTCACTTTTTTGTTTCTATATTGGGCTGATTTATTTAAAGCCCGTATAATCAAATCACCCTAGCCCACCTAATTGTCTCTTAATTTCAAATATTTCTATTATTAATTTAGGAATCATTTAAAACTCTGATTTAGTATTTAATACTTGCGTAATTAAATTGATAATGCCAGTCACCTCTAAATTCAAATTTAAAATTAAAATTCATTCATAATAATTCAGCATTAAAATACTAATACTTAAGCGATTAAATAGAAAATAAAATATTTTATTAATATATCAAGTTTTTTTCTTTATCAATCTATGTCAGTTATCTAATACAATTAGAAATCAAGTACTCAATTTAATGTTAATATCTATGTTGCACCAACAAGAGTGTAGGATGTGAGATTCGGGCTGTGAGGGTGTGAGATTCGTTAATTTTTTACGAATATGATTAGGGTGCGTAAAGGATTCGTTGATTAAAATAATATAAATATATTATATTTTTACAAGTTGCTCAATAATCCAATAATATTTCAAATTATTTCGATTACTAATATGATAGATTATATAAAATTTCATTCAAATTAATTAAAATATGTTTTTTCGTTTTTTTTTAATTTAAAAATTTTTACGCACCCGGTGAGTTAGGTTGCACAAATCCGAACGATTGGTGCAACCTAGGTTAATATCAAATTTGTGTAAGTGATTACACTAATTTTTTTTCTTGCAAGTGAAGTAACTTGGGTGCATAATTATAGCGGATGACATTTAGGATCTACAAAATTTGTAAAATATGACAAATTTGATCTTCAAGTTTCTTAATTTTTGACAAATTTAGCTATCAAACTTTTTAACGTAAAATTAGTTCCGTAAAATAATTTGATTTCCCGACCTATCAATTAGTTGCATAAATATAGTCTGCAAAAACAAGTGGATATAGAATGAAGTCGCGGTTAGTACGTCAAGCCATCCTTCGTTGTGTGGGTAGGCTTTCTTTCCATACCTTGGGGCTTTATGTTCGTAATTACTAATGATGTCATGTTGACTCTATATATTAGCATCTATAACCCATTATAAGGTAAAGCTTGAAGATAAGTTTTGTACACTAAACATTCTCATACTTTGAAAATTTAATAAAACAAGTTCTTATATTTTGTAAATTCTACCAAAATTAATTTTACTAACGATGAAATTTATCAAATTTTGGAGACCTTTAGATCAATTCTTCCAAAATTATCAAAGTACATAAAGTACTAGTGTCAAATTAATTTTATCTTATTATTCTTATTTCGTGGAAGAGATAGAATGTGAATACAAAATCACTCATTTTTAAAACATGTTTATTATTATTGTTTAAATATATTTCAAAAATACCATTTACTCCTTTCTCAGTGTAATTAAGTTTTTTAGTTTAATTTATAAAGTTTTATCAATCGATTATATATTTAATATATTAATAATACATTATATTTTCTATAGTAATTAAAATTTACAATATTTACATACCTGATTTATACTATTTTAAGATGAATGATGACAATAAAAAAAATCTATTGAATATGAAGTTTATTTAACAAATATTAAAGATAACTATATGGAGCATATCTCTTATGTTTTCTTTATAGAGGTATCAACAATCACCAAATTCTAATGGTAATAAATTATCAACATCCAATTTTTAATTAGTTGTTTGTGGAGACAATTTGAATAAATAAAGAACGGAAAAACACAATGATTTAACATGGAAAACCCCAAAGAAAATGGAAAAAAACTATCGTGTCGAGAGGGAATCCTCTCGACTAATTCAATAATAAAAAGAGAGTAAAAATGTTACAAGGGATGACTAAAGGAAGCAACAACATGTAATATGAAGAACATACGAATAACAGAAAGCATCGGCTAGGGTTTGATCTATTGCATCTAGTCTAAAACTTGATCTCCCAAACTCTTATTTATAGAGGGATGTGTCATCCTCTTGGGTCTGGCCGTCTACATCTTAACTTGGGCCATATTGTTGGACTAAACTCTTTGCGTGGATCGAACCCTCTTTGTGGAACCCGGTTTAAGGGTTCCCAACACTAGCCCTCTTGGGTTTCATCACAGCCGAATCGCCTATGATCGTAAGCCAATTATCAAGAACCCGACCCTTCACACCCATGGATGTCTTATGGTTTAGAGAGTCTCGATTCTTTTATAAGTCCCAAGTCAAGCTCTCTTTTCCTTACCCTTTGATGATTTTACTCATCTTATACCTTTTCATTCGCTAACTTTTGGATATAATCATCTCTAAGGTTCTATCACTTATTACACTTTAAGTCTTTGCGAGCAAGTTCGCGTCGAGACCGAGTTCTTGGGTAGTTCTGAACTAACTAACCCATGATTTGGGACTTGCTGGTTTTCGTACTAGAAATCTAGAGGCACTACCTATATGGGCTGAAATATGAAGTGTTCACTGTAATGTCCTGAAACTAGGTCTTGAATTTTTTGATCATATCTAAATTTTAAACATATACATCGGAATATTTTCATACAACAAATATCTAATCAACGTACTTTTATCATACTACACTACATTACTCAATCGTACCCTATTTCATAACAATCCTTGCACTCCACTCTCTGGTATCTCATCATAATGCTTTGTCAACCTTTCGATATTGACTCCTTATTGACTTTAAATTAGCAACCGACGACAAAATTCAAACTTGCTTTATCCTTGTGTTGTCTACAAAACTATAAAGCAGGCATAATCTAACAATATAAAATTTCACTATCAATCAATCGCCCAATTTTGCTCCTATTAATTTCCCATTTTCACTATATATGTATTTTAAACACTTTTGAACCATTTTACTCCTCCTTTAAGTTCTATCTCCTTCACAAGGTAATTTATTCGTCTCATCTCATCACTTTAAATCACAACATAGTTTTTAATAAAATCATCTATTGCTTAAACTTCACTTCCTATTATATTTGATGAAATTTACATTTGTAAACCATTCATTTCTTTCCTTTAAGTTACCCTTTTATCCCAAAGATATTTGCTCATCTCACACTCTTGTTTCTTTCTTTTGAATTTTCCTTTTTATCTGAGAGTCGTATGTTCATTTGAAATCCAATCATTTCTGTTTCCCACTACAACGTAGTTTTTAATGAAATCGTATTTTGCTTAAACCTCACTTTCTATTAATCTTGCTTGAAGTTTTGTTTTGTAAAACCATTCATTTATCTCCTCCCATTTACCCTTTACACTAACGACGTTCATTCATTTGAAACCATTCGTTTCTTTCTTTTCAATTACCCTTTTTACCCTAAAGCAGTTCGTTGATTTGAAACCATTCGTTCTTTTTCAATTACAGTTTTTACCTAAAGTCATTCGTTCATTGACACCATTCATTTCTTTTTTTAAAATTACTCTTTACTAATGAGTTGTCCTTTTCATCATGAAATCATTTGTTTCTTTTCATTCGATTCAATAAACCGGTTCATTCATTTCATTTCCTTCCTTACTATGGTCGGATTTACCATGCCAGAAGGCATGTGTCACCCAAATTGTGCGGCAGCTGTTGAATGGCTCGACTAGAGTATATGATTCCCTTCTTCGAGTAGGGATCCAAGTGCTACCAGTTCCCATCTGGTTCTGTTCGACACAGTAGTACATACATTCCATTCTTGTGTACTTTCTTCCTATGTCTCAGAAAGGCCCTACGTTTGGCTCTCCCCACCTTGGAGGGTTACTTCAAAAACTTAATAAATACAATAAGGTTGATGAGGCCTTTGGTGTGGGTCTCCGAAGTCCCTTGGGATGTAACGACCCAGAATAATACCCTAGGACTAAAAACACGACAAATCAGCATTACCGCATTTCCGCCAGAGTCAAAACTATTTAAGAGCCTAAAGGGGAAATCCTAGGGATGGGGGCAAAGAGATCATTTAGGCAAGTTAAAATATCTATAAATAGAGCAGGAAGTGAAAGGATAAATCATTTTTTACTTTGACACGAAAAACACCCAAGAAAGAAGCTTAGGAACAAATTCGTTGTGAATTTGTTCCAATTCACTGTTTTCTATCAACAAACAATTCACCATGAATTTTGGTGAATTTACTACGAATTTGCAACAACCAAACAATTCCATGCGGAATTGTGATGAACTCACCACATGTTTCATGTAGTACACATAATTCACCATGAATCTTGAGGTAAGAGTAACTTCACCGTTGATTTTTTATTAGGAAATTATTCATCGCAAATTTTTTAGGACATTGCTCAATTCATCGCGGATTTGATTGTAGGGAGTGAATTCACCATGGATTTCTAGGGAAAGATAAAATTCATCGCGAATCAATCCTAGAATGTGACAAAGAGGGTTCATATGGACTTATTGTAAAAACGAGTAATGAACCAATGTAGTAGTGATATACTATCGCATAGTAGTGTAATAGGGTGATTCCTGAATGCAGGAAGAACAGAGGAGAGCACAGAGCATCGAAATCACTAGGTTAAGAGAAGGTTTAGGGGGTAAATGCAGGTTATACCCCTTTTTTTCAACAAACTTGTTTTTTTACATTACATCACAATTACTAGTTGCGAAAACATATTTCTCAACTAGTAATTGCGAAAATTGAACAATATCAGTTTTCTCAGTTTCTAATTATGAAATCCGGGGTTGTCAGTTTTCTCTTTCCCCCATCCCATGTATTCTCTTTGTCAAACTTTCAGGAACCTTTCGTTTATGTAGAAAAGGCCTTAAATCTTTCATAGAAAATATTGGGCTTCCAATTCTCAATTGAAAATCCAGCCAAAGCAGCTCTAAAAGCATCCAAAAGTTTGGGTTCAAAGAGATGTTTCTCAAGCTCTCCAAATAACTTATTACGAACAACTTCTTTTATCTTATCTATGAGCTCCTAAAATGAAGAATCCTTCTCATCTCCAACTACCTTTTGAGACTGAATCCACTGCCTTTTTCTCTTTCATTTATGCTAGAGGAGTTTTCATACTATTGTTGTTTATGTGATCTCCTGTCTGTTTCTTTAATTATATCAAAATTCTCATCTTCCTTATGACTTAAAATCAAATCGGAGTCACCCAAAACAACCTCATGTCATTCCTTTTGACCAGCTTTGAATTTCTTGTTGGAAACTTTGGCTTCTTCTTCATCCATGTCCCTAGAAAAAGATTGAAGCAAGAATATTTCTCAATTGAGTGAAGGTGTCAGTTTTATGTCATATTTCTGCTCAGTTTACGTACTTAGAAACTGAGAAAACTGATATTGTCCAGTTTTCGCAATTACTAGTTGAGAAATATGTTTTCGCAACTAGTAATTGCGATGTAACGTAAAAAACAAGTCAGGTAAAAAAATGGGGTATAACCTGCAATTACCCGAAGGTTAGGTATAGCGAAAAGAGTACAAATCATGGTAAAATGAATAAAAAAAAGGGAAGATTAGGGGTGAGTTAGAAATACTGAACCCGACATTGTGCCATTTGCACAATGAGCACATTTAGGGCATTCTGAGAGATTGATATCCATGTTCTCATAAATGAGATGTACGTACTATAGTTTTTGAAATCGGTTCAATGGGTGGATCGGAAATTTCTTCTATTCATCGAATCAGATGGTCGGATCGGTTCAAACCGATTTTAGAAAATTATATATATAATAATAATATATTATTTAATAATAAAATAAATTTTAAACAATAATTTTTTCATTAATTTAATTGTTAATAAGTTTAAAATTATGATTTTTCCCATATTTTAATAATATTGTACAAAATATGGGCCCACCAGGTCAACATTTTAGCCCAATAGATCCAATTTTAGTCGTACAGACCGATCTTTACTGATTTGTAGCATTTGGACCGGGATCGAATTGATTTTTTGCTGAAAAGACCCCTTACTTAGATTAGACAATTTTTTGGAGTGGATCGAATCAGTATTAGCACCAGTTCACGATGGGAACCGGTTTCAAAAACATGGTACGTATCACATGGCTAAACGAAACCGGATGGGAACACGGTAGCGCCTAGGTCTCTACCTGGGAGGAGAAGCTTGTAGACTCGTCGGGCTAGTTAAAAGCTAACGGTTGGTTCGGATGGGACATGTAACAAGCATTTGAATTAGACCATAGTAACAAATAAAGAAAGAAAAAAAGGAAGAGAAGGAAAAGCTATTGAGAGTATAAAAGGAAATGAAGAAAACACTTTAAATTGTTAATAGTGATGTTTGATTTTATAAATTGTGATCGTTTTACAGATTTTGTAGTTTAAGATGCTGAGGAGTGAGATGGGGAAATGGAAGGTAGTCGATTACCCACAGTCAAATATTGTGTCGTTTTAATTTGATTGTTATCAAATAGACTTGTTTTGTTTTAATTGTTAGTTAATCGGTGTTGAACTTCGGAACCTTGCTTTTAAACTTTTTCCTTGTTAATTATGTTCCATCTCACAATTCGGCTAGGCCATATTAACATTGAATCACGATCAACGGAAACCCAACATGAAAAGGGTGATTTAATAGACTTGATCGGTCTCCTCGACCAATCAAGGATACTGATCAGATAATTCTTATAAGTCTATTTGATAACAGTCAGATTGAGGTTGGATCGATGTATCATGTTGGCTACATATATGTAAAAAGGTACAACCGTATCTTGTTAGATACAGATATGGAAATATATTGATATTATCCGGGGGTATTTTGGTAATTGAGATACCCCGGGCTCGTCTGGGGCATCAAAATGGTATTTCCATATTCATTTTATGATTTCGGAATGGAGCAACTTTGAGGGTATTCTCGTAATCTGGACATCACGGGTCCGCATGGAAGGATTCTAATGGTACTTCGAATAGTTTCTTATAATTACAGGTTGAAATGGCGTCATGGGTATTTTCGTAATTTGGGACACAAAAAGCTCGCTGGCAAATATTTGGTGATAATTTAGGTTATCTTTTGAGTATTTGGAGATGGAATTATGTCAATGGTATTTTCTCGTCATTTCATATGGTCAGTGGTTGACCGAGATGCACCTCGAAAAACCCAAGACATTATGATACATATCGAAGTGAAATTGAGCGTTTTTTGACAAAGTGGGCCAAATTGATTAAGATTGAGCTTTTGATCTCATAACTGACCTAATGATCTCAGTTTTTCTATAAATACATGTCCCCGAAAATGGGTTAGACTTTTGGCACTTTTTTCCAAGGCAAGGTTTTACTTTGAATTAGTGAACATTGTTTTGTTTTAAATGTATAGTTATTCGGTGTTGAAATTCGAAACCTTGTTTTTAACCTTTTGCCTTATTAATTATATTCATTTTGCAATTCAGCGAAGCCAGATTTATGGGCGTTACACCCCGAGTCTTAATTATTTCATTCACATTCTTTAACTTGCATATAGCTATATGAAACATTATTTCCCAATACCTTAAATCTTCCTTTAATATCATGTGTTCAATCCACTTCATTTCCATTTCTATCCACACTAATTTTGAGTCATTGAAATCATCATTCTTGACATGTGGGACACTTATTCACTAATTCTTAGTTTTATCTTTATTTTCTTATCATTTCACCATCTTCTTTTAATTTCTATCAGTCTTGAATTTTCCCTTCATATTTTGAATCGATTTCACTTATCTTGTTTACCATATCACATAACCATTGATTCTCAGTCTTTTAGTTTCTGCGTCATATTACGGTAACTTACCCCATTTCACTTTCTTATTCCTTCATTATCTTACCACTTAACTCCCCATTCGTAGTGTTTTGATTTCGGTACAACTTTACCCTGATTCTTAAACATTTCACCTCACTCTCACTTCGTGATTTACCCATTTTTAATTTATTATTCTTATCTTGCTCACTGTACCACTTAGCCCATGTTTCGTATTCCTTCGGTTCATGTGTCACTCCCGCTCCATATATTAACTCTTCCATTCCTTTACTTGAACTTCTATTATTAGATCATGTTTACTCCGCTTACCTACAGTTTCCGGTGTTCCATTTCTTTGTTATTCTCCATAACTCCTAGTTATTCTTTCCTCTTCACATCTGAGGACGGATTCATGACATACTATTCTTCACCAAATTCCGCCACTAATTTAGGTACAACCTTCACTTTCAGGATGAATTGATGTGATTCCGCCATGAATTGTTACTTGGGATCCTTTCCACTATGAATCACCATCAATCCGAGATGAATTTTGAATTAAGAGGTAATTCGCAATAAAACATTTCTCAAAAACCGCAATTGTTCTTTGGGCCAAAACTGGAATGAATTTCTATAAGTTACAATTCATCGCAAATTTCTTTTCCTAGACTATTTTCCAAGCCTTTTCATGTACAAGTGCCAAATGCGCCCCTTGTCTCATTAGTATCATTATTTATAGGTGTTTCAATTTACCTTAATTCTAATTTAGCCCACCCTTGTCTACTCTGTTTCATTTATCTTCGGATTTTCCTTATCAGTACTATCTCAATTAGATGGCAATAAAAACTCGCACCAGCATTGATCTATTGTGCATAACCAATATCACAGGTCGTTATGTCGTACCATGTTAACCAATTCACTTCCTCAAAATTTTTCGGTTGTCACATTTACATATCATAAGAATTTGAATATTATGTTCAAGTAGAAAGAATTAAATATGAGGCAAAGTAGATGGTTGGAATTTATCAAAGACTACGACATTGAGATCAAGTACCATCCCGGGAAGGCTAATCATGTGTCATACGCATTGAGTAGGAAGAGTGAGTGTATGTTGGCCATCCAAGTGGTGAGAAAAATTGATAAATTGAGGTTAGAGGTAGTGGAATAAGTTGAGGCGATGTTGAGCACTCCGGCAGCACGACCAAGCATCCTCGAAGAGGTCTTAAAGCCGTAAGAATCTGATGCTGAAATATCCAAATGGCAAAAGGGAGTAACATGAAGTAATGATCACAAGGTAAATGTTGGGATGGATGGATGTGTTAGATGCATGGACATGCTTATGTACATACACTCCTGACATGGGGAACAAATCACGGAGGAACTGCATATATCGGTATTTTCTTTACATTCAGGAAGTGCAAAAATGTATTATGGCCTAAAACATGAGTAGTGTTGGAATGGGATGAAGAATGGCATAACAAACTTTGTGGCACGTGTGATACATACCAACGAGTTAAGGCCAAATGTTAATGAAACAAGTTGAATTACAACCTCTTTAGATTAATAAATGGCAATGGGACAATGTCAGCATAGATTTCGTGGTAGGGTTACAAAGAAGCCCGTGAAAGAACAATGCAATATGGGTCATAGTGTACCGACTAATCAAAACAACACACTTCTTAGCCATCAAGGTGACCAACAGAGTCAACCAACTAGAAAAGATGTATGTTGACAAAATTGTGAGGTTGCATGGGATACCTATTGGGACGATCGGCACTTTTTCATGGAAAGGGACGATCGACAGTCTGATTATGATCGACATTGAAGTGACGATCAGTACCAGGTTCCAGCCTTGAGAGCAGCATGCTTCGGTGTGACGGTCGATCAACCGAATGAGTGCACTGAGTGGAGTCGACAAGGATTAGTGGGCTTTAACTCTAAAGCCCACTTACAACCATTATATAATGGGTGTTAGCCGCCTTAATGTGGATTATCATCTTATTAAGGTTTATCAGAGAATAGCAGGGAGCACAAGAAGTAGGTTCTGGTTTGGAACTTTCTGTTGTGGCTTTTTATTTAAGTTGCACAAGAATTCGATAGTTCTTGTGATTGTAATCTTGGTGTTATTTTCGTGATAATGGATTGACCAGGAGGTGGTCCGTGGTTTTCTCTCGCTACTCGGGTTCCACGTAAAATTTGTTGTGTTCTTTTTCCCATTCCGCATCTAGTTTTTGCTAAGTTTAATTGGTAAAATGAATCATGAAATCCATTAAAAGCTAACAAGTTGTATCAGAGCCAGGTTATCTGGTTACAGGTTTAGCATAAGGATTTTTTGCTCAGTGATTCAGATTTCAGAGACTGAAA
Organism: Utricularia reniformis; assembly: GCA_009725065.1. Lineage (NCBI taxonomy): Eukaryota > Viridiplantae > Streptophyta > Magnoliopsida > Lamiales > Lentibulariaceae > Utricularia > Utricularia reniformis. The sequence continues at coordinate 13,311 of RWGZ01001019.1, forward strand.
AATGGAGGATACCAGCATACCGATGATTAAACTGACGTCGGCAAATTATTCCATCTGGAAGGTGAAGATGGAGGACTTGTTGTCCTGTAAGGATTTGTGGGCGACGATCCATCCGGCAAAATCAGAGGGGACAGAACTGCAGAAATGGAAATCGATGAACAAGAAAGCGCTGGCGTACAACAGGTCGTGGGCCGACCTGTCGTTGTTTCACCATATTGGAGAGTTGACAGAGCCGAAGGCCATGTGGGATAAACATCAGAATATCTGTGAGAGAAAGAATGTGCAGAACAAAGTTGGCGCAATCAAGAAGCTGGTAAATCTCATATATGTCGATGGGAGTCCGATGGCGGAGCACCTGAATAAGTTTCAGGATTTGGTGAACAAATTGATTCTGGCCAATCTGAAACTTGACGATGAGTTACATGCGCTACTAGTTCTTGGGACACTGCCTGATACATGGGAGACACTGGTGGTGGCACTGAGTAATTCTACACCAGTATTGTCGTTGTCAGGAGTTGTTGAGAGTCTTCTGAATGAAGAAGAAATGAGAAAAGAAATGAGTAAAGACGGTCGGGGTACTCTGGCCGCAGCTACCGATCGACAGGGACGTGGGTCCAATCGATTGGCAAAACAAAGGAGGAGCAAGTCACGTGAAGGTGACAAGCAGAATGGGGGAAATCCTTTAGGTGGAGAAGGAAGAGCATGTTTTTAGTGTGGGGTTGTCGGACACTTGAAGAAAGATTGTGTCCATTATAAGAGGTCCCAGGAAGTGCACAAGAAGAAGGGCAAGAAGGAGGCCGAGGAGGCCAACATGGTCGGCTCGCAGGGTGACGAGCTTATTGTCCTGTCTCTTGAGGAGATGAACTTGTCGCAGGGGGGATAAGAGGAGTGGGTCTTTGACTCGGCTGCCTCTTACCATGCAACACCGAACCGCATCAACTTCAAGTCTTATACTGCTGGAGATTTTGAGATGGTGAAGATGGGAAATTCTAGTGCATCGCCAATCGTGGGCATCAGATGCATAGAAGTGATGATCAACACGGGGATGAAGCTCGTGTTAAACCAAGTAAGACATATTCCAACATTATGACTAAATTTGCTTTCCGGAAATGTTTTTGATCTTGAAGGGTATATAAGTGTGTGAGGGAATGGCTCGTGGAAGTTGAAGAAAGGGTCACTGGTGGTTGCAAGTGGAGTACTGCAGCGGACCCTATACAGATCTTGGGTATCGACCGTCATGTATTCGATCGACACAGTATCGACCGTGGTGAAGTCAATCGCCACAACTGAGTCTGATGTTTCTTTGGATACATGGCACAAGAGATTAGCCCACCTGGGAGCCGAAGGACTTAAATATTTGACGAATGATGGACTTCTGTCAAACGGAAACTCTATGCTGAGCCGATGTGAAGACTGCTTGGAAGGGAAGCAACACAGAGTTGTATTCCAAATTAAGTCGACCAGAAAACCACAGCACTGGTCTACAGCGATGTGTGTGGGGAGATGGATGTGGAGACATTCAGTGGCAAGAAATATTTCGTATCATTTGTGGATGATTCTACAAGGAAAGCCTAGGTTTATCCGATTCGAACCAAGGATGAGGCGTTCATCAGGTTCAAAGGATTCTAGCACATGGTTGAAAGAGAGACTGGAAAGAAGTTGATCTGCTTAAGGAGTGATAATGGAGGTGAGTATACCTCATCGGCGTTTGATTTGTATTGCAAGGAGAATGAGATCAGACATGAAAGGACAGAGCCAGGAACACCGCAACACAATGGTATAGCCGAACGAAACAGAACACTGCTCGATAAGGTGAGATGCATGCTCGCTACTGCAAAGTTGCCGAAGAGATTTTGGGGAGAAGCACTGTCGACCGCCTGTTATATGAGAAACAGGTCCCCTTCGGCATCTGTTGATTTTAAGACTCCTGATAAACTTTGGTTCCAAAGAAAACCAAAGTATAATCACTTGAGAGTGTTCGGATGTAAGGTAAAAATACTGGTCCCGAAGGAACAAAGGAAGAAATTGGATTCACATTCTCAGACCGGAGTGTTTCTGGGATATGGTGAAAATGAATTTGGCTATAAGCTTTGGAATCCGACCGAGAAGAAAGTCATAAGATCGAGGGATGTGGTATTCTTCGAGGATGAAAATATCACCGATGTGACTTCTAGGTCCAAGGGGATGGACCATGTGAACACTGAAGAACTCAGGTTGACTTTTTCGACCGACATTGAGGAAGACCGATCGGCAGTGCCAATCGACACTAATGATGATCGGTTGACACCGCAAATCGACATTGCAAATGACGATGGTGTTGATGCTGAAGCACCTACTAAAGCTCCTGAACAAGAGCCTGAAGTGCCGATGGATGAAGTAAGAAGGAGTACGAGAGCTAGGCATGCTTCTAACAGATATCCAGCAAGTGACTATGTACTTGTCTCGAAACATGGAGAACCTGAGACCTATAAGGAGGCCTTGAGTATGAAGGACAGTTACCGATGGAAAAGGGCGATGCAGGAGGAGCTCGCCTTGCTTGAAAAGAATCAGATCTATTAGTTGGTGAAAGCACCGGTCGGGAGGAGGCCGCTTTCAAACAAGTGGGTTTTCATGCAGAAAATGGAACCTGATGGGAGCGTTCGGTATAAAGCGAGATTAGTGGTGAAGGGTTTTAATAAAAAGAAAGGGATTGATTTTGATGAAGTGTTCAGTCCGGTTTTTTAAGCTTGTGTCGTTCAAATCTGCTCTGGCGCTCGCTGCACAGTTCGACTTGAGGGGTGTAAAAATAGCTTTCTTACATGGAAATGTTGAGGAGGAGCTATATATGGAGCAACCTGAGGGGTTTGTGAAGAAAGGAGACGAGGGTAAGGTGTGCAGACTTAGAAGGAGTCTATATGGTCTCAAACAGACACCAAGACAGTTGTACATGAAGTTTGATAATTTCATGAAGGAAAGCAAGTTTGAGAGGTCTAAGGAAGACCACTGCATGTACTTGTAGACCTTCGACAATAACATATTTATTCTGTTACTTATCTATGTCGATGACATATTGTTGATCAGTCAGAATATGAGATTGATCAAGGATTTGAAAGCCCAGTTATCAAAAGCATTTGAGATGAAAGACCTGGGGCCGACCAGCAGGGTCCTTGGGATGTCGATCGTCAGAGACAGAACGACAAGGGAGATTGACATTCATCAGCAGAGATATGTTGAACAATTGCTGAGAAAGTTCAACATGCGGGATGCAAAGGAAGTTAGTATACCGATGGGTGCTCAGTTTCGTTTGAGTAAGAGTTCTTGTCCGACCCCAAGGTCGTTCAGGAGGAAATGTCGACCGTACCATATGTATCATTGGTCGGCAGTCTGATGTATTTGATGGTGTGTACAAGACCAGACATTGCCTTTGCTGTTGGAGTGTTGAGTCGATATATGTCGAATCCAGGGAAGGATCATTTGGAAGCAGCCAAGTGGCTTTTGAGATATTTGAAAGGGACCAAGGAGATTGGTTTAAGATATCGAGCTGGGGAGGAGTTGAAACTGAAGTGTTTCTGTGATGCAGATTTTGCTGGAGAATTAGAGACGAGGAAGTCGACTTCAGGGTTTGTATCAGTAATAGGAGGAGCAGCCATTTCTTGGGGTGCTCGGTTACAGAAATATGTGGTCTTGTCGACCACAGAAGCAGAGTATATGGAAATCACGGAGGCAGGAAAAGATATGGTATGGTTGAAGAGGTGCTTATCAGAGATCGGTTTTGCTATGGAACTGATCATACATTGTGACAGTTAGATTGCACTGGAGCTCACTAAGAACCCAACATTTCATTCCAGAACGAAACATGTGGGTGTGAAATTCCACTGAATTAAAGATGCAGCGATTAAGAAGACTTTGCAGTTGAGAAAAATACACACTAAGAAAAATCCGGCAGATATGCTCACCAAGGTGGTGAGAACGAAGAAGCATCAGTTCTGTTTCAGACAGGTTAGGTTGGGACAGATTGAAAAGACATATCAGTGATTGGCAAGGCGCTCTAAGGCTAGAGGAGGAGATTGTTGGGACGATTGCCACTTTTTCATGGAAAGGGACGATCGACAGTCTGAGTATGATCGACAATGAAGTGACGATCAGTACCAGGTTCCAGCCTTGAGAGCAGCATGTTTCGGTGTGACGGTCGATCAACCGAATGAGTGCACTGAGTGGAGTCGACAAGGATTAGTAGGCCTTAACCCTAAAGCCACTTACAACCATTATATAATGGATGTTAGCCGCCTTAATGTGGATTATCATCTTATTAGGGTTTATCAGAGAATAGCAGGGAGCACAGGAAATAGGTTCTGGTTTGGAACTTTCTGTTGTGGCTTTTTTATTTAAGTTGCACAAGAACTCGATAGTTCTTGTGATTGTAATCTTGGTGTTATTTTCGTGATAGTGGATTGACCAGGAGGTGGTCCGTGGTTTTCTCCTGGTACTCGGGTTCCACGTAAAGTTTGTTGTGTTCTTTTTCCCATTTCGCATCTAGTTTTTGCTGAGTTTAATTGGTAAAACGAATCATGAAATCCATTAAAAGCTAACAATACCGCCAAGTATAATGTCAAAAAGGGATATGATTCCACTTCTAGATATTGGTAGAGTTACAAAAATCTTCGGAACGAAGTTGATGATGAGTACATTGTATCACCCACAGAAAAATGGTCGGATAGAAAGTACGAACTAAACCATGAAAGACATGCCTTAAACATGTGTTTTGGATTTAAAGGGGGAAATATGAGGAATTTCAAAGGAATTTTTGGCATTGTGGAAATTGCCAATAGTAATAGTTATCATAGATGTAACGACCCTAACTTGGGCCTAGCTGATTTTGGTAAAAACATGCTAAATAAAACGAAATGTTCGAATGAAAACTTAAAACATAGTTCATAAACATTAAAGTCTAACAACATAATTTAGAGTATTTTCAAAGACCGGACTCTATCACCGGATAACCGACGACCTCCTTCCCATGCCCTCCTCATACCTCGTCCTCGTCACCTACAAAATCTGTAAAGCGGTCACAATCTGTTAAATGAAACGTCACACAAGCTATACTTATCTTTTCGTTCCTTAAATAAACCGTACACACTCGCGTAAGTCATTACTTTTAACTGTTTTTTATTTTTCTTATTCTTAATCTTTTACCCTTATCACCCCCCTTATCCTTTAACTTTACTGTTGCCGAGAGTAACATGCTCGGTACATGTCTTGCCCAAGCCAACCGTTAGCTATTGGTTGACTCGACGGGCCATATGCTTCCTTTCCCCGGGTGGGTACTTAGGCGCTACCCATTTTTCCACCCGGATCCGTTCTGCCCTTTTTGTACGTATCTTTCCATTCTTAGAACTTATCGTTCCCTTCATCAGGCATGCCCTTCCGTTGGCGGATCGTGTACTAAGCACGATGCCGGGTTCGGTCGAACGGTCCATCCTTCCTCACCCCGAGTCTTATTAACATTTTACTCATTCATTCGTGTCTTTTACTCCCTTTTTTACTAACCCTTCCCGTTTCCCTAAATCGGAACCTTCCCTTACTACATTGTGTTCACTCCGTGGTTCCCTGCATTTCGTAACAGGTCTTAGTACTCGATTTCCGACGTTATTATCTTGTTGTTAACTATGTGATTACCGTAGACCCTACGTGTTCTTTTCCTCTCACGATCCGGCGTTGAGATGCAACGAAAACACCCAAACTTAGTATTTCCGCGATAATTCACTTCTTCCTTGAAATCCGTCACAATTTTGTGCTAGGGAAAAATTCGCGATAATTTGTTCTTCAAACGTTTTCGCGATAATTTGCTCTTCAACGTTTTCGTTACAATTTTGCTCTCTGCGTCCAAATACGCGATAATTCTCTTGATCGAAATTCGCGACAATTTACAAGGGTTTAAATCCGCGACAATTTGCTCTTGACATGAAATTCGCGACAATTCGCAAAGGTTGAAATTCGCGACAATAATTTGCCTTCCCAAAATTCGCGACAATTTCCGAATTTCCGTGACTTAATGATAATTAACTCGTTTTTGGGCCTTCTCACCCCTATTTATAGACATCTTAACTTCCCTAATTCACCTTTTGACCCCTCCTTCTTTTTATTTTGACCCCTCCTTTATCTTTTGCTTTACGTTTCTATTTTTCGTTTCATTTTTCGTTCATTCATTCTCGTATCCCTCGTTATTCCTTGTCTAGACTTTACCGCTACATTCCCTACTATTTGTTCCATCATACCTTTTTCCTGGCTATTACAATAGGAGCATTGGCATGACACCGTACGATGCTTATTATAGAACTCCACTCTCCAAGGATTTGGTACAATTTGTAGTGAAAATCCATAGAAAATCGTCGTGAAAATCTACCTAAGAACAATTCCCCTCATACGGATAGTAATTCATTACGAAAACTTCATATGTAACATAAATCTCAGAATTTTGTAGTAATTCATCGCGAAAATCTCCTAGGGTGTAATTCATTGTGATTTTATACTACTTCATCGAGAAAACTTGCACCTGCTGCTAGTTCATCGTGAATTTTATGAGTAAATGTAATTAATCACAGTTCTTTGGAAAGCGGTGAGGCGGGAGGGATAACGAGGACCTACGGAACCAAAAGTTGAATGAGTATGCTCATGCGATGAAATTGCACGATGGTCTAATGAAGACCTTCGAGGTTGATCCCATAAGTACGACCGCATATCTTATAAATCGCAGTCCATCGGTACCTCTAGACTTCGAGTTGGCCTAAAGAAGTGGACTAGGATTGCAATGAAGTTGGATCATCTTAAAGTGTTTAGTTGTATCCCTTAGGCTACAACAATATACCTTGTTCGCAGACAAAACAATTTCCGTCGTATAAATCTTTCTACAAATCATCATTCTATCACATCCACATCATATTTTCTTTCTACTTTTAAAATTTCTCAAACATCCACATCATTTTGTATTTCTCTTTCATCCAAGTCATCTTCTATATCCAAATTCAATTTTAATATTACGTGTTAATTTTAATATTTTTAATTCCAATAATCTCGAAGTTTTGTTATTTATTATTTTGTCATTGTATTGTATTATGTTTCAATGTTTATTATATTTCTTATAATTACTCTGTACTCGTTTCTAATATCTTAATTTCGAAACGATCGAGTTAAACTTAAAATTACATATTTAAATTATTTTTATTTAAATTAAACTACATATAAAAATAAAGTATTTTAAAATATTTATAATTATTTATTTATTATAAATAATTATATTATATAAAATAGAATAAAAAATTAAAAATTAAAAATTAAAAATAATAATAAATCTGCTTTCCGTGGACAAATGGTGTCCAACTCCCTAAAACAACAAAACCAAGCAAGTTTTCACCCAACCATGTAACTTTGCATGGGAAACTAGACTAAAGGAACATCACAACGTGGAAACAAATTAAAAGACCAAATATCATCGCCTTAATCAGTGTCAAAAGCTCCAATCCTACCAATGACTTTGAACCACGTATTTATAGGCATTGGGACCTAGTTTCTCACTTTGTATGGCCAAAACTTAGCAAATCATAGAAAAGCCCAAAGTCTACCAAATTTCTTGTGATGTGTATCCAACTATTTCGATAATGAATTTCCTCAAAATTTAGCTAATGATGTCCCTTAGTATGTAGATTCAAGAACTGATATGTAAACTAATGATTTATCGGCTTATATTAAATTCCGGTCGGTATCGGATAATTTCTCTCGAGAAGTTATTGGTCCAAGAAATCTCTACTCATCATTGTGATCATTTTGACACTAAGAACGTCGAAATCGGTGATCAGGGCAAATTTCCGCGAAATCTTAATCTGAGTGGTCCACCTCTATAAATGGACTCATTTCGACATGGTTTCGCACTGTAGTGAAACCATGTCGTGTGGTTTAGACGAAACCATGGAAGTTCACTGGTTGTACAGTATTTCCCTACAAACTAACAAAGCCACGAAACTGCAAAACTTGCAATGTATTGACAAAACTAGGAAAGTTTCTTAAAACTACATAACCACACAAACTTTTAATAAACATAACCTTTAAGCGTGAAAACTCACAACATTTGGTGACAAACCATGCGACCCTGTTGAAAACTCTGTAAATTGATCAATTTTGTGCAATGTCTTCCCAAAATTCCCGATCCTCCAATTCATATAGTTCCTCTATCGTAAATCTTCCACTTAATCTTCCTTTGGTATTGAGAGTTCTAGCTCAACCCAATCAACTCGTTCAACACCTCCGCCTCATCATTAAAACTTATACCATCATTTTTTGTCTAAATAAATGAGCTAGAACAGGCTCACAGTTTCCAAGATCCGGCAGACAAAGTTTTAAAATATTTTGAGCAACCATTAAGAATGTCACCCTAAAAATGGAGGGTTGTAGTTGAGGAATTTAACATTCCTCTCTTCTGTCTTCTTCACCAGCCGATTCTCATTGATCGGATTTTATGCTCAGGGATTAATACACATGTCCTATAAATTGAATATCTGATTGTGGGCTACAATTGTCGCTTCATCCAATCAAATTAAAACTTTTGAAATTTAAATTGTTTGAAAGTTCTTCTTTTCCAATTGAATCCCAACTCTATCTCTTATGTGACCTCCTTCATTATTTTTATGGAGACTAATTCTCTTCAACTAAGCATAGGCTCATTTTTCCGTATTTTCTAGATTAGCACCACGGCTCATTGTCAAGATTGAGTATTTATAGTCTTAGGAATTAGAAGAGTCTCTTTCCATTTATTACTTCTCACTTCTATGGAGCAATATTAGGTATCGTAATTGTGTTTATGTCATCATAGATTTCTGGCTGCAATGATTCTTCCCTTAGAATGAGCCCCTCTTTTTCCCTATAATATTCATATTCAAGTTGTGATTTTTCTTTGTTGTACTTACAAGCATTATTGATTTTGCAAAAACAATTATGGCTTCAGAGAACTCTTCATACACTGCTCAGACAATGTTCACATTTCTGGGCCTTAATGGATGACAAGGATGAGATCTTACGCGAAATGGTGTCCGGGGCATATAATAGGACCACGAACGAGGAAACAACTTTGGATGCTAACATAGACACTCTTAAGTTTGATGGCATGCCTTAGAATATGGATTTTCTTCCACTGTCTCTCATCACTCCGATCGTGAGGTATGATTCGCAATGCTGAGATATGGGGTGGAGCGTGCGATGGCATCAAACAACTGCATATTAAACTAAGTTGCCCTCCATTGCTTCAGGAAACATCAAAGTGTGCGGCGGCATCCTCTTGTGATCACATAGTCCACAAAGATTCAGTAGTGCAATTCTTGATATCGGGGTATACGCCTCATGGTGGACAGTGTAAAAAGTATTTCCATTGCACCGACACACTTTTAAAAAACTCCACTTGGTTGGCAATTATAACTCTCCTCTTTTAATTGTTGACACTCTAGGAGACCTACAGAGATTTCGGAATTGCAGCAGCTGCAGGTGAATATTACATGTTAAGGCACTCCATCCTCGACTATGAGAACTTGGAAAGGGAGCAATCCATTGATGTTGCAGAGAAGTAATGAGCAATCAACGGGAAACTCATGCACGAGAGATAGATGAGCTGAAGAATTAGCATAACCGCATTGTAGGGGCTTTGCTGCAGGCACATCTGACCGAGCTCACAGAATATCGAGCTGACTCCTCAACAGAGATTCAAACGCCAAGAGAGATCAGGTCTCGTGATGAGACCAAATGTACGGTTGAAAAAGCTATGAAAGATAATGCGGCCAATCTTTTAGCTTTGAGGAATGTTGAGGAGAAAATAATCGATCTAGAGATTGCAAACACCGCCCTTCGTCAATATCGATACTTTCCAGGAAAAAGAGGCCAGGTGGTCACAATAGTTGAATGCGTGTATCCAAAAGACTATCTAAGAGTTCCAAGTGTGTCCACCCATATTCAGGAACATTACAAGAGTAGTTGTGATAATTCTTGCATTCACTTATTCTTCAAAGGTATTACGCATACCCAAAGGATCCTTAAAGTGACGATGACAAGGTAGGAGAAAAAAGAACTGGACTCTGTGCTTTCTGGAGAATTTGAGATAAATCTTGCAATATACAAATTGGACTACTCTCTAGATGCATTCGGTGTAGTGCAACAACTTCTTGATGAAGACCTAGCCAAGCAATGTTACCCGGAGAAGATCAAGGCTTAAAATTTTCCAATGTCATACTCATACTCCATGATGGTGGTTCGGAGGTGTTAAGTGTAACGACCAGCCTTTTCGCTTGCACGATATTGTCCGTTTTGGACTACGCTGACCCTAATGACACCCACATAGTCTTCACAGCTTTACTTTTCCCCTAGCCCCCACACTTCCTAGTGGGTCACCCATCCCTAAATTACTCCAGGGTGAATACGCTTAACTTTCAAGTTCTAACATTTTCATTCACCCCTCCTTATGGGCTCAGCGTCCTCACTGAGTTTTGCCCCACACACCGACTATAACCCGAGTCCTTCTCTAATACCAATAAAACTGTCACGCCACGCCCGGGAGCGGTGGAATGACAGCCGGCCGTCGCCGAGGCGTGAGCCGCAAATCCTCCCGGCCCAACACTCCTGCGGACGCATGCCCTCCCTCGACCACTCAGCGCCAGACCACTAGTCCTATTAGGCACTTTCGCAGAGGTTCTACTCCTCCTTCCCCTTCTCATGCCCGTGCCCTGACCTATTGCCCGAACGACAAGTTCGTTATCACATTTCCTATTAAGAGCCGAGCCACGCTTGTCAACTCCTACCCCGACCTAAGTGGTGTGAGGGGATCCTTTCATTTAATTGTTCAAATCCTTAACGTCTGGGTTTACAATGATAAGCAAAAAAAAAACATGTCAAAAGAACACTACGGACTACTAATCCTACGCTCGGGACTGCTGCCGCTGTCCTTAGATGGCTTCCTCATGCGCCGCTTCTTGACCCTCAAACCCTGAAAGAAATAAACACTCTAGTGAGACGAAGTCTCAATAAGGTACTCCGGCTACCGTGCACGTGTGCCGTTTTCCCTTTTTATCCCATCGACTTCCCATCCCGCCCATGACCGTGACTCTTCCCCTGGGCCGCGTCTCGCCGTGCCATCTGTCTCTTGAACTACATGTTATGAATGGGTTGCCTGACGGTGACTGGTTTCGGCGAATCCCTTTATGAGGAGGGATCCTATCCGTGACTTCATTATGTTACCATTGGGGATATCCTCGGCCGTAGGAGCTCAATCCCGATCCTCTGACGGAGCTCGACGTTGGGGGATGACTCACTGCGCTTTCCGATGCTCCTTCTACTATGGGAGGCTCTAATCACACTCCCTGAAACTGACCTTAGATGCAACATATATATAATAAGAAATGCATGAATACTACTAACGTAAGGTTTTGCCCTCGCGTTTTACCGTTTTGTGTCTTATGGAACGGAGTTCCCTTACCCATGGTTCTTCCTCTTCTTCACTATCACTTCCCCCTAAAAATTCATGACTATATATATATGTATGTATCATTTTTCCTTATATCGTACCCCTGAGTAGCGGCATTCGTTCCAGGTTCACCTCACATGCCCGCCAAGCGTCCATGCCTCCAGGATTTCTACTAATTGGTAAGGACAATCCGTGCTGGGGTCCGGATTATGCGCTTTGTCAGCTCCGTCTTGTCCTGTCGCACCGTTCGTGCACGCTGCTTATTCCTTCCGAGAATTCCGCGTCCTAGTGGTGCTTGCGTGTCATGCCGCCTGAGTTACTGCCGAGCGACTGGTATGGTTGGGTGAGGTTTCAGTCCATCCTGGCCGCGTGTCTCCCGACCGTCTCGGTCGTGTTGTCTTCAAACATTTCCTTTCATTCATGATGCTTAGTCGCCCAGCTCCTTGTAAGACCTGGGTCGAGGGGCTCCATGATTGATCGATAAAGAAACCATAGGGTGGAGGGAGGATAAGTTGCTCCTTATGGATCGTAGTGGTCGAGACGATCCACGCAATCAGTCAAGGATGAGTGTTGGAAACACTAACATCCTCGACTATTAAGAGGCGATACGACCCAAGACAAAACACTAAGTACTACCAAGATATGGACCTACAAAACGCAACACTCACAGTAAGGCAATGAACAACCCTGGTCAGAGCGATTAGGGCCATCCAAATGGTCGATCATAGACGCAGTGTACGAGAGGAACCTGGCGATCATGATCGACCCAACTATGATCATCGACCGATCAACTGGGAATTTCAGCGGAAAATCAGGACGATGTAACTTGAGGCTCAGAGCCAATCGGCGCGAGTCAAAGGAAACCTGAACAAAAGGCTACTGTCAATCAGTAAAGTCGCACAAGTTGAAGGATTAGCTGACAAGTGGTCCCAACCACAGTCCGAAAATCCCGGAGAAGCCACCTCTGAATGATGGAGACTAATAAAGCGGCACCGATCAAAGATACGTGTGCTATCTGACCGCCCATAGGGCAGTTATGACTAACTGAAACCTAACACTATAAATACCCACTAATAAAAGGGAATGGGGGTGGGAAGGAAAAGGCACGACGTGGGGGAACTAAGCTAAAGGATGGACTTCTCTAAAAACCAAGAAGTTGAGTAAAGATTTCTGATAAGAGGCTCGACGCAAGGGGGCGGGATTGGGCTCCCACGGACGGGGATAATCCCAATGGCAACGTGACTTCGGTCGCGGAGTAAGGGTTCCAACTCAAGTGAACCGCCACATACTTCTAACCTTCGGGCGGAAAAATATGGATACATGGGCCAAGGATGTTGGGGAAATGATCGAAACAACATGACTCTATTAAGGGTCCATGGGACGACGGGATCTAAAATAAGGGGGAAAACACATGTTTCATTTTTACTTATTCTCATAGAAGATCTCCTTTACTAAGACTTAGTCTTATGGATTTTTCTAGATTTGTGTTTCAGGTGTAGGAACTCCGCCTACCGTCGTTCCCGAAGAGACGCCTTAGAGAATGTCACAAGTTCAGGGATGAATCATGTTGAAAGACCCATTCTCCCTATCTTTTGAGATATCTTTTGTGTTAAGGATGTATTTTGATGACTCTTGAATCCTTAGTGAACTATTTTGCCATGCACTAAGTCTCAAATGAGAATGAGAATAAGGAAAGGAAGGATAAAAAGCCAGAAAGCGACGTAACTAGAATGACATTAATGCATTGTCTGGTTTCTCGACGAGGGTCGGATGACTAGGACAACAAGGGGATAGACAACCGGACGGAACCTCGTAAAGACACCAGCGTCAACCTCGTGCCCCACAAGCCCAGAGGTTGTACACTGGGGTCGAAGAGGGCAGCGGGCGTACACACTACGTGCGCAGCATACCGGATCGATCATGGCCAACGGTTAAACGCCACCTAACGGAGTGGGACAATGTCCGGCCAGGATCGATCACGCCTCAACTACGGGGTCAAGGAAGGCTGCGTGGTCGGACCGTGCCGTGTACAACTCTTGCCTCAAACGATCGTGTCGACCCTGGGTTTACAGTTAAGGCCTCTTCTCTCCGACATTCTCGAATCATACTATGAATTAACTATCACTGATCCTCCCATGATTGTTCCTACGAGTGTGGTCCAAGCTCGAGAACCCTTTGATCGAGGCTTATGGAATTCCTAGGATACCCAGAGAGGTAATACGAGTTCCGAGGTGGCCAAGTCATCAATCCAAGAGATATATCCTCATGTTGCTTGCACAGTCCCAACTCACAGACCTCCCAAAATGTAGTTCCATGAACAACTAATAGCTCCAATCATTGCTGAAAAAAGAAAATGAAAAAGCTTTAGAATTTTTCTAGCGTCGCGATATATTTATATGTTTCTTTTATCAATTGAATTTTGAACTTTTTCTCGCACTTTTTTGATGACTTTAATCATTTTTTCTGTCTTAAGCTTATCTATTTCTTTTGAGTTGTACATAAATAACAAACTGAGCAAACCACTTCACATCAACCTCTTCGATTATTTCATCTTCCCGGTATAATTATCGTTTCCTCAGTTTCGTAGGCTCTATGGCAAAGCGAGTTCTGAAATTCTTTGACCTCGATGACCCTTACTCGGTTGAAATTTAGCTTACATTAATAAGAGCAGGATGGGCAAGTGTTCTCGCACTCTCTTCACGTAGCTTAAGAGTATTCTTTCACCGAACAAGAGTATCTCCTACTTCAGGGCACAATCCTTACATAGTTGTAGATTTTTTACTCCTACAAAAATACAATCATACTTATTAGCTATTTGCTCGTGTCTTCATCGAAATTACGAATCAACCGAGTGTAACACACACCAACTCACTTTGAGCACCAAGCCGAGTTTATACTCCAAACATGCATTATTATCTAGATCCTTCCCACATTTCTCCTTACAAAGTGTAGAAGCCTTCACAGCCTACGTGAAATTAGCACCAACATCAAAGTGCAGTCCTTATACTTAAGTATATTTTAAACTCGCACCTTGGTGAGATCGAACCCTCACTTAAAGCAATTTTATTCACCTAAAATGTGACCGTCAAGAAATTGTCACGGAGGCGGATGTCCATACACCATGCACAAGATTCGCACTAGGAATCTGATATTGCCAATGGATATTTTTGTAATTTAGATACATCACTAAGCATCTAACACGTTTTCCAAGGTATCTTTAGTTTTTGGAGTTGAAGTGGCGTCTAGCGTATTTTCATAATTTGGACACCAAGAGTTCTTTTGGCGTGTCTCAAATGGTATTTTCAGTGTTTTTGGATGATTTCAAGATGAAGTGACGTTGAGGGTATTTTCGTAATTTGGACACCCGGAAGTCGTTGCGGCGAATCTTCGGTGATAGTTTGGATATCTTTTGAATATTTTGAGTGGAAACCATGTCGAGAGTATATTAACCTTTTCATATGGTCAGGGGTAGATCAAAACACATTCCGAATAATCCAGGGCGTAACGAAAGAAACGCGACTCAAATCGAGCGTTTTTTGGAGTGAATGGGCCAAATTGGGGCGAATTAGATAATACTAGCTTTGGACCCATAGTTGAACTTTAAACCTGATTTTTCTATAAATATAGGTCTCTTGGTATAGGAAAATGGTTCGAAATCTCAGTTGGAGTTATTAAACAGAGTTGAAGTTCAAGGAAATACGATAAGTCTCGAAATCCAAAGTGAATTGCACATCACTACAAAATCCACTGTGAATTTAGTGGGTGAAAAGTGTTGAAGTCTAAAAATCTTGGGAAAACCTATTATGACTCAAAAATCCGCGGTGAATTGCTCACTTAGGCCATTTCTATGGTTAACTTAGTTGTTGAATAGTAGCGCAATATAAGAATCACATGAAACATATTTATGACTCGAAATCCACGGTGAATTTCATCACCCAGGTCAAATACGCGATGAATTTCATAATGAATAGTGTTGTAGTGTAAAAATCGCGGGGAATTGTATCTAAGTATAAAATCCGCAATAACTTTGCACTGCATGGTCAAATCCACGGTGAATTTGAAGGTGAATAGTGTTGCATATCACAATTCAAAGGAAATTCTATCTAAGTACATAATTCGCGGTGAATTTGCACAGCAGATGCCACATCCGCAATGAATTTGCACTGTGAATAGTGTTTCGGAGTTTTCATCTTGTTTTGCAACATCAGGCTCGTTCATCGGTCCGGATAAGTATTAGAACATTTATTTTGATCAAAGAGATCATATATTGTAACTATTGAATTTTATTATAGTGAAACACCAGGTAGAGTTTTGCTCTCCCGAGTAAGTAAGTTCACACATTGTGACTCCAACCTCGTAACTCTCTGTGTATTAAACAACAACAAAAAATTAACTAATCAAATGTCCATTAAAATATTTTAAAACTATATCACAATCACACTTCTTTTCAATTGAACCACTCCCGCCCTCCTCCTGAAATGCATAGAAACATGGTACAATCCTTACATTGTGTGGCGACCCGAGAAATCAAACTCTTCACATAGTACGATAGGTTAATGTGAGATTTAACTTTCATAACAAACGAGTGAGATATTACTTATCAGAGAAAGCCGTGTGTAAAACATAATCAAGAGGAATGAGGGATAATGTAATTAAGATGAGTTAAAATACCTATAAATATAGGTAGGAATGGGCTAGGGGAGATTAATTGACAAATTGACACGAAAAGGCCCGTAAACTAACCCAAGAACTAAATCGGCGCGAATTGGAAAAATTCTTCGCAAATCCATAGCAATTCATCGCAAAAAGCCCCTAAGTCACAATTCATACTGGATTTGTTGAATTTAATCTCGAAAATGCTCCTAGCCACAATGCATTGTGGATTTATGGTATCTCATCGCGAAAAAACTCCTAGGTCACAATTCATCGTTTCATACTAATTCATCGTGAAAATTGAGTTTGCAACTAAATGGTGGCAAAATTTGGAGAGCACGTGTAATTTGTCTTGGATTCATACCAAGATGTGAGGAAGAAAGGATAATGAGGAGCCAACTTAAGAGAAACAATAAAAACCTAAGGATGTCATGGAACATAGTACTAACATGTGCTACGAATACATGAGGACAACCTAGAAACCCGGAACAGTTAGTTAAGCGAAGTGAACAATATATATTAAAGGGATGAACGTACGTATGATTTTATTATGAGGAATCATATATTTGGATATGAAATATTATAAAATATTTTTTAGTTTACTTAATTATATCTAACATCCTCTACTATAAAAGAAGGCTTGTGGTACATTGTTTCGGATTAAATGATGATCGATTTGTTGTTACGAGCCTAGAAAACTAGTGTGTGTATTGTATTCTTCTTTTGATAGTAAATTTTATTGTTCCGTCAGTCACATGTTTTTTACCCAACTTGGATTTTCGACATTAAATTTTGTTGTTGTTTACTTTGGTGTTTTTCAGAATTGTTATTGTCACGTTCCTCTAACCCAAGTTTTCATTGAACTTCTTAGTTTGTCCGAAGATTCAGAAGTTCTCTTTGAGATGTTTGAAACATTGTGAATTGTCAATTAACATTGGATTGACTTCAATGGTCAAAAATTAATAATTTGTCGTATTATTTTAGAAAATTGATGTCTGACCACATAAGAGATAGCAGAAGAAAAAGAAGTGTATGCTCAAATGAAAGAAACCGAAACTGGTTGTGGTGTTGGTGGTGAGAAGTGAGTTGCAGTGGAGTTATCTGTCCAGTTCTTATCTCCCCAGTGCCATAACATGCTTTCCCAGAAGCAAAACTGTTCAAAACAAGTCTCTAATCTTGGATCTTGTATCTTTATTCTCCAATGTCCATCACTATACTCACCTCTCTCGGCTTGCCGTCGATCCCATTCCAATGCGGCTTTCTGCTTCGATCGGAGCAAACAGTATTTCTGTAAATTCACTGGCATTGCATCATGCACTTTCCACCATCTTCTGTGAGCAACATCACTTGCAAATTCTTGTAATATATCCACATTCCAGTTGCAGTCATAATCACGGAAACATAACCATGGTTTTAAACCGAGGTAGTGAAGGACATAGAGGATCGGAGGATCAGCTCCGAAGAGATGAGTTTTTGCTTCTTTCTTCTCTATCTCGTCACCAACCCAAAAATGCTTTAAGAAGTTCATGTGCTTGGGTATTCTATGCCACCATGTGAATATTTCATTTAAGTAACCTTGATCACCTCCATTGTATGATTCAATATCGTTGATTTGATCCATTAGGAGCTTGAATGTGCAATTTGATGGTTGGATCACCATTACACCTGAATTGAACAGAGTAGCATTGTTCCCTGTTGCAGAAATCTCAGGCATCTGGAACAAGAAATCAATGTTTCTTAGAATCAACATGTCTGCATCAATAAATATTATCTTATCATAATCTGTCAACTGCCACAGCCTAAATTTGCTGTAGTTCCATTCATTATATGCGTCTCGTTCAGCTTTTGGGTTTCGTATTCTTTGTATTGTGTGGATTTTCCATCCTGCTGCCTCAAGTCCACCCCTGTGATACTCACTTATACTCTCATCCACAAGTATTACAAGATCACGGGTTGAGTCTGTCATTCGTATGCTTTGAGCCGCAACAATCGCTCCACATACATAGACATGAGCCGAGTGCAAGATCGTTGCGTAAGCTTCCAGTTTTTCATTACCCGATTCCCATTTTTCTGCAAAACAAGCAAATATATCTTCAATTACAAGTTTAAACAAATCCAAAGGCTCTACCTTTAGCCTTCAAAGGAACCGCAAGTTCACAAGATCCAACTGGAAGTTGTAGCTTTTCTCTTAGATCATATAAATCGGGCTTATAAAGCCACACCTTCCCTTCCCTCACAATAAGATCTTTGCAACTGAACAGATTTGGGGCAGGCAAACACTCTGTAATCAGGAGAACATACACAGGATGATATCCCTTGACGGTTGAGGCCATCCTTGCAGCTTCGAGTTGCAAGTGAAAACGAGCCACATCTCTTGACCAATTGCTCAACTTCTTATTACAAGGAAGTTTCACAGCAATGAGGTCCAATCGGGGTTTACCATTGAAGTTAATCTTCGGCAAAGTGGGGCAATTTGGAATATCGAAATCTTCTTCCTCATCTACCCATTCAGGGTATAGTGTCTCCCATTTAACATCGTGTGCAGCCTGATCCAACATGAGCAAAACATGTTCTGCATCAGGTAACACCTCCTTCCAATGATCCATTTCTTGTTCATTAAAGTTCAAAAGCCCGATTCGAGTATTCTCATTCAATTTCTCCAATGCAGCAGAAACATCATCCCAGTTGACATCAAAAACTATAGTGTGCTTCTGATATGTTACAAATTTATCCTTTATCCAATTGTCTCGGATAACTGACCTACGACCAAGTGCCACGATAATAAATAACAGCAAAAGAAAAATATTGTAAATAGAAACCTCATCCAAGAAGATAATAGATACCTCGAATGAGAAGTGGAGATATGGACAGTCTCTATCAATAATGGAGAACAAAAAAGGGAGAATATGGCTCCAACGATTATTGTAACTAAGACAAACTTGAAAGCATATCTGCATTTAAATCTGCTTTCGAGACTTGGACCATATAGAGACTTATCACCATCTTTCCAAGCTCTAATTCTCAGAGATCTTCTTTTGCTGTAATGTTCATTGAACCAAAAAAAATTAAGTTTAATTCTCTAAGGACTAAACCTTTTAGCTCAATGTCAACACATGAAGAAGTGCAGTACACACTACCAAAAACTTGAAATAAGTAACTAAGTAAATCCAAACCCAGTGATTAAACAGAGCAAAAGAAAAAAATGCTACAGGATCCAAGCAGATCAGATGAATTCGCGTAACTAAGAGATCAATGCTTCTAAACTTAGCAAGCGTGAACACTCACCAACACAATCAAATACCCAGATGCCAAAAACAAAAACACATCTAAGCGTTCCGCAATAGAGATCGAGAATCAAGCTTCTAAGTAAACGCAAAGCAAGATAAGAAGTAGACAGACGCTTGGAAAGTAGAAAAATGGGTACACTTACTTGTTGAACGACAGTCTTTGTCTTGACTCTACAGAAGTTGCCGACGGCCCCATAATTCAGGATTCAATCAAGTTCTTCCACTTAAAAAATACAGAGTAAAACGCGCTGAAATACTACGGATAACAACAAAATTGAAGCTTTTCAAGACAACAGATCGCACATTCTAGAAACAGAAGTCCCCATTACGAGCATTGTTCTTTTCATCTTTCATGTCGGCAATCGCCAACAAAAATTCTATCAAAGCGGTACATTACCTTGAATGTTCAACGCTAAATAAAAAAATAAAAATTTATTATTTATAAGACGTTCTATAACAACGGAAATACGACTATTTTCGTCGTTTTGAATGCCACATCAACGTCCATGTATCCATACAAAGAATGGTATAAAAATTCCAAGGGACACACAGCATACGGAGTGTATAAAAATGTCATTATACGCTCCATATACGTCTGTTATTATTCATCTCCGTATAATTTTATTGCTCCGTCATTAAATTATTCATCTCCGAGGCAAAAAAAGAAACATCCTCGACGCCACATCGAAAGAGGTCGTGAGTGGGGAATCACAAGACTGATGGCAGATTACTTCTGTCAAAACCCGGTGTATTCTGAAGACCAATTTCGCCACTGATTCCGTATGCGACGTCCACTATTCGAGAGAATTATGACCGCACTCGCTGAATATGATTCTTTTTTCCAAAGAAGGACAGATGCCACTGGACGTACGTCCCTCACAGTTCATCAGAAATGCACCGCGGTTATACGATGTTTAGCATACGGCTGTGCCGTTGATCAAGTAGATGAATATGTTCGATTGGGAGATAAGACCACATTAGACTGTTTGTGACATTTTGTAAGAGCGGTCCGAGGAATGTTCGGGGATGAATATCTGCGACGTCCGACTCCTGAAGAAATTCAACGCCTGCTACACTTGGCGGAATAACGTGGTTTCCCTGGAATGTTGGGAAGTATAGATTGTATACATTGGGAATAGAGAAATTGTCCCATGGCATGGAGAGGTCAATTCGTTCGTGGAGACAAGCGTGTTCCGACATTGATGCTTGAAGTTGTTGCCTCTATGGATACATGGATTTGGCATGTTTTTTTCCGTATGACGGGTTCTAATAATGATCTAAATGTTCTTTGCATATCACCATTACTACATGAATTGCAAAATGGAACAGCCTCTCAAGTTGAATTTATAGTCAATGGACATCGGTACAATATGAGTTATTATCTAGGTAATTGTATATATCCAAATTGGCCTCTTTTTGTTAAATCTATTACGTTACCACAAACTCCACAAGATAAATTATTTGTTATTCACCAAGAAGGAGCAAGAAAAGATGTAGAGAGAGCATTTGGGATATTGCAAGCTCGATGGGGATTCTCACTCGACCTTCACGTCTTTGGGATCGAGCAACTCTTGAAGATATAATGTATTCATGTATTATATTTGATGAGAACTCTAGGACCGGGTACCCTGCAATGGGTAAGGCCCGATAACGGTTGGGCCAATTTAAATAATCAAAACGAATTCTCACGGCCCAATTACCCCTTTAGGAAGAGTGACCCGATGTTCAACACGGAGGACCGAAGATAACCTTAGTGTAAATAAGCGTTATCTGCCAGCTGGCTCCGAAGTTCGGCCCGAACGGTTATGAAACGGTTACAGGCTCACGCGTTCCACGCTTCGGGCCCTGTCACGTTTATCATGCTTCGGGCCCGATCACGCAGACCACGCATCGGTCCCAGCCTCGTTTTACATCCTGCGATAACAACCTCTAACAAACTTGTCAGAGGCGGTTACAGGACGTGGATTACACTCGCCGGTAACTCTATAAATACAGGGCAGGACGAAGGAAAAAACAGGACCCTTTGGACGCAGGAGGACAGGCTGTTACGCTGCCCAGATTCTTACTGCTTTCTATACTTAGTCATTTTCATTAGCATGCTTTGTGTAAACTTCTCTTATTTTCATTAGTGAGCAGACCAAGAGCATAATCGGCTCTTGGTCGAGTGGTTTTCACCCCATTTTACGGGGTTTCCACTATATATGCTGTGTTCTTACTTTGATTTAAACTTTTAATCGTTCTCCATATCATTTATAAATTAGAACCGAGTTCGTTGTTTGAACGAACCGGACGACTGTTGGTACCCCTAAAAAGGGACCATAACAGTTTGGCGCCGTCCGTGGGGACGATTTTTTCTAATCCCATTTGAGTTATCTTCCTGGGATAGGATAATCAAATGCATGGCATCAGGAACTCCGATAAATGATAGTGACGTGCTTCCCGATAGTCTTCCAGCACCAACATTCACATTACAAGATTTGGAGGCTGTCGTAAGGAAGGTGGTACTGGAAATTACGACGGAGAAAAATGGAGCAGAACCACCGGCTTTCTCAAGCCCTGTTCCTAGAAACAGAGGGTATGAAAGTGACCCCGACGAATGCAGCTCTGATGAGGAAGAAGCCTTCAGGCGTGGCGTTAACACGAGGAGGCCTAGATATCGATCTACTCCTCCCCCTCCGGCCAGAGCCCTAACTCCCGCTCCGGGAAATGACCAGGAGCAGATGCAGCGGCGGATAGATGAGCTCACCAGAGAGTTAGAGAGTATGCGCACACTGAGGGATTGCGAACCGAATCTGGGACGCAATCCTGGTTTATTTAACAGGGCTATGGAGGCTCCTATCAGGCGCAGTAAGGATGACGATTGGTGGCATAATTTGCATGCAGTCCAGGCGTCATCCCAGCAATCTGAAGGCGTATCAGCCGCCTTGGGAGATTTAATGCTCCCCTTTTCAGAAGAAATNTTCGGGACCCAACCAAGAACAGGTTAAAGAAATGTTCTAAAGTTGGGGCCCGACGCTGTTGGTGACAATAATAGATAAACGCTATAATATAGACATAACTGCCCGGGAATAACGCAAAAGTGGGGCAGTGAATCTCCTTAAGCACGGCCGCTACAAAAGGGTGCAGCGGAAAACGAAGCCCGCACCTTAAAGAGGCGTAACTTACTGGAATAGAGGACGCCGGCACATTCATCTCCGCCGGAAGGAAACAGGGAACATCTTCCCGTCCCTTCCAGATAGAGTAATGTGCCGGGATTGAAAACCTAGACCTAAATTCCTCAATGTCTAACTCAGACATAGAGGGATAACGCGTTTTATGAGGAGCCATAAGCGGTTACCTTAGAAAACAAAAGGGTTGAGAGGCGATTTGACGAAACGGCGATGGAAGGCACAGAGCTTAAACTGCAAATTTCTTCTCGCGAAAATGACGATGAGAAGAAACAGTGCCCTAAATCCCGATTTAAATATTGATCTCTCAACCAATAGTGCGTTGCCACGTAACACTGTCACAAACTGTAACAGTACGGACCGCGCTCATCACGCCTCTTAGACTTTCGAATATGAAGAGGCGCGGGCTGGGATATTAATATTTAAAGGATATCAGGGGTAAAAGGATAATTTAAACCTACGATTAGCAAATTCTGAACGTAACTAACGCATTCACTAAGGCAAAGATCGGTCCCCTGGACTCTCACTATCCCTAGGTACGGTCCCCAGTTCTCATGAATGTATAAACATCATGTGGTCGGCCTTGTATCACCTCTGAGATTGGCAATCAAGCCCGATGGGCTAGTGATGAGAACTCTAGGACCGGGTACCCTGCAATGGGTAAGGCCCGATAACGGTTGGGCCAATTTAAATAATCAAAACGAATTCTCACGGCCCAATTACCCCTTTAGGAAGAGTGGCCCGATGTTTAACACGGAGGACCGAAGATAACCTTAGTGTAAATAAGCGTTATCTGCCAGCTGGCTCCGAAGTTCTTCCCGAACGGTTATGAAACGGTTACAGGCTCACGCGTTCCACGCTTCGGGCCCTGTCACGTTTATCATGCTTCGGGCCCGATCACACAGACCACGCATCGGTCCCAGCCTCGTTTTACATCCTGCGATAACAACCTCTAACAAACTTGTCAGAGGCGGTTACAGGACGTGGATTACACTCGCCGGTAACTCTATAAATACAGGGCAAGACGAAGGAAAAAACAGGACCCTTTGGACGCAGGAGAACAGGCTGTTACGCTGCCCAGATTCTTACTGCTTTCTATACTTAGTCATTTTCATTAGCCTGCTTTGTGTAAACTTCTCTTATTTTCATTAGTGAACAGACCAAGAGCATAATTGGCTCTTGGTCGAGTGGTTTTCACCCCATTTTACGGGGTTTCCACTATATATGTTGTGTTCTTAGTTTGATTTAAACTTTTAATCGTTATCCATATCTTTTATAAATTAGAACCGAGTTCGTTGTTTGAACGAACCGGACGACTGTTGGTACCCCCTAAAAAGGGACCATAACAATATTATATAATATGATTATCAAAGATGAGAGAGACGACCACACCGCAACTTACAATGCACTTGGATATTATGATCAACCGGAAGACTCTTCTGAACCGGAATCAATTCAAAGAGAAATTGATCCAAATTTTCATGTTTATCTTCGTCGTATGATATATGCTCGTGATCGGAGAACTTGTCATCAATTAAAAAATGATCTTATTGAAGATGTATGGAATAAATTTTCTTTATCAAATTTAGGTGTATTTGTAATCTTTTTAAATATGTATTTAGTTAATTTATTTTAATGATAATATTGATGAGAACTTTAGGATCGGGTACCTTGTGATGGGTAAGACCCAGCAATCGTTGGGCCGATTCAAATAGTGAAAATGAATTCCTACAGCCCATTTACACACTTAACGAATTCCTGGGGTTTCCACTATACATCGCTGGGCATTTACTTATTTCCAGCTTGTAATCGTCTTCACATCTAAAACAAATCAGAACTGAGTTCGTTTGTTAAACGAACCGGACGACTGTTGGTACCCCCTAAAAAGGGACCATAACAGTTTGGCGCCGTCCGTGGGAGAGATGACCGAAGATAACCTTAACAAAATAAAGCGTTTTCTGCCAGCTGGCTCCTGGGTTCGGTCCGAACAGTTACAAAACGGTTACAAACTCACGTTTTCCATGCTTTGGGCCTTCCCACGTTTACCACGCTTCAGGCCTGATCACGCATACCACGCCTCGGTCCCAACCTCGTTTTACATCCCGCGATAACAACCTCTAACAAACCTATCAGAGGCGGTTACAAAGCGTGATTTACACACGCTATAAACTCTATAAATACAGGGCAATACGACGGAAATAGCAGGACCCTTTGGACACGTAAGAACAGGTCTTTACCCTGCCGGAGTTCTTACTGCTTTCTTTTCCTTGTCATTTTCATTAAGCATCTGCTGTATTGATTATGAATTATTCGATTAGTGAACAGGCTAAGAGCATAATCTGCTATTAGTCAAGTGGTTTTCACCCCAATTCCTGGGGTTTCCACTATACATCGCTGGACATTTACATATTTCCAGCTTTTAATCGTCTTCCACATCAAAAACAAATCAGAACCGAGTTCGTTTGTTAAACGAACCGGACGACTTTTGGTACCCCCTAAAAAAGGACCATAACAGTTTGGCGCCGTCTGTGGGGACGATTCTCTAATCCCATTTGAGTTTTCTACCAGGGATAGGATAATCAAAGGCATGTCGACTGGAACTTCGACCAATGATAGTGACGTGCTTCCCGACAGTCTCCCAACACCAACATTCACTTTACAGGATCTGGAAGCTGTCGTCAGGAAGGTGGTACTGGAAATTACGTCGGAGAAAAGTGAAACAGAACCACCGGCTGTATCAAGCCCTGTTCACAAAAGCAGAGGATACGAGAGTGATCCTGACGAGCGCAGTACTTATGAAGAAGAAATCATCAGGCGTGGAGTGACAGTGAGGAGGCCTAGATATCGGTCTACACCTCCTCCCCCAGCCAGAGCTCTAACTCCCGCTCCTGGAAATGATCAGGAGCAGATGCAGCGACGAATTGATGAGCTCACCAGGGAGTTGGAGAGCATGTGTGCGCTGAGGGATTGCGAACCTAATCTGGGACGCAATCCTGGTTTATTTAACAGGGCCATGGAGGCCCTATCAGGATAAATAATGATGATGACTGGTGGCATAATTTGCATGCGGTCCAGGCATCGTCTCATCAATCTGAAGGCGTATCGGCCGCCTTGGGAGATTTGATGCTCCTCTTTTCTGAAGAGATCTGGGCAGCAGTACCAGATCGTCATTATCGCAACCCCGAGGGGTTGCCGACATTTCGTGGTGATGGTGATCCAATCGATCACGTTGCCGATTTCGAATTGCGCATGGGAACGGTTCGGGGCTCGGATTCATTAAAGTCTGCATCTTCGCGGCATGATTACAAGGCGATGCCCGAACGTGGTTCAAGAATTTGCTGGCCCGATCCATACAGTCGTATGGTGGATTTATTTTGGCCTTCTCTGAGCAATTTGCTCCAAATGTAGGACCGCCCTGAAGCAGGCAGGAACTATATCAACTGAAATATAACCCGGCAAAAATGAGCCTTCGGTCCTTCATGGAAAAATTCAACAGGACCGCCCGGGGTATCAAGCTCGAGTTCCGGGATAAAATCGATATTCTACAGCAGGTCCTAGGACCGTGCGGCCTTTCCGCCAGTTTGGTAAAGAGCCCACCATCCACCTTGGGAAAACTTCTTCAGAAAATCAACAAGTATATTAAGGTGGATGAAGCGCTGGGGCTGGGTTATCGGAAACCTAGCGGGATTTCTGAACCCGCAGGTGATCATAGGGTTTCCTACCCTAAGAAGCAGTCGCGAGAAATAGCGGCTGTAAGCGAAAAAGACGTCCCCCCGAAGCAGGAGGACAATCAGGTGTATTGCGAGCTCCATCATAATCGCGATCACCCGACCCTGAAGTGCCCGCTGTTGAAAGAGACAGTAGAGGCAATGAGTAAAGAAAATCCCGACCGGAATGATCAGAAGGGCAAGCGAGCAGAATCCCCCGAATGGGCCACCAAGGTGACGATCGTCACAGGCCGCGGGGAAGAGATAATCGGGGACAACCCCGAAACAACAACGATCGGACGGAGGACCGAAGGTCTCCTCCGCCGGAACAAGATAGAGGCCAACACGGTCGTGAGAACCGTGGTCAGGGCCGAAGAAGGAGATGGCGAGGTCGCGGCAGTAGAGCTCCGCAGAACGAGGGTGGAAGGCAGGAGCATGCCGCTCCACCACCTGCGGTAACTGGTGCCCAACCTCCTCAATATTAGGTGGCACCGAGATAAGTGGCCGGAGATATTTATGTTATCTCCGGTGGTTTGAGAATAAATGAATCGGTCTGGGACCGAAAGAGAACTGCGCGCGGAGACTCTGCTGAGAGCTCCGAGTATGTGGCACTGGTGAAATATGATCCCATGGAACGGTCCTCCTTCTTCAGAGAGGACATCACTTTCACCCCAGCTGATCGGGAAGGGATCATCGACCCATGTGACGATCCCCTTACCATCACTGGGATCATCGGGAATAGCCATGTCCACAGAATCTTAGTGGACACTGGGGCCTCGTGCAATCTGATGAAGCGCGAGGTCACTGAAATATTGGGAGCTGCTGCTCACGATCTCCCGATCGCCAACATAACTCTTTGGTCGTTCGACCAAAGGAGAATTATTCCGTGCGGGAAGATGTTATTTCCCGTTACCCTTGGAGAGCCATCCAAGGACCGCTCTGAAAACCTGGAATTCATTATCGTTGAAGTCGACTTGGCTTACAACGCTATTATCGGACGGACCGGCCTGAGTAAGTTTGAGGCGGTCCCATCTACTTATCACATTATGCTCAAATTCCCCTCCATTCATGGAGTTATTTCTGTTAAGGGGGATCAGAAGGTAGCCAGGAAATGCTACATGAGCTCGTGCCGAACGTTGGCACCGATCAAAAGGGCCCGAGTAGATTTGCTGGAAGAGCTGCCGCACCCGAGGCAAGCAATGGAACCCGTAGGGTTCAAATTGATTAACCTGGTTGAGGATGACTCAACCAAGACAACTCGCATCGGGGCTCATTTAGCCCCTGACTTTGAGAAAGAACTGATCCACTTGCTGAGAAGCCATATGGATATATTCGCTTGGACCCCGGATGATGTTCCGGGGATTGACCGATCCGATAGTGAACATCAGATCAACACTGAGCCAGGAACGAAGCCCGTTAGACAGAAAAGGAGACGCTATTCTCCTGAGAAAATCGAGATTATCCGGCCCGAAGTGAATAAGCTGCTACGGTCGGGATTTATCAGAGAAATCCACTATACTGAATGGGTTGCAAACCCAATGGTGGTTTCCAAACCGGATGGGAAATGGCGAATGTGCATCGACTTCACCGATGTTAACAAGAGCTGTGAATCAGACCCTTTCCCTCTGCCGCACATCGACCGACTGATAGATGATGTTTCTGGTAGCACCATGATGAGTACCATGGATGCTTATTCTGGGTATCATCAGATCTTCTTAGCTGAGGAAGATCAGAAGAAATCATCATTCATGACCGAAGATGGAGTTTACTGTTATGTGGTTATGTCATTCGGTCTCAAAAATGCTGGAGCAACATACCAAAGGTTGGTCAACAAAATCTTTAGAAAATTGATCGGCCATATGATGGAAGTGTATGTTGACGATATGATTGTTAAATCTATGAATGATGAAGACCACCTTTCTTATTTGTCTCGTTGTTTCGAAGTATGCCGAAAATATAAGCTCAAACTAAATCCAAACAAATGCTGCTTCGGGATCCGAAGTGGAAAATTTTTAGGATATTATGTTTCAGAGAAAGGCATAGAGGTTAACCCTGAAAAGGTGCAAGCTATCATTGATATGCAACCTCCGAGAAACAAAAGAGAGTTTCAAAGGCTTACTGGCCGACTAGCCGCGCTGAGCAGGTTTATTTCGAAATCCACAGACCGGGCCTTACCTTTTTTCAGAGTGCTAAGAAAAGCAAGCCATATGGATTGGACCGAAGAATGCGATCGGGCCTTCTCCGAGCTGAAGACTTATTTAAGCACTCCCCCGGTGATGGTAAGTCCAACTTGTGATGAACCTTTGGGGTTATATCTTGCGGTATCCGAAGTTGCCGTCAGCGCAGCTCTGGTGACCATACGAGATGACATTCATAGACATATTTATTATGTCAGTCATTCTCTAGTATCTGCTGAAACCAGGTATTCCACATTGGAGAAATTCATGCTAGCTTTGAAGAAAGATGTATCCAAGTTGAAGCATTATTTCGAAGGCCGAACGGTCTATGTCTATACGGATCAGCCTCTGAAAGTACTCCTTAAACATAAGGATTTGAATGAGAGATTGGCAAAATGGGCTATCAAACTCAGCGCTATGTATCTGGAATTCCTGCCCCGAAGGGCGATCAAAGCTCAAGTTCTAGCCGATTTTGTGGTTGAAATGACCCGATTGGCCATTTATCTTAACCAAGAGGATGATCGATGGACGATCCACGTAGATGGATCAACCTTCGGGGGAAGAGGAGCGGGCATTACCCTGACAACGGTACAAGGTGATCTTATTCATTCCGCAGTCAAATTTTCCTTTGCTGGAACAAATAATGTGGTAGAATATGAGGCAGTATTATCAAGAATGACCCTGGCTCGAAAAATGGGAGTTAGCAGAGTACGAATGTTCTCAGTCTCGAAGTTAGTAGTAGAACAGTTCGCAGGGAGATTCGAAACACATGATCCGATGATGAAGTTGTATTGTGTTAAAGTTCTGGAGTTATCCAAGAAGTTCAATGAATTCTCTCTTAACCATGTGCCACGAGAACAAAACAAGGTTGCCGATGCACTCGCCAGATTAGCTTCGGGCATACCCGACATAGAGCCAAGCACTATTTCGGTCCATATTCAGGACCGACCTTCTAACATGGACCGAAAACGTGAGTTTGACCACTATTTCGGTCAAACGTGAGTTTGACCTCTAACATGGACCGAAAACGTGAGTTTGACCACTATTTCGGTCACTGGAGTTCAATTCTTCTTCTTGATCGGCCACCTTCTGGTTGACCGTTCTCTCCATCTCTTCAAAGAGATAGAAGAAATGGTCTTCTTCCAGAACAGGTTCTTCCAAGGTCGCAATAACCTGAAACTTGCCATCTCTTTCAAGTGGCTCAATCATCTTCCATCGCTCGTCCGAAGGGGAAAGCCCGAACTGCTGAATAACTTGCTCTCGCATGTTATCCAAATACTTTGCAGTATAAACCCCGTGAATGTTATCCGCTAAAGCGAATAACAAAGGGGACTGAGCGAACCCCAGAACAGCTTCCCGGACCGAACCTTCGGCCAAAGTGCGGGCCCTTGTCAACTCTTCTTCCAAGGTCGTCTTCTCTACCTGGGCCCGAAGAATAAGCTCATTCAGCTTATTCCTCTTCTCATGGGCCCGACCTTGGACTTCGTTGATTTCTTCCTCTTTTGCCCGCAGCTTGGCCTCCAGGTCGGCAATACGCCCCTGAGCTGTTTCTCCCGTCTTCTCCATCTCAGAGACTTTATCAGCTAAGAGTGAGACCTCCGTCCCGGCTCTTAGCATCTCATTTTCAAGTCGGTCACGGTCCTCCCGTACCGTGACCAACTCAGTATGCTTATCTCAACTTGCCTTTTTGCAAGGTCAAGTTGATCTTGGACTTGTTGGGATACAATGCTACCACCCTGGTTCTTCTCCACAGTGATAGCAATTGTGAAAGTTTTCCTCAACATCTGCATAAGGTAACACATTCTTAAGTAAGAGTTCAGGCCTTCATGTCAAGTAAAAATTACCTTAGTGGTGAGGTCGAGGAAGCCTTCCATGATTTCTTCCCCAGTCACGTCCGCCTGGACGTTCTCTGGGTTCTACACTCCATAAAGACGGAAGTCCTTTAGGAAAGCAGTCCTCCAGGAGGTTAGCTTCCTCCCCTTACTGAACCTGTCCAGCAGGCCCAGAGCAACTCCCCAGTCGGAGTTGGTCTTCGGGCCCGATCCAAGCTCCTTCAAAACGATCCCCTTAGTGGGGACCGGAGCGCCGTCCTCCTTTCTCAGCCTTTTCAGCTTCTGCGGGGCTTCCGCTTCGGTCGCCCTTTTCCCTTTTCTTAAGGGGACCGGCGGCAGGGAGACGTTCACCTTGAGCTGAGGACTGGGGAGAACCTTCTCCACGGGAACGGCTCCCTGCAGCAACAAAGTAATAGTTTTAACACTAATGAAGGAGGCATTACCGATTTGATAGAGGCTGGATAAGCTCAAAGAACGAATCCGAGCCTTTATCACCTCCTCTACCACTCTAAATACCTGAAACGCATGCCCGTCCCCAGATGAAGGCTGCCCTGTGCAGCGAAGGGTCAGCGTGCCCGTGCCGGTTGTTTGGATCGGGGGGTTCCCGGACCCCGAAGGGACCAGCGTACCCCCCGTTGCTGATTCACTTCCTTCAGCGCTGCCCGATGCTTCCCTTTGTCCCTCAGAAGGACGGACCGAAGCAGCTGACATGCGTTTAAAGCGCGAGCTCGGCATTGTCTGAGTTGAATCTGCAAAACAAATGCATAAGGATCAGGAAAGATTAAAATATGAACACTACATCATACACGATCCTTCTGATGGATCTGCACTAGAAAAAACCCCATTCGGGGCTGGGGCTCCGGTCCTACCCGCAACACCTATTTCTATCAATCTTTTCTCCCGAAGGAGATCTATTCGCCTAAGGCGTGCTTCGGGAGGGGGGAACTTCGCAAGAGTATTTGCGTTGTCCTTGCGAGAGGGGTTGAACCTACTTCGGTCCAACTGACCTATGCGTGGGTGGGTGAGGCGCGGCCATACTTTCAACAGATCCTCCTTGGGGACTGTTATCCACACATAATAGGCCTCCCACGCATGGAGAGATTCTTCATTATCTACAATTGCGCACTCTTTGGTGCGCACCGCTATATAATATAACTTGCGGCAACCTAACAGACCCTTCCCCTTTCGGGATCCTACCAAGAACAGGTTAAAGAAGTGTTCTAGGGTCGAGGCACGATTCTGTTGGTAACAATAAAAAATGAACGCTATTATATACACATAACTGCCCGGGAACAATACAAAAGTGGGGCAGTGAATCTCCTTAAGCACGGCCACTACAAAGGAATGTAGCGGAAAACGAAGCCCGCACTTTAGAGAGGCGTAACTGACCGGAATGGCCTATGCCGGCACATTCATTTCAGCCGGAAGGAAACAGGGAATATCTTCCCGTCCCTTCCAGATAGAGTAATGTGCCGGAATTGAAACCTAGACCTAAACTCCTCAATGTCCAACTCAGACATAGAAGGATAACGCATTTTGTGAGGAGCCATGAGTGTATACCTTAGGAAAAACGGATTGAAAGAGGGTTGGACGTAAAATCGACTGAGGGCACAGAGAGCTTGCTGCAATTTCTCCTTCGCGATAATGACGGTGAGGAGAAACAGTGCCCAGAATCCCGATTTAAATATTAATCTCCCAGCCAATTGTGTGCCGCCACGTAATACTGCCCAAGACAGCGACAGTACGGAGCGCACTCATCACGCCTCTTGAACTGTCCAATGTGAAGAGGCGCGGGTCGAGATATTAATATTTAAGGAATAACAAAGATAAAAATATAACTTAAATATACGTTATTAAGTTTCAAATGTAATTGTCTCATACACTAAGGGAAAGATCGATCCCCTGGACTCTCACTGTCTACAGGTACGGTCCCTTGTTCTCATGAATGTGCAAACATCATGTGATCGGCCTTGTATCACCTCTACGATTGGCAATCAAGCCCGAGGGGCTAGTGATGAGAACTTTAGGATCAGGTGTCTTGTGATGGGTAAGACCCAGCAACCATTGGGCCGATTCAAATAGTGAAAACGAATTCCTACAGCCCATTTACACACTTAAGGAAGAGCAGCCCGATGTTCAATGAGAGGACCGAAGATAACCTTAATGAAATAAAGCGTTTTCTGCCAGCTAGCTCCTGAGTTCGGTCCGAACTGTTACAAACTCACGTTTTCCACGCTTCGGACCTTCCCACGTTTACCACGCTTCGGGCCCGATCACGCATACCACGCCTCGGTCCCAACCTCGTTTTACATCCCGCGATAACAACCTCTAACAAACCTGTCAGAGGCGGTTACAGAGCGTGATTTACACACGCTATAAACTCTATAAATACAGGGCAAGACGACGGAAATAGCAGGACCCTTTGGATGCGTAAGAACAGGCCGTTACCCTGCCGGAGTTCTTACTGCTTTCTTTTCCTTGTCATTTTCATTAAGCATATGTTGTATTGATTATGAATTATTCGATTAGTGAACAGGCTAAGAGCATAATCTGCTCTTAGTCAAGTGGTTTTCACCCCAATTCATGGGGTTTCCACTATACATCGCTCGGCATTTATTTATTTCCAACTTTTAATCGTCTTCTACATCTAAAACAAATCAGAACCGAGTTCGTTTGTTAAACGAACCGGATGACTGTTGGTTCCCCTAAAAAGGGACCATAACAAATATAATATTAAATTCTATAAAATATAATATAAAATTTATTTTAATGTTAATCAATTTTATATTGATTTTAAAATGTTAAAATTGAAATGTAATATTTAATGTTAAATAAGGTAATAAAATAATAAAGTTGATGAGATAGAAAGATAAAATGAAATTTGAAGAGATAAGATTATGTAGATGAAAGAGAAATAAATAATGATGTGGATGAGTGAGAATTTTTAGAAATGGAAAGAGAAAATGATGTGGATATGAAAAAATGATGATGTTAGAGAGATTTATACGACGGAAATGATTTTAGGCACGGATAACGTTACAGATAGTCTAATGCCTATCTAGGAAACATTTGTTTTAAATAGGGAATAATTGGGGCAAAAGTAATTATGCCAATTCTGGTATCTTCCTTCAATTTATATTTATAGCTATATAACAGATTAACTTAATTACATGTTATATAAAATTCAAAATAGATCATAATTTCATAGGAGAGATCGTTTTGGGTTTCTTTCACATATTTTATTTGAAAAATATATAAATTCTTAAAAGTTGGGTTTTAAAATAACATTAATGGGCTGATCAAATGAGTGGCCCGGCCCGCTTTCCATGTAAATAAATGAAAACAAATATGTTTTAATTGTTATTGTTTTGTCTGGGTCTATTCGAATTGGAACTTGGACGGGAAGTAAGTCGCCATTACGAAATTTGCTCGTCTATCGGCGTATCGGGGATCTTGCAAAGCTTACACATCGTTCTCTCTACAGATACGATAATTGAAGGATGGTATGTACTTTTATGATTTTATTTGTTAAAATTGTGATGCAATGTTAGATAGATTTCTTGGGTATTATCGTTGGTAGGTTGTTTGTTCTATGTAGGCTATTAAAATTCATCGTTATAGATTGAGGCCTTTTTAATTTTAGGGTTTGATTTTGGGTTGGGGATCATATTTATTCGAATTTTTCTGGAAGATGACGTGTTTCAAAATTTGTTTGGATATGGAATGGAATATTTTGAGTTTAGGGTAAAAAGAAAATATTGACCTTGGAGCATCATGAAGAAATTCATAATTTTGTTCATTTGGTTTTATAAAAAAACAAAGTTATTCAATCCTTTTAAAATTACTATGAGCTCTTGTTTGATGATGAACGCTTGCGCTGAATGTAACTTTCTGGTTTGCAGTCTTCTCTTGCAGCTGCTAGGGCTGATAACTTTTACTACCCACCCGAATGGAATCCAAAAAAGGTATTACTCTGCTGTTCAACTTCTGAGTAATTCTTGCGTTCATGTATATCTGATTTTCATTTTTTTCTTTGTTATTAACCAGGGTGGTTTGAACAAGTTCCACGGTCAACATGCTTTGAGGGAGAGAGCCAGAAAAATAGATCAAGGCATCTTGATCATAAGGTACATAGAGAAATACTGCTGGTTTTGCTATAACGGCATTTTGCAATGAGCATGTTGATTTTTTCTTGGATGCGATGATCGAGTACCATTCCTGATTCATTCTTTAACCATGTGTGTGTAATATTGTCCTATTTTTAAGGTTTGAGATGCCCTTCAATATCTGGTGTGGTGGTTGTGAGTCGATGATAGCAAAGGGAGTAAGATTCAATGCAGAGAAAAAGCAAGTTGGAAATTACTATTCAACAAAGGTATGACAGAAACTAAGCATGATATTTCTCTTTGGAGTTTGTAGTAGCTCTAGAGACCAATTTCTTTCACCCCAACAGATATGGAGTTTCACGATGAAGTCCGCTTGCTGCAGACATGAAATTGTCATTCAAACAGATCCTAAAAATTGTGAGTATCTGATCATTAGTGGAGCCAGGAAAAAGATTGAAGAGTATGATGCTGAAGATGCTGAAACTTTGGTCCTCCCAGTTGACGACGGTCAGTTTGCTCTTCTTTTGACATACTCAACATTTCTGTTGTGTTTGACTTGACCTTGTTTTTAGATAAAAGCAAAATGGGTGATCCTTTTAAACGTCTTGAGCATGAGGAGGGAGATCTAAAGAAGAAAAAGGAAGCAGAGCCGAGACTAGTGCGCCTGCAACGTATATCTGATTCCAGGCATCTTGATGATTATGCATTGAATAAATCTCTTAGAGCAAGACTTAGAGATCAGAAGAAAAGAGTTGCTGAGGAGAATGCCCATTCTAGGAAATCAGGGCTTGGGATAAGACTTCTTGCAGCCTCTGAAGAAGATTCTCATGCTGCTTCTCGTGTTAAATTTGCAACAAAGTTTGAGCAGAACCGAAAAGACAAGAGGGCGATGATCCGTGCAACTTCAATATTTTCCAATTCGCCCACAGCTTGTGTTGAAGATAAGAGTCGTCTAGAGTTGCATGCCAAAAGAAGGAAAATAAGCGCTTCCACTGCATCAAAACTGCTACTCGGTGGAATGAAACCATCGTCATTTTCCACCGAGCTAAAATCTCAGAGGCTTCGAAGTAATTAGCTTGTAAGTAAGTATGCTCCCGTATGATGGATGATGTACATTATGAATATGTGCGTGCAAATGCCTCTTGTTTCCTGGTACTTGTTTGAACTTATTTCTGCAAAAAATGGCTTTTTGATTCAATAGTTACCTGCGGTAGATAATACTGCAACCATTCTTTCTACTTGCTACTCATGTTTCCATCCAAAATTTTATAAATTTCCAAAAGGTCCACAAACTTTATTGTGAATCATATCAATAAAATAAAATAAAACTTAACAATTTTTCACAATCCTAGTTGTCTCCAATCTCCATAAACATTGATGTGTTTGGTTAATAGGTTAAAAAAGTGGAGCAATATACCGGTATTGTTTGGAATCATAGTGCATCGTCCGTTGTGATCACTTGACTGTGATTCTATTCTACATATTAATCAAACATCAATCTTTAATATGATAATCGTTAAAAAATCATATTTCACCATCTATGATTAAACTAATTGTCACTAGAAATGTTAAATTTATTTTTATCTTAATTAATTAAAATATAAGTATATTTCTTTTTTATATGCATTAAATGTTTTATTTCTATATTGTTGTGATCATAAGGATCGATGTACCAAAAGTAACAAGTACGAGATTATTGCAAACTTGTTTTATGATTTGTATTGCTTGTGGAACAATTTAATAGATATCATTCGAGCAAGAACACAACGATTTATATAGAAAAACCACTAAGAATTGGAAAACATCCACATGACTAAGAGTGAAAACACTCTTGGCCGATTTATTACTCAACATTATCGCATCCAATCTGCATGGCTATGAAAATGACTAATGATACAACAGCGAAAAGAATAAACGAGCGATGCAACTAACATGGAGCTCGCATGCTTCAAAAAGGTCCTCGTGGACTTGTGGATCCACCTCTATTTTATAGATATGGAGAGGGAACCGCCTTGAACCACTCTATCTAACAAAAATCGCTACCGCCGCGTCAGTTTCTGTCCGCTCGTAACTGTTATTATGACCATACTGATCGGTTGATCGGTCCCCAGACCCGATCACCTTAAGGGGACCGATCCTTGGGCTTTTCCTATAACTTCGCCATCCATGCTGATGAGATCCCCGAAACCCGGTACCTCGAACCTGACCAGAACCAAACTTGATCAGAGGAGCTCAGATAACATAAGCCGAACCTGGGGGCCCAGATCCGGCCCACATGAATGAGTGGCCGATCCAGGCCAGGTGGCCTGATCGGCCATTCATATAGATCGGTCCCGATAGGTGGGGCCCAGCTTCTCTCGCGCGTCAAGACCGATCGATCCACACTTTACATGCCCTGCTTCGGGCCAACCATATTCCTCACATGCGACAACAACCTTCGACAATCTTGTCAGAAGCGTTGTCCGGCGAAGTGGTACGAGCATCCCTTAGCCTGGGAATAGCCAGCTAGTAGCGCCGAAAGGTCTAGCACCGTGCAGCACTATGAAGTCGTTCCCGGCGACTGTTCCGCCTGACACGAGCCGACCTAGCCGCAAAGGACAAGCACAAAACGACACATTACTGTCCACACAGCACAGTAGGTGTATAAAAGGACACTTGGGGTGTAAAGAAGACATCTTCCGATTCTCCTTCAAGCTTTCAGATAGAGAACCTCCTATCGATTTATTTTTGATAATTCTCTTCCCCTTTGTTGTCAAAAGAACAAACATGATCTTTGTAATTATTACTTTGTTTATTGAACCGACTAATGGCATTTTTTCTAGCCCTTAGTCAAGCGGTTTTTTCCTCAACTTTGAGGTTTTCCACTCTAAAACTGCCGTGTCCCTTCACATTTGGTTTATAATCGTTCTCCACACATCAAATAAATTATAACCGAGTTCGCCTTGCTATGAACCGGTCGACTGTTGACACCCCCGGTTTTCGAACCACAACAGTTTGGTGCCCTTCGTTGGGATGAGTTTCTAATCCCCATTCGAGGACTTTACCCGGGATAGGATAATCAAAGGCATGGCAACTGGAACTTCGACGAACAATAGTGATACGCTTCCCAGCTTCAACGTTCTCTTTATAGAACCTGGAAGCTGTTTTCAGGAAAGTTATATTAGAAGTTACGTCGGAGAGGAGTGGAACAGAACCACCGGCTATCATAAGCTCTATTCCAGCAAACAGAGGGTACGAAACCGACCCAGACGCGCTGAGCTCCGATGAAGAGGAGATTATCAGGCGCAGAGTAACAATGAGGAGGCCGAGATACCAATCTACTCCGCCTCCTCCAATTAGAACTCCAACTCCCGTTCCTGGGACGGACCAGGAACAGATGCAGAAGCGCATCGACGAGCTTACCAGGGAGTTGGAAACCCTGCGAACGCAGAGGGATTGCGGGCCTAATCTGGGGCGCAATCCTGTACTACTTGATCGGGCNTGGACCTAATGAGTTATAATTGGGCTGGACAAATCACCTATATAAACATGATTAAAGTGTTAAGGAGGAGAGCTTGGATTCTTGACCTAAGAAGGAGGCCGCTATTCTTTTCTTTTTCGCCCGGGAAACCTACGACTACGGCCATCAAAACATGATATTTTTTCTTTGGTTTTCTACATCATGTTCTCCTATTGTAAATCTACGAACTTAACGTTTATAGTGGATTCAAAGGCTACGGCCGGGGTGGTTTTTTATCCTTTCTTTTACAGAAAGGTTTTCCACCTACAAAAATCGTGTCTTTTTATTTCTTGCTTTCGTATTACTTTTTAGACCCCTATCCGTAAAAGGGGTCTAAATTTTGTTATTGCGGATTTTTAGCAGCAATAACAATATCCATTATGGATGAAACTTCTCGCTCTTGTTTTAGCTTTTCAGTTTATATTTTCTTTTGTTTGTTATGATTGTTGTTGTCTGGATTCCATTGATATGGAT
Organism: Utricularia reniformis; assembly: GCA_009725065.1. NCBI lineage: Eukaryota > Viridiplantae > Streptophyta > Magnoliopsida > Lamiales > Lentibulariaceae > Utricularia > Utricularia reniformis. Next base: position 51,686 of record RWGZ01001019.1, read on the forward strand.
ACTCAAGAAAGCTTTTAGAGGGTGAGTGCCGGACAAATTCTATTGTTGTTATTTTTCTTCTGGTTGTTATGGATGTTGTTGTTTTATGGTTTACCAAAACACATTCTGGCTTGGTTTTTGTATTAGAATGCAACTACTTCGATGGAGTATTTTAGTTGAATAAAAAACGATTTGTCTATCTTACTCATTTAAGAATTTGCTAAGTAAAGGTGCATTTTATACAAGAATAACTCTTTGCTTGAAGAGTTTATTTCTGTCAAGGCTGATTCCTACAATTGCAGTTGATGAGATCCCCGGAACCGAGTACCTCTGACATGATCAGGACCAAGCTTGATCAGAGAAGCCCAAATAACGTAAGCCGAACATGGAGGCCCAGATCCAGCCCACATGAATGAGTGGCCCATCCAGGCCAGGTGGCCTGATTGGCCATTCATAACGATCGGTCCCGATAGGTAAAGCCCAGCTTCTCCTGCGCGCCAAGACCGATCAGTCTACACCTTACAGGCCCTGCTTCAGGCCATCCATATTCCTCACATGCAATGACAACCTTCGATAGCCTTGTCAGAAGCGTGGTCCGGTGAAGTCGTACGAGCCTCCCTTAGCCAGGGAATAGCCGGCTAGTAGCGCCGAAAGGTCTAGCGCCGTGCAGCTCTATGAAGCCGTTCCCGGCAGCTGTTCCGCCTCACATTAGCCGACCTAGTCGCAAAGGACATGGACAAAACAACACCCTACTGTACACAGCATAGTGGGAGTATAAAAAGGACACTTGGGGTGTGAAAAAGAGATCTTCCGATTCATCTTCAAGCTTTCATATAGAGAACCTCCTATCGATTTATTTTCGATAATTCTCTTCGCCTTTGTTGTTTAAAGAACAAACATGATCTTTGTGATTATTACTTTGTTTATTGAACCGACTAAGGGTATTTTCTCTAGCCCTTAGTCAAGTGGTTTTTTCCTCAGTTTTGAGGTTTTCCACTCTAAAACTGCCGTGTCCCTTTACATTTGTTTTATAACCGTTCTCCACACATCAAATAAATCATAACCGAGTCCGTCTTGCTACGAACCGGTCGACTATTGGCACCCACGGTTTTCAAACCACAACAGTTTGGCGCCGTCTGTGGGGACGAGTTTCTAATCCCCATTTGAGGTCTTTACCCGGGATAGCATAATCAAAGGCATGGCAACTGGAACTTCGACGAACGATAGTGATACGCTTCCCAACAGCCTTCCAGCTTCAACATTCTCTTTACAGGACCTGGAAGCTATTGTCAGGAAAGTTATATTGGATGTTACATTGGAGAGGAATGGAACAGAACCACCGGCTATCACAAGCCCTGTTCCAGCAAACAGAGGGTACGAAATCAACCCAGATGCGCCGAGCTCCGATGAAGAGGAGATTATCAGGCGCGGAGTAACAATAAGGAGGCCGAGATACCAATCTACTCCGCCTCCTCCAATTAGAACCCTAACTCCCGTTCCTGGGACGGACCAAGAACAGATGCAGAAGCGCATCGACGAGCTTACCAGGGAGTTGGAAACCCTGCGAACGTAGAGGGATTGCGGGCCTAATCTGGGGCGCAATCCTGTACTATTCGATCGGGCCATGGATGCCCCGATCAGGCCGAGCAAGGATGATGACTGGTGGCATAATCTGCATATAGCCCAGGCATCATCGCAACAATCTGGAGGTGTCTCCGCAAAGTTGGGAGATTTGATGCTCTCTTTTTCCGAAGAGATCTGGGCGGCAGTCCCCGATCGATACTACCGTAACCCCAAAGGGTTACCAGTATTCCGAGGCGACGGTGATCCGATCGATCACGTCACGGATTTCGAGCTGTGGATGTGGACCGTTCGGGCCTCTGACTCATTGAAGTGCCGCATCTTCACGGCAGGGTTGCAGGGCGATGCCCGGACCTGGTTCAAAAACTTGTCGGCCCGATCCATACAGTCGTATGGCGGATTCATCCTGGCTTTCTCGGAGCAATTCGCTCCAAATGTAGGACCGTCTCGTAGTAGGCAGGAACTATATGTGAACTATATCCCGACGAAGATGAGTCTCCGTTCTTTTATGGAGAAGTTCAACCGAACTGCTCGGGGTATCAAGTTTGAGCTCCGAGACAAAATCGATATCTTGCAGCAGGTCTTGGGACCGTGTAGCCTTTCGGCCAGCCTTGTGAAGAGCCACCGTCCACCTTGGGAAAGCTCCTTCAGAAAATCAACAAGTACATCAAGGTGGATGAAGCGCTGGGAGCGGGATATCGAAAGCCTGGCAGGAATTCTGATCCCGCAGGTGATCACAGGGTATCTTACCTTAAGAGACAGCCGCGGGAAGTTGCGGCTGTGGCTGAAAAGATCGTCTCCCCGAAGAAGGAGAACAATCAGGTCTATTGCGAGTTGCATCACAACCGCGATCACCCAACGTTGAAATGCCCGCTACTGCGAGAGACAGTAGCGGCGATGAATAAGGAAAAGCCCGATCATGATGATCGAAGGGGCAAACGGGCAGAGTCTCCCCGAGCGGGCCACCAAGGTGACGATCGTCACAGGCCGAGGGGGAGAGATAATCGGGGTCAGCCCCGACACTACAACGATCGGGCGGGAGACCAAAGGTCCCCCCAACCCGAACAGGATAGAGGCCAGCACGGTCAAGAGAACCTGTGGCCAGGGCCGAAGGAGGAGATGGCGGGGCCGTGGCGGCAGAGCCCCGCGAAATGAAGGTGAAAGGAGGGAGCAGCCAGCTCCCCCACCTGCCGAAGTGGGCACCCAACCTCCCCCAAATGAGGAGGTGCCCAGAGAAAGAGAGGTCGCCGGAGACATTTATGTTATCTCCGGCGGAATAAGGATTAACGAGTCGGTCAGGGACCGAAAAAGAGCAGCGCGTGAGGAGTTTCCCGAAAGCTCCGAATCTGTGGCGCTGGTCAAATATGAATCGGCTGAGCGGTCCTCGACCTTTGAGGGCGATATCATCTTTACCGCAGCCGATCGAGAAGGGGTTACCGATCCGTGTGATGATCCCCTCATCATCACTGGAGTTATCGCCGACCGACGGGTCCATAGAATTTTGGTGGACACCGGGGCTTCATGCAATCTGATAAAGCGTGAAGTGGCGGAGATGCTAGGAGCCACGGCCCATGATCTCCCTATCGCCAATATAACCCTTTGGTCGTTCGACCAAAGAAGTGTTATCCCGTGTGGGAAAATTCTTTTCCTAGTCACTCTAGGAGAACCGGGCAGGGACCGATCGGAAACCCTGGAATTCATAGTCGTTGAAGTCGATCTGGCTTACAACGCTATTATTGGATGGACCGGCCTCAGTAAGTTTGAGGCGGTCCCTTCTACGTACCATATGATGCTCAAGTTCCCCTCCACTCATGGAGTGATTTCTGTCAAGGGGAACCAGAAAGTAGCAAGACAGTGCTACATGAGCTCATGCCGAACCTTGGCACCAATCAAGAGAGCTCGGGTGGATTTGCTCGAAGAGCCCCCGCACCCGAGGCAAGCTATGGAACCCGTTGTGTTCAAGCTTATCAACTTGGTTGAGGATGACTCAACCAAGACTACTCGCATCGGGGCACATCTGGCCCCGACCTTCGAAGAAGAACTGGTCCGCTTGCTGAGAAGCAATGTGGACATCTTCGCTTGGACCCCGGACGATGTGCCGGGGATTGACCGATCCGAGAGTGAGCATCGGATCAACACTGAGCCCGGAACCAAGCCTATTAGGCAAAAGAGGAGACGCTATTCTCCTGAGAAGATTGAAATCATCCGGGTAGAGGTGAACAAGTTGCTGCGGTTGGGTTTCATCAGGGAGATTCACTACACTGAATGGGTTGCAAACCCGGTGGTGGTCTCCAAGACAGATGGGAAGTGGAGGATGTGCGTTGATTTTACCGACGTCAACAAGAGCTGTGAGTCGGACCCTTTCCCACTGACGCACATTGACCGATTGATGGATGTTGTGGCTGGCAGCACCATGATGAGTACCATGGAAGCTTACTCCGGGTACCATCAGATCTTCCTTGCTAAGGAAGATAAGAATAAGTCATCATTCATGACAGAAGACGCCGTTTATTGCTACGAGGTTATGCCTTTCGGCTTAAAGAACGCCGGAGCAACATACCAAAGGCTGGTCAACAAGATCTTTAGGGATTTGATAGGCCATATTATGGAAGTGTATGTTGATGATATGATTGTCAAGTCTATGAATGATGAAGATCATATTCCTTATTTGTCTCGCTGTTTCGAAGTATGCTGTAAATATAAGCTCAAACTAAATCCAAACAAGTGTTGCTTCGGGGTGGCAAATTTCTTGGATATTATGTTTCTGAGAAAGGCATGGAGATTAATCCAGAGAAAGTCCAGACATTTATTGACATGCAACATCCGAGAAACAAGCGAGAATTTCAGAGGCTAACTGGCCGATTGGCGGCGCTGAGCAAGTTTATTTCTAGGTCCACGGACCGGGCTCTCCTTTTTTTCAAGACATTAAGGAAAGCCAGCCATCTCGGCTCGACTGAAGAGTGCTATCGGGCATTTTCCGATTTGAAGACTTATTTGAGCACTCCTCCTATAATGGTGAGCCCGACGTGCCACGAACCCTTAGGGTTATATTTGGCCGTGTCAGAAGCTGCACTCAGCGCAGCCTTGGTAACTATTGGGGATGACGTTCACCGACTTGTCTACTACGTGAGTCATTCCCTGGTACCAGCTGAAACCAGATACACTACATTGGAGAAATTCATGTTGGCCTTGCAGAAAGTTATATCTAAGTTTAAGCATTATTTCGAAGGCCGAAAGGTTTATGTGTATACTGATCAGCCTTTGAAGGCAGTTTTGAGTCAGGTGGACTCCAATGAAAGGTTGGCCAAGTAGAAGATCAAGATCAGCCCCATGTATTTGGAATTCGTTCCCCGAAGGGCGATCAAAGCTCAAGTCCTAGCGGATTTCGTGGTTGAGATGACCCGATCGCTCATATTTCTAAAACAAGAGGACGACCGGTGGGTCATTTATGTTGACGGATCAACCATCGGGGGAAAGGGAGCGGGCATCACCCTTACTACACTTCAAGGCGACGTTATCCACTCCGCAGTCAAGTTCTTATTTTCTGGAACAAATAACGTGGTGGAATACGAGGCCGTTTTATCGGGGATGACCTTAGCCCAAAATATGGGAGTTGCAAAGGTGCGAATGTTCTCAGAATCCAAATTGGTGGTGGAGCAATTCGCATGACGATTCAAAACACATGAGCCAACCATGAAACTATACCATGCGAAGGTCTTGGAGATGGAAAAAAAGTTCCGTGAGTTCTCACTTGACCATGTGCCTAGAGAACAAAACAAGGTGGCCGACTCGTTAGCCAGATTGGCCGCAGGCTTACCAGACGTTGGACCAGGCACAGTATCGGTCCATATTCAGGACCGACCTTCGGTTGAAATCTCTGTGACCGAACAATCGTTTGAGGAGGTGGGAGCTTTATGCCATGAACTCCAAGACTTAAAGATAAACGCCGCTGACTCACCAGTAGATACCACGTGGATGGCCCCTTTTGTCAAGTATCTGACCAACGGCCATCTACCGGAAAATGCATCAGAGGCCAGGAAAAAAGAGACCCGGGTGACGCGATATGTGCTAAATGACTGGCACTTATTCAAAAAAAGCTTTGAAAGACCGCTCTTGCGATGCCTATCCCCTATAGAGGCTGAGGCCGTCATGATTTATGTTCATGAAGGGATGTGCGGTATACATTCTGGGTCCCGATCGCTATATCATCGCGTTACTAGGGCCGAGTATTTCTGGCCAACGCTTCTTGAGTATGCTAAGAAGTACACAAGACGCTGCGCTGCTTGCCAACACCATTCTCTAGTTCCCCAATTGCCAGAGGCATCTTTGTCGATGACCCCACTTCCTTGCCCATTTGACAGATGGGAATTGACATTTTGGGACCATTTCCTCGATCGGTCTAGTAGCGAAAGTTTTGCATTGTGGCTGTTGAATATTATATAAAGTGGATCGAGGCCGAAGAGGTGGCTATTATTTCCGAAAAGGTTGTGAATCACTTCCTATGGAGGAACATCATAAGCCGTTTTGGAGTACCTCGAGCTTTTGTATCTGATAATGGACTTCAATTCCGCGGAAAAGCCGTTCGGGATCTTTGCGTCAAATTGGGTATCGCTCAACACTTCTCATCGGTGGCTCATCCCCAGACCAACGGATTGACGGAGGTGTCCAACAAAGTTATCATGAAGGGATTAAAAACTAAGTTGGAAGATTTTGGAGGAAAGTGGTCCGATCACATCTACGAGGTTCTATGGGCTTACCGCACTACTCCCTGTTCAACGACCAAGGAATCTCCATTCTCTTTAGTATATGGGTCCGAAGCGGTCAGTCCAGTGGAGGTAGCCATAAGATCACCTCGGATAACCCAATATGACGAGCATCTGAATAATGAGCGAAGATCCTTGGATTTGGAAATGATTGAAGAGAAAAGAAACCCCATCTATGCACGCATGTGTGCTTATCAAAGAACAATGGAGCGAGCTCATAACGAACGGGTCGTGCCCAGAGAATTCTCAAAAGGCGACCTCGTTCTCAGGAATGTAATAGTTCAGAGAAACTTTAGGAAGCTGGACAGGAATTGGGAAGGGCCCTATCGGGTCCTGAAGAACCAAGGTGATGGGGCTTATAAGTTAGAAAATCTGGATGGAATTGAGATCCCCCGTACCTGGAATGCTATGAACTTAAGGCGCTATTTTATATAAATCATTTGACGTTATTTGGTAACTTTGAACTATAAAATGTTTCTCAAACATGAATAAGTTACACTGGATGCAATACAAATTATTTCTAGCTAGGTTAGTGACCGATCTTGAAGTTGGATTTTCTGGACGAGTTTGGACTGGTGACTGTAGCGATCCTTCCATAAGGCTCCCAAGTAGTGTGACCGCTCTGACGAGTCAATTGCTTCCACGCTTGCTGAGTACTTAGATGAGTCACATACTCCCAGAACTCACTACGAACTCAATTTCCCCTTCAACGACACCCACCACCTAGAAGTAGCTCTTGCCTTCTTGTACTTAATCCATGGGCGGGATAACAAGGACAGAGTTAACCGGTCAAATTGCAAGCCAAAGCTCGCCATGGGACTATTTTAAGAACCGGGCTTCGGCTAATATTGTCATGGGGCTTATAGAGAACCAATGCAACGTTGCCAAAGTCATAATATTTTATAGGGACGGATTCAAGTGTGGTCTGTTGGTGTAGTTGGAGTTTCCTAACTTACTAAACTTAGCAGGATTCAGAATTAAGTTGAGAGGACCGTTCGGTCTAGGTTGAGTTTGAGCCCCGAACTTACACTTAGCAAAAAGACATTATATTCAAAAAATGGAGTTTACAAATACAGAAAGGAAGGGACTAGAAATTCAAATCCTAATCTATTTGTCCCTCTTCCTTATCTGCTCCCCCAGACTTCTCCACAGTCCATGCCTTGAGATCCTCCACTTTCTTTCCCCTTTCTTCAACTATTTCGTTGACCGATCTCTCCATCAGGTCAAAGAGTGGATAGTTGGAATCGTTCTCCAGTGGGGTTCATCTAACTCAGGGATCTCGCAGAAGTTTCCATCCTTGGTTAGGGGGTCGATCGTCTTCCAACGATCATCTTAGGGATCCAGACCAAACTTGCTAATCATTTGGTCCTTCATGTTGTCCATATACTGGGAGACGCTCGGTCTAGAAACGTTTGCCGCTAAGGCAAACATGAGAGGAGATCGGGCAAAACCCAAAAGGGCTTCCCGAACCGCACCCTCAGTTGATCCTTGGAACCTAACCAAGTCTTCCTTCAGTGCTTTCCTTTCTTCCTTCAAGGCATTCTTTTCTTCATGGGACTGCAGGAGAAGTCTGTTGCTCTCGTCAGATATCTCTTGAATCTGACGCTCCAATTCCAAACCACGGGCCGTGGCGGAGTTAGCAGCTGCTTGAGCCTCTCCCGCCTTAGAAGCAGCTAGGGAGAGCTCAATACCCGCTCCAAGCAGCTCTCCATTCAGACGGTCCCGATCGGCTCGGACCGATTCCAGCTCTTTCTGTTTGATCTCAACTTGCGGTTGAGCTAAGGCAAGTTGGCTTTCCAGATCTTCAGATGCCGAGGAGATGCTTCGGCTGAGCTGGACGGCAGAAGCGAGGTCCAAAGCCCTTCTATGTGCATGCAAGAAATAAATTGGAATAAGAACATATACCCGATCGGTGCAGCAAGAGCTGAATACAACTTACCACAGCTTGGGACTCCAGATAGACTAGCACCAAGCCAGGAAGTGCGCCATCAATACCGGGCGGGTTTTTCCTCACCAAGAGCCGGTATTCTTCAAGGGTGGCATCCTTCCATGAAGGGGGGACCCTTTTTGGTCCCCGGGCTTTAGAAACGGAAACTACCATCTCCTGGATAGCCTCCCGAATGGCCTCGGGATTAGACGAGGATGGGGCCGATCTCTCCCCGATTATGACCCCTTTCGTTGGGATCGGGGCTGCGGGCCTGCTCACAGCTGACCGCAGCCTTTTGTACTGCTTCGGGGCTTCCTCTTCGGGGCCCCACTTGCTCGTCGACGCGGAGACTGGAGGTCTCGGTGCTCTATCCCCTAAGCTAGATGAAGGGAGGACGTCTTCCACCCGCATTGACCCCTGCAGCAACAACCGCACGACATTAAGATCCAGAGGGGATTTATTCCCGATTATGTACATGGCGGGAAGGCCTATCGAGCGCATCCTCTTAGAAATCACCTCATCCACCTCATCTATCGATCGGGGCTCTGGCCTTTGGCTGCTGGAGCTCCCCGATGATCGTGAAGGCCCAGCGGCAGAGCTGGGCTTAGGTTTGGACGCTTGCAGCTGAGCCTCCCTCTTAGCTTTTGAAGCAGCAGCCACCGCAGCAAGTCGGTTTCTAGACATTGTATTAGTGGAAACTGCAAAAGAAAATAATAAGGATCAGGAAATATGAACTAAAGGAAGCCAAAGTCGTACCCGATTCTTCTGACTCCGAAGAGTCGGAGCTAGAGAAGATACCCTTCAAGGCAGGGGCGCCAGTTCTTCCTGCTACCCCGATCTCTAACAACTTCTTCTCCCGAAGGATGTCTATTCGTTTCAGACGCCTTTCAGGAGGAGGAAGCATTGCCAATGTGTTGGCAATATCCTGGCGGGATGGATTGAACCGGCTTCGGTCCAATTTCCATATGTCAGGGTGGGTTGTTTGGAAGGTAACTTTCAGCAGGTCCTCCCTCGGGATGTCTCTCCAGACATAGCAAGATTCCCATTCATGAAGGGAATCTTCCTTGTCTACGATAATACATTCCTTTGTTCGGGTTGCTACGTAATACAACCTGCGATCCCCTAACAACTTCCTTCCCCTGCAGGATCCCACCAGGAACAGGTTAAAAAAGTGTCTGAGGGTTGGCTCTACCCTCTGTTTGTGGCAATAAAAAATGAAGGCGATTATATAAACATAACTGCCCGGAAAAAGAGCAAAAGTCGGGCAGTGAATCTCCCGAAGTACTGCTGCGACAAAAGGGTGTAAGGGAAATCGCAGGCCGGACCTCAGGGAGGCATAGCTAACGGGGATAGTGTTAGCCGGAACGTTCATCTCGGCGGGAAGGAAGTAAGGAACATCCTCTTTCCCCCTCCAGATGGGATAATGGGCAAGGATTGAAAATTTGACCCGAAATGCTTTGAGGTCCATTGCAGATACATCGGGATATCTAGCCCTACGAGGTGCCATGGATGGTTACCTTAAGATTTACGAGAAAATTGGAGTTGAGAAACGGTTGAGCGAAATCGCAGAGAGTTCAAGGCTGGAACAGTTTGTCGAAAAGTGTGATAATAGTTGCACATGGCAAAAATCCCGACCTTATACAGCGTATTACCCAATCACGGGGTGACACGTCATTACTGCAGGCGGCTGCAGTCTGACAGTCTGTTCCCCCTTTGGAATACGAAAACGCTTTAGCTATTACAGAACCTAGAATTACGCTTTTACCCTGAACTGCTATGAATTTCAAATTTGAAAATTCACGTCACAAAATTTCTAAGTGCAGGATCGGTCCCTGAGGACGTCGTTACAACCAGTTCGGGTACAGTTCCGTTGCTACGATCGGGCACTGATGCCACAAACGATCTCAATCTGATGATCAAACCCCAATCACCACCATGGTGGCGACAGAGTCCGAGGGGCTAGTGATGAGATCCCCGGAACCCGGTACCTCGAACCTGATCAGAAGTAAGCTTGATCAGAGCATCCCAGATAACATAAGCTGACATGGGGGCCCAGATCCAGCCCACATGAACGAGTGGCCCATCCAGGCTAGGTGGCCCTATCGGCCATTCATATCGATCGGTCCCGATAGGTGGGGCCCAGCTTCTCCCGCGCGTCAAGACCGATCGGTCCACACTTAACAGGCCTTGCTTCGGGCCAACCATATTCCTCACATGCGACGACAACCTTCGATAATCTTGTCAGAAGCGTGGTCCGGCGAAGTCGTACGAGCATCCCTTAGCTTGGGAATAGCCGGCTAGTAGCGCCGAAAAGTTTAGCGCCGTGCAGCACTATGAAGCCGTTCTCGGCGGCTGTTCCGCTTGACACGAGCCGACCTAGCCGCAAAGGACAATCACAAAACGACACCTTACTGTCCACGCAGCACAGTAGGTGTATAAAAAGGACACTTGGGGTGTGAAGAAGAGATCTTCCGATTTCTCCTTCAAGCTTTCATATAGAGAACCTCCTGTCGATTTATTTTCGATAACTCTCTTCCCCTTTGTTGTCTAAAGAACAAACGTGATCTTTGTGATTGTTACTTTGTTTATTGAACCGACTAAGGGCATTTTCTCTAGCCGTTAGTCAAGTGGTTTTTTTCCTCAGCTTTGAGTTTTTCCACTCTAAAACTACCGTGTCCCTTTACATTTGGTTTATAATCGTTCTCCACACATCAAATAAATTATAACCGAGTTCGTCTTGCTACGAACTGTTCGACTGTTGACACCCCCGGTTTTCGAACCACAACATAGGGAGGGAGCCTATAAGGGGGAACTTGGTTCTCAAATTTAAAAGCTCTGAAAGAAGCACTACAAATAGCGGAATCCTTTTCCGGAAGTTTCGCGGTTTGAAAAACAAAACCGAAAACGTCATCTGTGAGACATTTCCTTTCTCTTTATCATATCCTCTTTTTCCTATACCACAAGGATTCCCGACTTCGCTTCCCACAGGTACGCTAAAAAATAATTTTTTAGATTAATATATTTCAATTTCATGATTATTTTGGATTTGATTTCTCTTAAATAAAATAACATTCTTTGAAAGAATCTTAAGACAACTTAATATTATTATCATCAATGTTTCAAAAACCGGTACCGGCCGGTATACCGGACAAGCTCATTGGATCGGTATACCGCATATGTATCGGATCCGTACATAAATAATAAAATGAATTAAATTTAAAATATACATATTTTTAAAAAAATACAAAATCCTACCTCACCCGCAAAAAACCCGACCCGGAAATAACCCGTACCGGTCTGTATTTTGCCAAAATATCGACCGAATCTAGTACGTCCGAAATTTAAAACATTGATTATTATTACTATTTTATTTCTCAGTTTTTTTAACTTAATCTTCTTCGATAACATTCAGATAAATGTTTGAATTGTAGAGTGTCGTTGAAATTATAACACGCAAGATATATTACATATTTGAAATAATTATTTAATATGATATCCCTTCATTTTAAAATTAGCGAGAAATAAAATTGTTGGGGTTAGAAAACCGGGGGTGTCAACAGTCGACCGGTTCGTTGCAAGACGAACTCGGTTATTATTTGTTTAATGTGTGGATAACGATTACGAATCAAAGGTAAAAAGACGTAAGGGTTTTAGAGTGGAAAACCTCGGAAACGAGGAAAAAACCACTTGACTAAGGGCTAAAAGAAGCACCCTTAGTCGGTCCACTAAGCAAATTCATGATCATACAAGACATGTTTGTTCGTTAGACAACAAAGAGAGAAAAGAGAATTGAAAATAAATCGAAGAACTCTTTAATGTCCAAGCTCTCGAGAGAAAACTGAAAAGAAGTCCTTTTTCTCACACTCTAAGTGTCCTTTTATACTCACACTGTACTATGCACAGTAGGGTGTCGTTTTGTGCCTGTCCTTTGTGGCTAGGTCGGCTAACGTCAGGCAGAACAGCCGCCGGGAATGGCTTCACAGAGCTGCATGGTGCTAGACCTTTCGGCGCTACTAGCCGGCTACTTTCTGTCCGTTGGTGACTCGTACGTCTTCGCCGGACCACGCCTCTAACAGGGCTGTCGAGGGTTGTCGTTACATGGAATGAGCAAGAGTGGCGCGAAGCAATGCCTGTAATATGTGGACCGATCGGTCTGGCATGTGTAAGGAGCTGGGCCCCCACACTTTGGGACCGATCGCTATAAGCAATCGATCGGGCCAAATGATCTAAGTGGGCCCTTCACTCACGCAGGCTGGATTTGGGCCTCCAAATTTGGCTTGCGTTGTTCAGGCTTTTGTGGCCAAGCCTGGTCCTGACCATGTTCTGGGTATCGGGTTCCGGCGATCTCATCACTAGCCCCTCGGACGCGGTCGCCACAGTGGTGGTGATCGGGGTTCGATCAACAGATTGAGATCGTTTGTGCATATGTGCCCGATCACAACGGCGGAAAATTGTACCCGAACTAGTTGTAATGGCGTCCTTGTGGACCGATCCTGCACTTAGAAATTCCATGAGGTGGATTTTCAAATTTGAAATTCATAGCAGTTGAGGGTAGAAACGTAATTCCGGCTCTGCAAAAGCAAACGCCTTCTCATATTCCACAGAGGGGGAGAGACTGTCAGGCTACAGCCGCCTGCAGGGATGACGTGTCACCCTGTGATTGAGCAATACGTGATATATAGGTCGGGATTTTTGCCTTGTGCAGGCATTATCACACTTTGCGACAGACTGCTTAATCTTTTGAAACCTCCGGCGATTCTGCGCAACCGTTACTCCATTTCAAATCTCTTGCAATCCTAAAGGTAATCATCCATGGCTCCTCGTAGATCTAGGTACCCTGATATCGCTACCATGGACCTTGAAGACTTTCGGGTCAAATTTTCTATTCCAGCCCAGTATCCCATCTAGAGGGGGAAGGAAGACGTTCCATGCTTCTTTCCCGCTGAGATGAACGTTCCCACTAGTGCTATACCCGTTAGCTATGCCTCCCTTAGATCTGGCTTGCGATTCCCCCTTCATCCTTTCGTCGCAGTTGTTCTTCGGGAGATTCACTGCCCAACTTTTGCTTTTTTTCAGGGCAGTTATGTATATATTATCGCTTTCATTTATTACTGCCATAAATAGAGGGTGGAGCCGACCCTCAGGCACTTTTTCAACCTGTTCTTGGTGGGATCCCGTAGGGGCAGAAGGTTGTTAGGAGGTCGCAAGCTATATTACATAGCTACCCGAACGAAGGAATGTATTATCGTTGACAAGGAAGATTCCCTTCATGAATGGGAATCTTGCTATGTCTGGATAGACATCCCGAGGGAGGACTTGCTGAAAGTTACCTTCCTAACCACTCACCCAGACATCGGGAAGTTGGACCGAAGCCGGTTCAACCCATCCCACCCTTATGTTGCCAATACATTGACAATGCTTCCTCCTCCCGTGCGGCGTCTAAAACGAATTGACATCCTTCGGGAGAAGAAGCTAGTAGAGATCGGGATAGCAGGAAGGAAAGGAGCCCTTGCCCCGAAGGGTGTCTTCTCCAGCTCTGACTCTTCCGAGTCGGAAGAATCGGGTGCGACTTAGTTTTCTCCAATTCATACTTCCTGATCCTCATTATCTTCCTTTTACAGATTCCACTGAAACCATGTCTGCAAACCGACTTGTTGCAGTGGCTGCTGCTCCAAAAGCCAAGAAGGAGGCTCAGCTGCAAGCCTCAAAATCCAAGCCCAGCGCTGCGGCTGGGCCTTCAAGATCGTCAGGGAGCTCTAGCAGCCACAGGCCGGAGCCCCGATCAATGGACGAGGTGGAAGAGGTTATCTCTAAGAAGATACGCTCATTAGGCCTTCCCGCCATGTACAGGATCGGGAATAATTCCCCTCTGGATCTTAACGTCATGCGGTTATTGCTGCAGGGGTCGATTCGGGTGGAAGATATCCGCCCCTCGTCCAGTTTAGGAGATAGGGCGCAGAGGCCTTCAGTTTCTGCGTTGACGAGCAAGCGGGGCCCCGATGAGGAAGCCCCGAAGCAATACAAAAGGCTGCGGTCAGTTGTGAGCAGGCCTGCAGCCCCGATCCCGACAAAAGGGTCACAATCAGGATGAAACCGGCCCCGTCCTCGTCCAATCAGGAGGCCATTCGCGGGGCCGTCCAGGAAAAGGTGTCCTCCTTCTTTAAGGCCCGAGGACCGAAGAGAGTCCCCCCTTCATGGAAGGATGCCACACTTGAAGAATACCGGCTCTTGGGAAAGAAAAACCCGCCCGGTATTGATGGCTCACTTCCCAGCTTGGTGTCGGCATATCTGGAATCCCAAGCTGTGGTAAGTTATCTTTAGCTCACGCTGGCATGATCGGGTACGTATCCTTAATCCAATTTTGGTTGTTGCAGTCACACAGAAGGGCATTGGACCTTGCCTCCGCCGTCCAGCTCAGCCGAAGCATCTCCTAGGCATCTTAAGAACTGGAGAGCCAACTTGCTTTAGCTCAGCGGCAAGTTGACATCAAACAGAAGGAGCTGTAGACGGTCAGGGCCGATCGGGACCGTTTGAATGGCGAGCTGCTTGGAGCGGGCACTGAGCTGTCCTTAGCCGCTTCTAAGGCAGGAGAGGCCCAAGCAGCAGCAAACTCCACCACGGCCCGAGTATTGGAGCGTCAGATACATGAGATATATGACGAAAGCAACAGGCTCCTCTTGCAATCCCAAGACGAAAAGAATGCCTTGAAGGAAGAGCGGGAAGCGCTCAAAGAAGACTTGGCCAGGGTCCAAGGATCGACTGAGGGGGCGGTTCGAGAAGCCCTATTAGGGTTTGCCCGATCGCCCCTGATGTTTGCCTTAGCGGCAAACGTCTACGACCCGAACGTCTCCCAATACATGGACAATATGAATGACCAAATAGTTAGCAAGTTTGGTATGGATCCCGAAGATGAGCGTTGGGAGGCGCTTGACCCTTTGACCAAGGAAGGCAACTTCCGCGAGATCCCCGAACCGGATGAACCCCCGTTGGAGAATGATCTCAACTATCCCCTATTTGACCTGATGGAGAGATCGGTCAACGAGATAGTTGAGGAAAGAGGGAAAAAAGTGGAGGATCTCAAGGCGTGGATTGCAGAGAATTCCGGCGCTGCAGACAAGGAAAAAAGACAAATAGAATAGGAATCAAATTTCCCTGTCCTTTCTTTTCTGCATCTGTAACTCTCTTTTGAATAATATTCCAACTCTTTTTGCACAACTTGCATTAATTAACTCCAAGTATAAGGTCTGGGCTTAAGCCAAATATGGACCGAACGGTCTTCACCAATTAACTTTGAATCCTGCTAAGTTTAATTTGATAGGAGATCCCAACTGTACTAGGAGATCACACTTGAATCCGTCCAATGAAATATCATGACTCTGGCGGCGTTGCCAAGATTCTCCACGAGTCTCATGGCAAAATTTTTTAGCCGAAGCCCCGGTTCTTAAAACAGTCCCATGGCGGGCTTTGGCTTGCCATTTGACAGGTTAACTCTGTCCTGGTTTCTTGCTTATGGACTAAGCGTAATGGANTGTTGTGGTTAGAAAACCGGGGGTGTCAACAGTCGACCGGTTCGTTGCAAGACGAACTCGGTTATTATTTGTTTAATGTGTGGAGAACGATTACGAATCAAAGGTAAAAAGACGTAAGGGTTTTAGAGTGGAAAACCTCGGAAACGAGGAAAAAAACACTTGACTAAGGGCTAAAAGAAGCACCCTTAGTCGGTCCACTAAGCAAATTCATGATCATACAAGACATGTTTGTTCGTTAGACAACAAAGAGAGAAAAGAGAATTGAAAATAAATCGAAGAACTCCTTAATGTCCAAGCTCTCGAGAGAAAACCGAAAAGAAGTCCTTTTTCTCACACTCTAAGTGTCCTTTTATACTCCCATTGTATTATGCACAGTAGGGTGTCGTTTTGTGCCTGTCCTTTGTGGCTAGGTCGGCTAACGTCAGGCAGAACAGCCGCCGGGAATGGCTACACAGAGCTGCATGGCGCTAGACCTTTCAGCGCTACTAGCCGGCTACTTTCTGTCCGCTGGCGACTCGTACGCCTTCGCCGGACCAAGCCTCTGACAGGGCTGTCGAGGGTTGTCGTTACATGGAATGAGCAAGAGTGGCCTGAAGCAATGCTTGTAATATGTGGACCGATCGGTCTGGCATGTGTAAGGAGCTGAACCCCCACACTTTGGGACCGATCGCTACAAGCAATTGATCGGGCCAAATGATCTAAGTGGGCCCTTCACTCACGCGGGATGGATTTAGGCCTCCAAATTCGGCTTGCGTTGTTCAAGCTTTTGTGGCCAAGCCTGGTCCTGACTATGTTCTGGGTATCGGGTTCCGGGGATCTCATAAAAAATAATTAGAAAATTTGATATCTCAAAATAAAATGAATGAAACAATTATAACTACTAATTGTTAACCCAATATATTATTTTTATAATATAATAATAAATTTGACATGAAATAAATTTAATATCAATTTGCTTTTTAGTATTATTAAAGAAAAACAAAAGGTCGGTACACGTAGGCACCACAAAAAGCTGTTAAACTACCAGAGTTTCAGATAGATGGCCTCCTTTTGGATGGCCACGTCGCTTTAAACACATGTCTATTAATACAAATATTTGTAATATTTTTTTTTAACTGAATATTTTTAATATAATTTTTAAACTTTGAAGTAACACGATATGTATGGATATTTTTTTTTATAAAAAAACACTTATTATTTTTTAAAAAACATGTGAATTAAACAATTAGAATTATATAAATATTTAGTAATAAATGATTTACAAATATAAATAGATATAATAGGTTAAGAGTTAAATATGATTAGGTGGATTGATGTTTAATAAAATAAAAAGTATCTTTTTTACTATTTATTATTTTGTTTTGTCCATGTATATCGAAATACAGGTCAATATGTCAAAAACCGGATGATACCGATAGTTTTTTTTATACCACTACCACTTTTAGAAGTAATGCTTAAGTAAAATGTTCCCAAATACTTTAAATGATCAAAATAACACTGCTCAAACACAATTTTTTTTTTAGTAGTGATTCATGTTTGATTGGACTATTTTCATTTAGGTTGTGTTCGAATTTAATAGAATATGGCCTCAAATTTTTTTAAAAAATAGAAAGTTGTGAGGTTCATGTAAAAGAATATTTTTGAATAAAATAAGAATTTAATATTGAGGGTTCCAATTTTAATGTAAGTATAACACTGATTTTCTTGGATTTTTAATTATTAGAAGTGCTCTCAATCAACATTTTTGTAAATTTTGATTGATAATCAAATAATTTTCATAAAATGGTAAAATTAAATTTTGAATGGTTAAATATTTCAATTTTCAATTGTTTTTAAAATTAGTATCACATTTGGTCAACTCGAATCGATACACAAATCAATTTGTAATTATTTACTAATGAACTGTGATTTTTAATTATGATATTAATACAACTAAAAATTTATTAGATCGATTTCAATAATTTTATTTTATTGATTTTCTATTGGATTTTTTGAATATTTGAATTTTCATTTGTTTTTAAAAAATTAGTATCATTTAGATAAAATCAAATTGATGCACAATTTATTTATCGTTACTAATAAATTGTAATTTTTAGTAGGATGATCAAAAAAATTATTAAATCAATTTCAAAATTTTTTTTTGATGAGATCTATGTTTTTAAAAAATAATTTGTATAATAAAAGTATTATTGGTCATCCACTTTGAAGTTTTATTACACTTTTTTCTAAAAATAAAAAAAAACATTGAGGCCGTGTCCTTTGAAAATAGAGATGACCTCAATTTTTTTTAAACTCAAATTGTTCTATTTACTTGGTGTTTTATTTAAAAAAATTATGAGGTTGTCTTCTATTAAAAATAGAACATGGCCTCCGTCAAATCAAATGTCAATTAGTTCTATGAAAATGAAGTGAAATGTAAACTAATATTTTGAAATACTATTATAATTTATTTTTATTATTTTAAAATACCATATTACAATACTAAATAGAAATTTTTTATAAGGTACATATATTTTTATCGAAACCATCTCGCAACGGATAATTTTACTATAAAAAACTAATTAAAATTTGTAATTTTTTTTTTCAAATAAGTATAATAACCATATCCATTATATCAATTCAAAATGAAATAAAATTGGGGATACAAAATATTTGTATTGAATAATAATGTAATTGTGACACGAAATATTGTGTATTGAAGAATAATACAAATTAATTATCACGAATCACTTTCTTGTAAAAGATTCCAGCAGACGTAACTTCTCTATGCTTTAAAAATTAAAAGTCCGGTGCGGGACCCTGCTCATCTAACGGCAAGGATTTGGTCTAGCTGGCAAGTGAGATCAGATTATTACTCGTTACACGCGTTCAATTATCGAAATTTTGAAAAATATTAGAAGGAAATTTCCTTGCAGTTTCCTTCTTGTAACCGTTCTGTTTCTTAATTTCCTATTTTCCCCAAATTCGCCTCTCAAATGCCGTTTCACATTTTAAGTTACTGCAGTGAAAAATATCAGTTCCTGCTGTAGTGTGCAGTGTTGAAGCGAAGAAATTAGTGTTGGGAGTTCTGGTAGTGATACTGATTGATGTTGTTCCTTTTTTCTGCCGTTGTTATGCTGAAAAATTGAGTGTTTATGTATTAATTTGTGCGATTTTAGAGATAAAGAAGTGTCCTCTCTCCTGAGAATAGGGAGGAATCGAGTATGAGAGAAGACGTAAGAAATTCGCCTTATAGGCGCCACAGGAACGATGTTGAGGCCGGGTACGTTCAAGGATACGAAGAGAATGACGATGAAAATTCGGACCCTTTCGATATTTTGAGGACAAAAAGTGCTCCAGTTGATAGGTTGCGTAAGTGGAGGGTGAGTGAATCACAGTGCTGATGTG
Source organism: Utricularia reniformis (assembly GCA_009725065.1). Taxonomy (NCBI): domain Eukaryota; kingdom Viridiplantae; phylum Streptophyta; class Magnoliopsida; order Lamiales; family Lentibulariaceae; genus Utricularia; species Utricularia reniformis. Next base: position 70,852 of record RWGZ01001019.1, read on the forward strand.
GACATGTTATGTGGAGTTGTGTGTTTTTAGTTTTATATTGACTATTGCTTCTTAAATGCTGAGGTGCATTAGGGTTTGAATAAACATTATATATCTTCCTCGAATCTGCGGAACATTGTGTTTTTATTGGTGTTTTTGTCGTGAATAAAACTCAAATGAAATGCTGAAGTTCATCTTTCGGCATTATGTTTAGTTTCTTAGTTCACTGGTTCTCAGTTTTCTTGGAATAATGATAAAAATGATGCCACATGACCTTCACTGTACGTATCATGTATAGATCTATTGAGTTGGTTTCTACCATTGTTTTGCAACTATTGGGTTTTGACAAGTTTGATGTGTACAAAATTTGTAACAGTATTTTCTTTGGCATGGTACATATAAGTAAGGGATTTCTATTTGATGTATATGTGGCCATTAATCATTGTTGAAGCTATTGCGGTCGATCTTTTCCAGTGATATATTTTTTGATTATTTAATGTATTTGTTTCTATATCGCTCATTGTTTCAGCGAGCTGCCCTTGTGTTGAATGCTTCACGCCGATTTAGATATACATTGGACTTAAAGAAAGAAGAAGAGAGGAAGCATTTGATTACCAAGATTAGAACTCATGCTCAAGTCATTCGGGTAGCAAATTTTTCATTCTTCTATTAAATATTTTTGCATCATTTTTAGGTACTAATGAAAAATATTTGAACAGGCTGCTTTTCTTTTCCAAGCTGCTGCGGCTGGGCAAGGCTTGAATGGTAGTCTATCTTTCATGCTGTTGCAAGTATTATTGTAGTCAAGCTTAAAGGAAAAATTTGGTCACATATTGTTTATTGAATCCTAAAATGCAAGATTTTAACATTGTCCATGAAAAATGAATTCGCACATTCAAATGCTTTCTATGTGATCCTCCCCCACTCCCTCGCATTTCTCAAGTGGAGGTTTAGTTGCTTGTGGTTTTATTATAATTTTTTGAGACTTCAAACTAACTTTTTTCTGTCTATGCATTGAAAGAATCTAAAAGTCTGGGATTTTATGGTTATTGCTGGTCCTCATTTTGGATATGATTAAACAATGAACGCTTATTTCCAGTTCCTGGAAAAGTGAGGTTGCCACCAAGCTCAACACCAAGCAGTGATTTTGGAATCAGCTCTGATGAACTAGTTTCCATGTCCAAGGAGAATGATATTTCTTTCTTGCTGCAAAATGGCGGGGTATGATACATTATGTGTACGTTTGTGCACAATATTTTGAACTGTTCACCCATGTTTGATCGATTTCTTTCTTGTTTCTTAAGGTTAAAGGACTTGCTGAGAAGCTTAAGTCAAATGTGGAGAATGGTGTACAAGGTGATGAGAGTGACATTATGAATAGAAAGTCTGCTTTTGGATCAAACACATATCCTCGGAAGAAGGGAAAAAGTTTTTTGGTGACTACTTTTATTCCGATCTTGATTTTTCTGGTTAAAGGGTTCCTTACTATTTTAATTCATTCTACCATGCTTTACCTGTAGAGTTTTGTCTGGGACGCATGTCGTGATACAACTCTGATTATATTGATGGTTGCTGCGGCTGCTTCTTTGGCTCTGGGTATCAAAACTGAGGTGAGTGGAAGGTCAAAACTTCTTTTTTCATGTTCTTTTAGCTTCATGAATAATCATGATGACCATTTTCTCATAGCTGAAACAAACCAGATGCACTCTTTATGGTTCTCATGGCTTTCTTACTCTTATTGAGGTTTTGTGCCTTCCTGCATAGGATCTTGGTTTTTCTGTCTAAGAAGTTAGTTTTGTTTCAGCTGTTATATATAAAATAATTCTGGATTCAAAGAATTTAGATATTAAGCAAGAAATAACGGTTTCTGGATGATTTACTTCTAATACTTGTGCCGCAGTTTTCGTTAGAAATTATTTATCTTATTTTTTAGGGAATAAAAGAAGGCTGGTATGATGGAGGAAGCATTGCACTGGCGGTTTTTATTGTCATATTTTTTACAGGTATAGCTCTTCAGCTTTTAACGTTCAAAAGTTATTTGCAATGCCTCATACTGGCATGAATTCTTGTTTAGTTCTCGTTCATTTCAATTTTTTTATCCCCTTGATCTGAGGTATTGCATTCTTTTATTAAAAAAAGAATTGGTATGCTATCCCGTTAATGATTAGTCCTACTTGAGTTGAAAGAAAAGTAGAATGGATTCAACTCAATATTCTTTCAAAGTAGACAATTTTAGATCAGCATAACCTATAAACTTAATCTCAGTTTCATGATAAGGCTTCATATTTGCTCATTCTTATTCTCTTATTCTACTTGCCCTTATACACCAGATCTTGATGCTTCTATTATATTATAGTTTTTTATTTGTTCTTCTTCTAGAAATTGATTACCACTTTAATTTTATAATTTTAGCTGTAAGTGATTACAAGCAATCTCTTCAATTCCAAAATTTGAATGAAGAGAAGCAGAATATACAGATGGAGGTGAGCATAAAGAACTCCAGTTTTCTCTACACCTTATTCTCTTTTTCTTTTATCCACTTTTAACTCATCTATTAATATTCATAGGTCCTTAGATGTGGGCGCAGAATTAAGGTTTCAATATTTGATATTGTTGTTGGTGATATTGTTCCTCTAAAAATTGGTGATCAGGTGAGATATGTATGTAAGGCTGTTTGAGATAAGGTCTCAAAAATTGTCCCTTGTGCATTCACTCCTGCAGGTACCTGCTGATGGAGTTGTAGTCTCTGGTCACTCCATTGCAATTGATGAGTCAAGTATGACTGGGGAGAGCAAAATAGTATGTTCTGACTCCAAGTAGATATACATCTTTTTGTGTAACCACTATATCCAACTTGTATTCTAAATAGCTGTTCGTCTGTTAGGTCCACAAGGACCGAGTAAGAGCTCCATTTCTTATGGCAGGTTGTAAGGTTGCAGATGGTTATGGAAGTATGCTGGTAATGTTTCTATTTTTTATAATTTTACACTAATTTGCTTTCAATTTTAGTAAGACCCCCATGCTGAATTGAAGTCTCTATGGTGATTCACTATCGAATGCTATGTAATCCTCTTTTGTTTCATGTCTGACGTCATTGCTGGTTATTTGGGAATTGAAATTTGTCAAATGTCCTTCATTCTAGTTCCATCTCATGCTCCATTTTGTGGTGTTCATACCATAGTATGCACTATGGTATGAACGTGATGTATTTGTTATTTTATTTGATACCCATTTTTTGTCCTCCATGCCATTATTTGTGGTTTCTCATTTCCTTGCGAATGAGATTCTGATCCAGGTCACTAGTGTGGGAATCAATACAGAGTGGGGCCTGCTGATGGCAAGCATATCTGAGGATAATGGTGAAGAAACACCTTTGCAGGTCAATGTGGTGGCATTAGGTCTTTCATAGGATGGCTGTTTTGTGTATTTTAAGCCTGACATATGTGCCTTTGTGTATTCAGGTGCGGCTAAATGGTGTCGCCACATTTATTGGCACAGTTGGTCTTGGAGTAGCTTCAGTAGTTTTGGCAGTTCTTCTTATCAGGTAGGTATAGATGTAATTGGTTGTGTTATTTATGTTTAATCTTGTTTTGTTGATGGTTTTACTAAGCTTATTTTTTCATGTAGGCTGTTTACAGGACACACCAGAAAGCCTGATGGCACGGTAGAGTTTGTGGCTGGAAGGACTCATGCTGGTAATGCAATAGACAGTTTCATAAAGATTTTCACAGTTGCTGTAAGTTTGGATTTTTTTTTTAAATCCTATCTCCATATTCTCATCTTTCATACAAATTTGAAATTTTTCAGGTCACCATTGTTGTTGTTGCAGTTCCAGAAGGTCTTCCATTGGCTGTTACTTTGACGTAAACTTTTGTTTTCCTGTTATTTCTGAATGGGTTTCATATACGGTTGCTTATAAATGACTGAAGTTGCAGGGCTTCCAATTTTATTTAGCTTATAAACAAATTTTCTATGGAAACAGATTTTGTGGGTACTTTTATGGAATTTGATGTGTTAGTTGCTTATGCAATTTCCAATATCTGATTCTTCTAATTTATTCTTTGTAGATTGGCATATTCCATGAAAAAAATGATGGCTGATAAGGCATTGGTATGCGCGCCATATTATTAATGGTGTTAACAGTTCATTTCCTTCACCTACTCAAACTCTTTTCTTACTCATGTTCTATGTTGGGCTCAGGTGAGGAGGCTGTCAGCTTGTGAAACAATGGGTTCCGCTACTACCATTTGTAGCGATAAAACAGGGACTTTAACTTTAAATCAGGTTATTTTCATTTTTTAGGATCTTTTTTACCTTAGTAGGTGTAATGTTTGTATGGTTTTTTGAGAAATTTGGTATGTAAATATGTAATTGAGTTGACACTCTGAACAGATGACTGTAGTTGAAGCATATGCTTGTGGACAAAAGTTGCATCCTCCTGATAACAAGTCCTCCCTTCCTCATAGGGTTCACTCTTTACTTATCGAGGGAATTGCACAGAACACTACCGGAAGTGTGTTTCTATCTGAGGTACTCTATTTTTTAATTATTGTGTATTGAAGCTTTTAATAATACATATTCATGATTGATTTAAATATGATGATAAGGGTACTACGATAAATTGGCAATGTGGGTGCTATTTTTTGTTCATCACCTTTGCATATAGTAGTTTCTGGACAATTTAATTTTGCTTTTCGATTGCTTGCCCGATAACAGCTTAGTGGTGGTTTCAAACAGGGTGGTGGTGGACTGGAGATTTCTGGGTCACCAACAGAGAAAGCTATTTTACAGTGGGGATTAAATGTATTCTATTCATATTTATTTTTCTGGATAACTGGATATCCTGGCTTCTGTAACTCCTGTTATGTTTCTTTTCCTTTGTCAGCTTGGGATGGATTTTGCTGCAATTAGATCAGAGTCAGCTATTCTTCATGCCTTTCCCTTTAATTCTGAGAAAAAGCGTGGAGGAGTAGCCTTGAAAAAGGTAATTTTTTTTGGGTAGGGGATCCTTTACCCCTAGCTGATGTCATTGGAAGCAACTATGATAAAGGTTCTTGGTAAACATTCTGATGTGATTAATTATATTTCGGCAGTCAAATTCTGAATGCTACGTTCACTGGAAAGGTGCTGCAGAAATTGTCCTTGCTTCATGTTCTAGTTACCTTGATTCAAACAGCGATGTGATTCCAATGGATGATCAGAAGGTTAGTGACCTCCTTTCCATTTTGCAACTCAATTGAATTTTTATGACAATTTCCCTTTCTTGTAAACTATGATTATTTGATGTTTTGATTCTCAATATCCTTTTACATAAGATTCTTGTGAGTATGTGATGTTGAATGATGTACACATAGCATCACTATATTTGAAAGTCCATGTCTTTTAATTTTACTCAAGGTATTCATCATGAACATTTTTCACAGTTATCATATTATAAGAAAGCAATTGAAGACATGGCTGCTGGAAGTCTTCGTTGTGTTGCAATTGCTTGCACGGTGTGTGAAAAAGAGGATGTTCCAACTTCTGATGAGGAGCTTGAGAGTTGGAATCTGCCTGAAGAGGATCTCATTTTGCTTGCTATTGTTGGTATCAAGGTGCTTACTCGTTCTTGTTACTAAACTCTGTCGCATAACAGATCTTTATGATGTTCAACTGTTAATCTTCTTAATTAAAGCAGAAAGCAACAGATAATCAGAAAGGGATTTGTGCATTTTTATGAATTTTAGATATGGAACAAATTTCAGTCCGCCTTTTTTATTTCTTCCTGATGCTTCCTGTGCGCTTATTTTTTTGTGGTGTTATTAATTTATTTTAATATGTAAAAATTCAATTATTCAATGTTTTATGATGTATCTCAAACCTTTTGGAGCTCAATCCATTCTGAATTTTCTGCTGCTTGTACTATTTCTGCGCTGGATAACCTTTTTTCTACACAAATACACTTAAAAATTTCTTATGATGTGCAGGATCCTTGTCGACCTGGGGTTAAAGATGCGGTCGAGTTGTGCTCTAATGCTGGTGTTAAGGTACATCTGTTTTTATTTACCTTTACTTTCTGAGGGGCCATATTATGTCTCAGATTTCATAAAAAGACTTAAGTCTGAAGACGTAAGATATAGCTCTCAGTCTCAAACTTATAATTAGTATTTTAATGTATCCTTCAGTGCTGCGGTTTCAGGAAAAACAATTGAATCAACAGAAGTCTTAACATTTGTTCGGATAATATTATTGTTTTATTTCAAGTGATAAGATAGCCTAAGCACATGAACTTGAGTGATGACATAGGTTTCTTTTTAAACATGTATTTTCCTTTTTATTAGCACTATCCTTTCCTATAATTTTGGAGTGTAAAGGAGTTGTTGGTCTCGTGATGATGTTTGTTGTGAAAAATTACTAGGTCCGCATGGTTACTGGAGACAATCTTCAAACAGCCAGAGCAATAGCACTTGAATGTGGGATACTGGAGTCAGATGCAGATGCTACTGAGCCCAATCTTATTGAAGGGAAGACATTTCGAAATCTAACTGACGCCCAGAGGCTAGAAGTGGCAGAGAGGATATCAGTAAGGGATTATGCTCATTTGATAATGGTTTCTTTACTGTGACCTAGTTATTCAAGAGTATATTTTTTTTTGTGACAGGTGATGGGAAGATCTTCACCCAATGATAAGTTACTACTTGTTCAAGCTCTAAGGAAGAGAGGACATGTTGTTGCAGTAACTGGAGATGGTACTAATGATGCTCCAGCACTTCATGAGGTTTATTTTTGCTTGAATTATGCTCTTCAATTGTGTTTTGAATTTGATATAAAACTCACTTGAGTTGTACTAAAGTATTGTTGTTAAGCAATATTTTATGTAGGCTTTCCTGTATTTACCATCAATGTTTTCTGCTGCTCTTTGTTTGGTCAGCTCTTCTTTTTAACAAGATTTTGTGCTTCCTAAACATTATCTTATATGAGGGGCTTGTTCCTGAAATGCTTCTCATCTCTTGGGGTAGTACTATTTTTTTCTTATGGCTCACGTCATTTTCTATTTTTTATTTAGGCTGATATTGGTCTAGCAATGGGTATTCAAGGGACAGAAGTTGCAAAAGAGAGCGCAGATATAATTATATTGGATGACAATTTTGCTTCTGTTGTGAAGGTTGGTACCTGTATATTCTATTATTGTTTTTACTAATAGAAATTTGCAGTTTCCTTAACTGAGTTCATTGTTAATGATTCATGTGAATGCAGGTTGTGCGATGGGGCAGATCTGTCTATGCAAATATTCAGAAATTTATACAGTTTCAGCTGACAGTTAATGTTGCGGCCCTTGTTATTAATGTTGTTGCAGCAATTTCTGCCGGTAATGTTCCACTGAATGCAGTGCAGGTGTGTAATTTATTTATTTAATTGGTTATTAAAAATTGTACATTATTAAAAATTGAAGAAACAGGATGATCCTACAGAACTTTCTGTGCTTCCTTTACAGCTTCTCTGGGTAAACCTCATTATGGACACTCTAGGAGCGCTTGCATTAGCAACTGAGCCTCCTACCGATCATCTTATGCAAAGGCCTCCTGTTGGTAGAAGGTAATATTTTTGTGCATTTGATATTGTTCCTTTTAAGAGTTCCAAAATTCTTCTAACCATCAACCTCAGATAATATATATTAAGAAGTATACTGAGATTGCACAGAATGTGAAGATTCGTTTTAATTGACAATGGACCTCTGTATTATGTTTGATTTCATTTTGCCCATTTCATGGCATTTTATTTGACTAGGATGAGTTGTATGATTATTTAGTTATTGTTGACTAAAATTCTTTTTCTGATCCAGGGAGCCTCTTATAACCAATATCATGTGGAGGAATTTGATAATACAGGTACAAATTATGCTTAGCAATTCAATATAAGACTTATGCATGTCCAGTTTTATATTCCTAAAATTGTGTATCCCAAACTAACCAAGGTAGTTTCTCAACTGTGTGCTAGCATTGATGGTTTTTTATAAATTTTTAGGCTGTCTATCAAGTTGCAATTCTCTTAGTTCTCAATTTTGCGGGAATAAGGATCTTGAACCTGCAGCGTGATTCTTTTGCACATGCCGTTCAAGTGAGGAACACTTTGATATTCAATGCATTTGTTTTCTGTCAGGTAAGTCGTGTTATTCAGATACTTTTATCAAGATGCTTGCGTGAGTTATATTGCATTGTTTGCTCTCATATCCATGGTGACTAATGTTAGCGAGGGAGATTATTATTGTTGCAAGAGGCACATCCCTGTCGTATTGGAATTTTTTCACTACCAACATTGACTTCATTCCTTTCTATGGGGTAGGTGTTCAATGAATTCAATGCTCGAAAGCCTGACGAATTTAATATTTTCCAAGGAGTGACAAAAAACTACCTGTTCATGGGAATAGTTGGAATCGAAGTTGTGCTTCAGGTATTGATTTTTGCAGAGTTGTTTTGGCTTTGATGTGATCCCTTTAATGAAGTATTCCATTTGATGTGTAGGTAATCATTGTCTTCTTTCTTGGGAGGTTTGCTTCTACTGTTCGGCTTAGTTGGCAGCTGTGGCTTATTTCCCTCATCATTGGTGTTATCAGGTTTGTGTAATACGTCCGATTGGTATCAGCTGTTAAATGATTTGTTGTTTTGACAATGCAGTTGGCCACTAGCTGCTGTTGGGAAGCTGATTCCAGTTCCTGATCGACCTTTGGGGGACTTATTTAAAGTGTGTCGCTGTAAAAATAGGGGTAAAAATATTAGTAGTAGTGCGCATTTTGGGTATGTGGAATATATTTCTTATGAAAATGTCTAATCTTTGTTTGGCAGGTAGTGATCATTCTGATGCAGAACAATGACTGACTTTGTAAGAGTTGTAAATTACAGGGGTAAGTTTTAACCAGAACCTGGTGATGGGTGCATTAATTTCAGTGTTTTTTAAAAATCCGTTTCTATAATCATTCGTTGTCTTTTAACCATAAGAACAAAATGGAACTCTTATGGTTAAACTAATTAGTCATTTGGGAAAATGTAATTCATTTTCGAGAAAAACTCTCAAAATTATATTACTGTTATCATTTAAAATTGTAATATATTTAAAAAACAGTAATTAATTATATTTTTAGGATCAGATTCTAAAAAATCTGAAATTTGATTCTAAGATTTGGTATTGGTTGGTATCGAAAAGAATTCTCGTATTATCCTGTATTTGATGTAGATGTGGTATTAAAACATGACATGTTGACCTATATTATTAGAACAAGATAAATAAATTTATTTAGGAGAAGAAAAACATTGTGTTATCCAATTCGATTGATGGATGGCTCGGCCCACCTCTTAAAAGTGCTGGTGGTCTTACAATGAAGTGTACTAAACAGAAAAAGGTATCGGGAAGAGATGGGAAGAATGAAAGCTGAGAATATCACTTTCATTTTTGTAAGAAAGAAAAGACATGTTAATGAGATCAAGGGGGGAAGAAGAAGAAGAATAAACACATTTGATCGAATCCTCTCTTGTTAATTGGTATCTATCTATTTCTGCTGGGCGATTGGTAGAATCCCTATAAAGTAAAAGTTTTGTAAGCAAATTCTGTCATTACCCATGACTCATACAACTTAATGCTAAAGTTGAGCTGAAAGTCATCACATGCAAACGTTCTTATCCTATAATGGTCTCAGGAGGATTATTATGAAGTGAAAACCGAAGAACAGCCTGCAAAAGAAGATGAAGATGATCAAACTGTAGAAGAAGAGATTAAACAGGGGGAAACTCATGAACATGACCTTGTTGTAAATATATATGTCTTCTTTCCCAATTTCCTGATCGAATTCGTGGATTTATTCTTCCATCTTTGATGCAGGGCTTGAATGAAGTAAATGAAGAAGCTTTGAAAATAGAGGAAAGCAATGCTTTAGCCCTTGAAAAAGCAATTCAAAAGTGCATTTTCCTTTCTTCCGAAGAATAACTGAGTTTTCGCAGGTCAGAATCCTAATCATCAACCAATGCTTTAGCTGAAGTTGGGAATACATCTGGCTGAGAACTTGATCTCGTTACTGCGCCAACTAACAACAGACATTTCCTGAAGCAAAAATGGGCGGATGATTCGGTGATCTGTTGCTGGATAGCTTGTACGAAGACGAAACAGCGAGCAGAGTGTTACATCTACAATGCGCCGGTTACAACGCGAGCTACGGCTACAAAACCACACCGTTGAATCCGTTCAAACAGCAGCACGATCCGAACGCGTTTGCTCCTCCAACGATTGTGCAGATGGCGATGGCGGCGGAGCCGGAACTGATGATGATGATGCAGCAACAGCAACAACGGATAATATTCTTCGCAGCAGACATCCACGAATCCTTTTGATAACTCGTTCCAGTTCCAATATAATCAGAATATCAATCCCCATGGAAATAATCCATTGCTTTAAATTTGAATCAGTCTTCATGGGTTCCTTCATCCTTTTTAATATCCATTAAAACCAGGTGAATAAGATTGAATTTTGATGGGTTATGTTTATCTTTTGGTTCAGACAAGGTACGTTGGATAATAATTTCGTCGCCTTGTTCGAATGCAGCAACCCGCTTATTCCCATTTTGGACATGGCCAAATTTGTTCCATGAGCAGTCGCTGTTTATAGGCTGGGAAATTGGATTATTTTGGAAGCAGTAGAAATGATTACCAAATTTGTGTTGGGTTATTTGCCAGAGAAGAACAATCTTGCTGTAATCTTCGACTTATCAACAAAAGTATTTAGTTAAGCAGTATGTGTGCTGCTGTAAAAAGAATATTGCAGCTCTTATTTCAAAAGTGTTGTTGCAGATACAATTTATAGATTGGATTTGCAACTACTTTCCTAACATCAATACGTAAATTTGAATGAGTAATTGGACAAAGAAGCTGAGTCTTGCATCTGTAGCCTACCGAAGAATAGCAACAATCTTGACTTCAGACTTTTTCATCTTCTTATTGGTTTATTGAAAGAACTGGACTAAAGGTGTTATTTGTTATTTGTGAGGTAGAAAATGATAAAATTACTCTGCAAGTCGACTCTGTTGAATAAGATGCGCGCTCTGATTGGTGGAATCCTTCTAAAATTGAAATGGGGAGCGGTCAGTCCATCCAGTAAGGCTGCAGTAAATACCGTTGTGGAAAGAGGCTGCGGATAAGGTGTTGTCGTATTATTGGATTGCCATGTTGTTGACGTAGAAAGGGATTCCAGACCAAGTATTTGCCGTGTTTTTGAACTGTTAAATTGTGAAGATGGTGGTTTTTGTTTCTGGGTAAAACATTAGACCAAAGCTGAAGATTCTATGTGGTCATGATTCTAGTTACAATTTATGGTTTGCAATTGGAAGCTGATTTATTGAGCAAAACGCCAAATTTTGGCTACTTGTAGCTTTCTCTACCGTGTATTTGTTTTGTCAAGAAAACCCCACATGGCCTCATTTTCTTCTGCTTTCATCCCCACACGCCACCCCACCATCTAACTCCTTTTTTTGGTTTACATTCTTTTGATTCATCCACACCCTTGACGGCTTTCTTTCTTGATTCTGCTACGTGGCACCCAGTATCCTGCTTAAGATTCCCTTCTCCCACTTCGTAAATTGGGGGGTCAACTTCCTCACAAACAAATCCTCTTCCCGTTCTTGGTCGAAGGTAATCCAGCAGCTTCAATTTTTGTGCGGGTTAAGCCTTAGACTTGGTTTCATTATTGACTTGTTGATGTTGATTTGGAGTTGGTGAATTGAATTGATTTTGTTTGCTGTAAGAATCTTTCGAGATTAATGATGTGTTTGATGGGTCAATAAATACTGTTTTATGAGATTTTTTGAAGGGATTGTTTTTTTTGTGTGAAAGGGTCAGGATTTTTTAGTGGTTAAATTGTAATGTGGATTGAAGATAGTGCAATTCATTGATCCATTTGGTTTGTTTAGGAATTATTTCATACTAAATGGCAACAGAATGCCCCATTAGGATGATCGAAAGAGCATATATATGGCAAGTCTCAAAGAAATCTACAAGATATAAATCATCATCAGGCAGATTTTTGCTTGAAGATCTTGATTTTCTTCTTCAAAGTGATGTCATGCCATGTCGGAGTGAAAGTGCCCCTCCAACCATTGAGGGTTCAATGGCTGCAATAACAAACATCTCTTCAAATTTGAATCATGATGAAGTATCTGCAAATGTTCACCATTCTCATGTTGATGCCTCTTCACGATTAACTATTAACAATCTTCTTGTTCATGCTGAAGAGTCGGAAGATGATCGGTCATCTGTAAGGAGTGACTCTGTAGCTGGGGAAAAAGCTACTGTTTTAACAACTACTCCATTTCACACAAAGAAGGTAAGTAAAATGTGCTTCTTATGAAGACAAATCTAATTTTTTAGATCGAACAAAAAACTTTAATCTCGTCCTGATGATGTGCTTTGCAGGTGGATTCCTACTGCTCTTCATCTCCTTCAGATGATCAGAATAAATCCAAACAAGGAACTTTTGTTCTTGATGCTGATTCCCATGTGCACAAATTATCATATGTTGGCACGAATACCTCCTGCTCCTTTAATATTAGTCAAATTTCGTCTGTCGAGGGCTCTAGGGAAGTCGCAGTTTGGCCTGATGTCTCAAATTCTGATTTCCAGAATCTTCATGAGAAAAGGCAGCAATCGTCTCCACAAAACAACATGCTGCAGCCAGGGGTTGCTCCTCGAGAAGTTCAAGGCTCATATCCTCGTATTATCTATCCAGGTATAACAAGTGCTTACGGTAACTCCAATCAGTTGCAAAATTCATCTTCCGGTATTCCAGTGACGAATTTTCAACCGATAAGTCATGCGTCTGGATACATGCCTCCATTATATGCCAATGCATCTGCTTTGATGGCTTCATCTAGTCTGTATTATCCCTATATGCAACCAAGAAGCTACGTTGCTCCGGTATACATGGGTGGATATAATTTCAATCCTGCACTATTTCCCAATGCTTATGATATACAAAGTTTTCCCAAGTACTATGCTCCTACGTATCCTAGTCCAAGCATGCATTATTTCCAGCCATATTTGCGTGATCCCTCCGGTCATTTTAGTCATCAAGCACCAAGTGATATTGCTGTTGCGAATCAGATGAACTCATTCGAGGGCAAAAAGTCATCAGATTCAGTTGGCGTATCCAGTTCATATAAGTCGCCCGACACAAGTTATAGCAATGTCGGTTCGAGAAGGAGGAATTCGACCAGTCATTATAACTCAGGAAGCACAAAAGTTACAAAGCATGTTTCTGGGAAGACCGACTTCTCTGAAGGGAGACATCACATGAGCAATGTTCATTCTTTCGAGGGTAACCGGATTAATAGTATTGAGTGCGATGGATCAAACTCTTATTACTTTCTCGAAGAGATAAAATCTGGTAAAAGTTCAAGATTTGATCTGTCTGATATAGCCGGGCATATTGTCGAATTCAGGCAAAAACTTCAGTCTACTCTTTTCTTTCTACTACATAATAATTCTTCATGTTTATTTTATTCACTTCAGCGTTGATCAACATGGAAGTAGATTTATCCAACAGAAGCTGGAAGTTTGCAGCATTCAAGAGAAAGAATCTCTTCTCAAGGAGATCATTCTTCATGCTCCGGAACTGATGACGGATGTTTTTGGCAACTACGTCATTCAAAAGGTTCTACTTGTTCATTTTTATCGTAATTCTCCTTCTAATGACGTCAACGTACCGTATAGGTTTTCGAATATGGAAGCACGGATCAGATTAAGTGCCTTACGGATCAACTTGAAGGTCAAATTCTTCCTTTGAGTTTGCAGATGTATGGATGCCGTGTGATTCAGAAGGTAAATGATTATTTATTTATATTTCCTTGTGTACTTCTCAACATTGTGATGTTTATGTTTGCAAGGCTCTAGAAGTTATTGATTTAGAAGAGAAGACAAGGCTTGTAAGAGAACTCGATGGACATGTTATGAAATGTGTGTACGATCAAAACGGGAACCACGTCATTCAAAAATGCATCGAGAGTATTCCGACTGAACGAATCCATTTCATAGTTTCTTCTTTTCGTGGACATGTTGAGTCACTTTCAATGCATCCGTACGGTTGCCGTGTCATACAGGTAAGTATTTTACGTATGATCCATTTAGTTTCCTTTTTCATACATTTACGAGATATTATGTTTCTCATTAGAGGGTCTTGGAGCATTGTAGTCATTACAAGCAAACTCAGTTCATTGTGGATGAAATATTAGACTCAGTTTGTACACTTGCTCAAGACCAGTATGGAAACTATGTAACACAGGTAGATATTACCTTATGATATCGTGAGTTTGGTGTCGTAATATTGTGTTTGATATTTCCACAGCAGGTGTTGGTAAAGGGGAATCCACATGAAAGAAAAGAAATATCTGTAAAACTTGCAGGTTCAGTAGTACAACTTAGCCAGCATAAATTTGCATCTAATGTTATCGAAAAGTGTATCGAGTTGAGCGACTCGACTACAAGGGAACTTCTGATACGAAATATCGTCGGTGATGATGCAAACAAAGATAATTTGTTGGTACGTAGGTTCAGGATCTAAAATATGGCGGGATTCATTTAGTAATGATGCATATCGTTTTGGTCAGATTATGATGAAGGACCAGTTTGGTAACTACGTGGTTCAGAGGATTGTTGAAAAATGTTGTAGTGAGCAGAGGAATTTGGTGGTTCGTATGATAAGGAACAATCTTAACTCATTGAAGAAGTATACATATGGTAAGCATATTGCTGCTCGTTTCGAAAGACTGTGTGACCATGGTTAGTTTCATCACCAAAATTGATTAAATCAATGATTCAGGGTACTTGACAGCATTCATTTACATGTATTTACTTTTTATGTATTTGTAATGATTGGACAACGTTAAGGTGAATGCAATGTTCTACTACTAGTACCCTAATACATGATACCTGATCGTATTGAAAAAATACCGATAATGTTTGATATTTGAAAACATGTTCAGTCTTTTCGTGGGATCACATGCAAAATACATGTTTTTTTCGGGTATTTGAACATCTAATATATCACTTGGACAGTATTGATAATATTGGACAGCATATGATTAAAATTTGGACAAGGATGGAATGGCGATAAGCGGCGAAGATTTATGAAATGTTAACCCAGACGACACATCGCTATCAAGATCTTCTCTCTTCACGTCCGCCGGAATATCCCAATCGAAAAGGTAAATAAGATTTGCCACTGCAATTTCTACCGTCGCCACCGCCATGGTAGCACCAGGGCATCCTCTCCGACCACCGCCGAACGGAAGGAATTCGAAACTCTTCCTACTTAAATCCAAACTGTACTTCTCCAAATTATCCACAAATCTCTCCGGCATGAACTCTTCTGGATTCTTCCACATTTTCGGATTTCTACCGAAACCCCATGCATTGATGTACACCGTAGTTCTCGCCGGAATCTCGTAACCGCCGAGGGTAGTTTTCGTAATGGTTTCACGTGGGACAAGAAGAGGTATCGTTGGGTACATTCGCAAGGTTTCTCTTATCAGTGCTCGGAGATATGGAAGTTGGTTCGCGGCGAGGTCGTCTTCTGTTATTATTTCTTTTTTACCGACCGACCGGAGCTCTACCTGAGCCTTCTTCATGACGGCGGGGTTTTTTAGCATTGCCGTCAATGCCCATAGAACAGTAGTCGCTATTGTATCAGTTGAAGCAAAATACACGTCCTACGAAACCACAAATTGGACAAAAATTAATCTTTTTTAATAGAATCTAACGATAATCATAAATCCCAACAAACAAATTGATATATTTTTATCAGCTTTTTATTTTATCTTTAAACTTAATAAATGTTTAAGGATTATGTTTCAATACTTTATAAACTGTAAAATAACATATCAATCTTTCACAATAACATTCGATCTCTAAATCTAAAAAAACATCATACTCACTTAATTTTATAAATGTATGTTTTACCTCAAACATGTAAAATCATTTAGGATTGACAGTGAAATTGGTTAATGTTTTAAAACTTAAAAGCATTAGAAATATAATTAACTTATATTTGACTCATTAATTTTTAAAAGTATAATACTAGTCCCAAATATAATATACTTTCTGATTTGAACATATTAAATTATCAAAATTATCCCCCCCAAAAATAAAACTTATTAAAACCACTCTCTTTGTAATTAATGATATTTGTTTTTTAGAATGATAATTATGATTCCTAAATTTCATACCAATTTGTCAAATTTGATATTTAAGATTTCTTAATTTGGTAAATTCAATTATCAAATTTTTTTTAAGACAAAATTAGTCATCAAATTTTGTTTTTCGGCAAAATTAGTCTTTATACTTCCTAAATTGAAATCAAACTTATCAAATTTTAGAAATATATGAGATAAGTTTTGATAAAACTACTTAAATATGGGGATTAAGATGTCTAATTAAAGTTTTTTGATTAAATTTACCAAATTGTGAAGATCAAAGTGATTTTAAAACTATCAAAATATGAGGAGTATTTATCGATCTAAAATGATTTTAAATTTTTTGAGTATTGAATACATAATTTATAAATAAAAAATTGTTGAGTTAATTTCTCATATTTATATTTAAATAAATAAAAATGGGAAATATTTGTTACCACTAAAACTCCCTTGATGCGATCGAGGGTGAGATCAAATGGCATAGAGTTTTCATCCCTCAATTTAAGCATAATATCGACGACGTCGCCGTCCATGGAGCTCGGCCGATCACGTCGGCGATGTTCCTCAATAAGCTTCTCAAAAAAGACATCCCACCGCCGGTGAATTTTATCCAATTTATCAATTCTCCCCGTAATCCAATCTACCCACCCCATCCACGGAAAGAAATCCCCAATATAAAATCCTGAAATCGCCGACTGAAACTCTCGTATAATTTCATTAAACTGCTGCCTTTCTCCGCTGCCGTGTTCATATCTCTTCCCAAAAGCAGTCCTAGAAATAACTGTACTCGTCATGAACGTTATAACCTCCGTTAAATTCGCCGTCTCCGATTTCAAAGCTTGGCCAGAAATTCTCTCCTTCATACTTAAAACTTCACCTTCCCGTATATGGCGGAAAGATCTAACCCGAACGGCGGTTAACAAATTGATCATACAAATCTTTCTCATTTCTCTCCAGTGCTCGTTGTAAGCAGAGAAGGCTAAGTCTAAGCCACCGTAGGAGAGTTTCTGGAAGGCGAGAAAAGGCGTACGGCTGCAGAAAACTAGGTCCTGATGTTTCAGAATCTCTTCCGCCATTGCCGGCGAGTTAGCTACTAATACAGACATGGAGCCGAACTTGAGGAAAACAAGATCACCGTATTGTTTAGAGAATTCGTAGAATTTCTGCTCTGGGATTTTCCCTATCTGGTGAAGGTTTCCTATCACCGGAAGCCCAGCCGGACCAGGGGGATTTTTGCGGCGGTTCTTGCTCTTGATAAATGAGAGGATTACTGGAAACAGTAAGAGAAAGCTCAAGAGGAAGAAATGGAAAGTCTCCATTCTAGTAATTTTAGCACACAACAACAAACAGTGGAATGAGTTGATGTATTTTAAAATTAGATTGAGTTCATCTTATAATGGGGTGTAAAATGCATACTCTTAAAATTACGAAATTGCAAATATGATACATTTTTTGAGCAAAAATATGCATTTATAGCGTTTAAACTTCAATTAAATGCACATAAGATACTTCAAGTATTCAATAAGTTTATCCTTAATATTTTAATGAATTCGTTAATATTTAATATTTTATACACAATTCTCGAATATCAAAGGTCAATTTTGTATAATTTTCCAAACGTATCTTATTTGCGTACTTTGTGAGAGGTTTTCAAACGATTTTCAACGTACGAAAAATCGGGTGCTATAATGTCAAGGGTAAAAAACAAACAGTATTGATAACTTTAAGTGTCATTCCTGCAATTTCCTAAATTGTGAGCATGTTCTTTACACAACTCGTAACTTGTGTAAATAATTATTATTAAATAAAAATACTTAAAATATTTACCGGTGATAAATGATGATTCAGAAACAAATGTAGAGATTGACATGACGAAAATATCACGAGTCATTTGGGAAAGTATGAAAAACCTCATAATAATGACTTTCCAATATATCAAGATATCATATTTCGATATCAATAATTTGAATTGCCTATGGTTCATTTAAAAGTTTAAAAATATATAAATACTATATAACTAATTTGGTATTCGGTATATATCGATTTTTTATTCTCTTTACCGAATACCAAACCAAATTTCATAATTTCTTAAAATTAAATACCAAACCGAATATCAAATACAAAATAATAAAATAACAAAATTTCGGTACGATATTCACTATTTTAAAATCCTTATAGACCCCTAATTTGTGGACTTCAAATAGAGTTACACAACGCCACAAATTCAACTAGGAAACAAGGCCCTATTTTGTGTGGTTGCTGATTTCGCCTTTTTTGGGGGGAAGACTTTGATTTTCTTTTAATTTTGTATGGCAATTTGTTTTTAATGCTTTTTGTCACATTACTAAAAAGTGTGGTTATGCTATTAGACCATATGCTCCGTGGGTTGTGAATATAGATATCAATATCAAACTTATCTCATTATACATTATATTCTCAATCATATATATCATTTTATTTTTCATCCATATTATTTTTTTTTCATTCTCTTTCATCCACATAATTTCAAATAAATTTAATTATATGTATTTGAATCGTATTCTAGATAAATATAATAATTAAATATTTAACTTATAATTTAATTAGATATATTCAAAACATTAAATTAATTATATTATATATGTTATATTAAAATACAATTTTAGATTAAAATATTATTCAATTATAAAAATAATCAATACAATTATTCATGAAATTTCGTAAAATTATGATTGACATATCATAATTCAAACATTGACGATTAACTTTATTTCTAAAACTATCATCCTATCGTAACAAATTCAATTGATTAATAAAATATTAAATGTTATGTTATTTATTATTTGAGTGATATTTGTAACTAACATCCAAACTTTATAATAGTATAAAGGCGGTGCCCACAAAGTTTGTAAATATCATATAAAGCATCCGAAGTTGATATTGCCCGCTGTTGGCCCCTCAACTTTTAAATGTTTTAAACACTCATACCCTCAAAGTTTAAGAATTACATGGTTCGCCTCCGAACTTCTAAAACTGTTTATATTTAACCATTATACTCGTTAATATTTTAAACGTCTCTATAGTTTGTATTTGACTCATTAAACTTGAAAAGATGTAATGAATATGTCTCCAAACTTAGAAAATTTTAAAAATAACATATAAATTATCAAAATCACTTATACGAAAAAAGACAAAAATCGCTATTATTCACTCGAGGGTAATTCTTGAACTGTTTTGAAACTTGGGTGGCTTCTCATGCAATTTGCAAATTTTGGGTGCATGAACTTTACACTATTTTAAATGTTATAGACCAATGACACAATTTTCTCTTTCTTATTTTATCGAATTACATTGTTTAATTGTATTCGATATTTTATAATAATAATGTTTATTTTTATTTTATAATAATATTTATTTCCTAAATTATAATATATTAATTTGTATATATTAATATTAATAAATATATTTATTAAATAATATATTAAATATTAACTATCGAGGATAGAGAATTTCTCTATTCGCTTTCAATGTGGCAGCTTAATGAGATCCGATACCATATTTCCATATGGTTTTGGTTGCACAATGTCTTAATATTAGATTACTGATTTTTTGGTGTACACATTATTTTAGAAATACAATTTTATGCATAATTAGTTTTTAGAAATAATTATAATTATGTGAACATGTAAATATATTTGTGTGTACTTATATTGTATAACTAATGTCACTCATACATAGTCAATGTTTTCAATATCATAGCGAAATGGGTGGTTCAATAGTTGTGAACCAATTACAAGGTCGGTAGTGTTTAAAAAAATGACATGATTTTCGAATCACAAAAAACCAGTCAATAAACGTGTTGAATCTGTTTGGAGAACTCTTTATTATTACGAAAATTTTTAGTTTGAAATAGTGGTTTGGATTCCAGATCCAAAAAGTTAATTGTGCTAGCATTGAATTAATTCTAGGATGGGGAACATTGGTTATAATTATACGGGAATTGATGAGAACATTGGTTATAATTGGTTAATGTCCTTCCAATTAAAAGTGCATAATATCATACTAATTTAAAGCAAATCTGAGAAGTAAGGTATTATGAATAAAAAAACATTTAAAACTTGGATAGTTGATGATATATTATTATTATTTATTTCACAACAATTGTTGTGTTTATTTGGTATGATAATTAAAAATTTGGGTGAGAGGTCCCTTTCATTTATTTGGGAAATTTATTCTCAAATTTCTGAAAAGCAAACATGTAACATACTTGTAAATCTTGCCAAAGTAATGACCAAGTTCCAGAAAATGAGTTTAACTCAAGATTTAAATTCAGTTCAAGACTCGATCCAACCCTAACTGTAGATGATTGGGCCTAGACACGATTTTGCACGCAATTTGCCAAGTGTTGGAATGATCCTTTATGGTTAACCAATCATATATGCTGCTTTGTATAAGATCGGACATGACGATATCAAAATGGTTTTGACATGTTCAATGGGCTTGCAAATTTTCAAGAAACTACTGACCTTTAGGGCGTGCACATCAAGGGGAACATTTCATATTTTAGTGTATCTCATAAGAGCTATTGGCGAGAAATAGGGAAATGAAAAAGAATGATCGAGCATCCACAATATTCTATAAATACTGGTTCTTCTTCTAGTGCTAGTGACCTTATTTTGGCGTGGATCTGATCTAACATTTGGAGTTCGACCTTTTGGCTGGGATTCAGCTTCACCTTCGACTCTACTTTCCATATGCGACTTTTAGCCGTATTCGCTTTTTTATTTATGATTTGTTCACCTTTTGGCTAGCTCGCTTTTTAGCCGTATTCGTCGTGAGAGTGCATTGATTTATGGGATTTTCTCTTTAGCTCCGTTGTATTTTCCCTGTTTTTGGGAGTTTTTAATGTATGAATCCTTGTGTGATGTATTCACTTTTCGGTATAAGTTGTCTTCACAACACTTACAAATTCAAAATTGGGTTCTAATAAATAATTTGATTAGGATTCGGTGACTATTGGTACACCCTAAAAAAAACCACAAAAACTAGTTCCCAAAGTTTAATGTGTCACACAAAATTAATACACAATGTTTTAAACTTAGATGTTCTTTCACCCAAATATCATTATTTACTTAATTGTTTATTTTTTTGTTGTTATCCATGTATGCGAACGCAAAACGCGGACATCAGAAGTGGCCACATTTATGTTTCCGAACACAACCTCATTTCAAAAACGTGTTTTTGTTGCTATATATATCAATGAGATAGGTTGGGGTAAATCACAAACTTTTGTATGGAGACGTTTGAAGAAGATGATAATTATTGGATACTTCGACGTTGTTGTTAGGGTATGAAACTTAAATATAGATGCTAAGGCGTTTATTCTTGTTTTGTGTCTTAAATCTCTAGCATGGGCGCTGATGAAAGAATTAGGATCTGAGGTAGCACAAGCCCATATTCAGTGGAAACAAAATGCGCTGAAACAAATGCAGAATTGTTGTGACGCTTATAAATGAAGGCTGAAGGTAAAAGAAGCAGTTTTTGAGTAATTATGAACATAAAAGGAAAACTGGTGAAGTTCCAAAGGGTGAAGAATTGAGGAAACTAAAAGCAAATTGAATTGGGAAGTAAAACTAGACTTTTGGAAGAAATGAACAAATTTTCTTACGGCAGTGGTAAGCTTACAAAGAAATTGATTATTATTTTATAGATAACAAGTATATAATTCTATTTTAAGCAATGCTTTGAATGATCTATTCCACCTTGATTTGTGCTCATTTTCACGTTGTTGGAGCAACAATCTCATCAAATTACTTGGTTAACGTCAATAATCTCTAACTAATTCATCAACCAATTTCCATCCTTATCACTCCGCTGACTTGATATTTCTTACACTTCTCCTCAAACGATGCTGTGGCTTTTGCTCGGAGGTTGAGTTTGCCCTTCTTCAACTAATACTTTAGTATCCGAGCTTGTGTACGTTTCATGATAGGGTCGGATGCTTATGTTTCCCCATAAGTACTCTAATCTCTCGGTTGTCATTCTTTTGGTGAGCAAGTCAGCAACTTGATGATTAGTATAAATATATCGAGTGACCAAGTAACCCACGACCACCCGTTCTCTCACAAAATGGTAATCGAGCTCAATATGTTTGGTTCTGGCATGAAGTACAAGTTTGATAGTGAGATTCAATGCACTTAGATTTTTACAATATAGTGTTGGAGTTTCTTCAAGCTTGATTTGAAGGTAGTTCAAAACGAACTTGATATCGTTATGAGAATTTATTATTTGAGGTCACATCTATTTCTATACAGTCGTTATTGAGTTGAGAAATGAAGAAGATGATGATATTCAAAAGATCGAGATATTTGATGATTGACTTTGCTTATAACTTTTGTGGTATTGAATCGAAATACTTATTTAGTGGATCTTTATATTTAATTTAGATATTAATGAACCATTATTTATTGGACCTCTTTATTGATGAGTCGAGAGAGTAACAATTGGGCTGGATTAATCATCTATATAAACATAGTTAAAGAAAGAAAAGGGGTTTTTTACTCTTGACCTAATGGAGGGTTTTATCGATGACCTAAGGAGGAGGCCGCTATCTACTTATTTTCCAGCCAGAAAACCTACGACTATGGCTACCAAAAGATGATATTTTTCCTTTTGATTTCTACATCTTATTCTCTTGTTGTATATCTACAAACTTGATGTTTATATTAGATTCCAAGGCTACGACCGGGGTGGTTTTTCATCATTTCTTTTACAGAAAGGTTTTCCACCTACAAAAATCGTGTTTTTTTTTCTTCTTGTCCTTGTATTAACTTTAATTCGACCCCCAGAGACGTCGTCAATGTTATCGCTTTTTAAAAATTGGCAATAACAAAATTTAGACCCCTTTTACGGGTAGGGGTCGAATTAAAGTTAATACGAGGATAATAAGAAAAAAGACACGATTTTTGTAGGTGGAAAACCTTTCTGTAAAAGAAAGGATAAAAAACCACCCCGGCCGTAGTCTTGGAATCTAATATAAACATAAAGTTTGTAGATATACAACAAGAGAATAAGATGTAGAAATCAAAAGGAAAAATATCATCTTTTGGTGGCCATAGTCGTAGTTTTTCCGGCTGGAAAATAAGTGGATAGTAGCATCCTCCTTAGGTCACCGATAAAACCCTCCATTAGGTCAAGAGTAAAAAAACTCCTTTTTCTTTCTTTAACTATGTTTATATAGATGATTAATCCAGCCCAATTATTACTCTCTCGGCCTATCAATAAAAAAATCCAATAAATAATGATCCATTAATATCTAAATTAAATATAAAGATCCACTAAATAAGTATTCCGATCCAATACCACAAAAGCTATAAGCAAAGTCAATCATCAAATATCTTGATCTTTGAAGACCATCATTTTCTTTATTTCTCGACTCAATAACTACTATATAGAAATAGATGTGTCGTCAAATAATAAATTCTCATGGTGATATCAGAAGTCCCCTGATTTGTGTAGTCGAAGTATTCGAGTACACAAATAATAAATTTGCCCTGAGAATATTGTTACAATAAACTCACAATAGTAGTATCGTATTTTGTAACTGAAAACCTCCCATTTTAATTAGAACCAATCAAGCAAGAGTGAATAAGCATATCTCAAATAAATAAATATTATGAATGAATATCATCATCTCATGAAACTTTATATATACTTATAAAATAATGAGTGAGAATATTTTCTTCTAATTAATGAACCTTACATTATGGTTCTCCAAAATCTCTGTCTCTAACCTCTGTAAAACTTATTCGATAACTTTTTGTTTCATTTGTTGTCTTAAAATTTTCCGATAGTTTCCGACCATCGGTAAGACTAATGATTTGTGATAATGTCTTGATATGCCAAAATTAACGACTTCACAATTCCTCGTATAATAAATATGATTTTCTGAACACAAATAATAAAATATTCCTTGTTGTTAAGGGTCATAACTTAGAGTCCCCAGTCATAAATAAAATTTAGTGAAGTCCACGCCATAAGACTGTCATTGATCATCTTGGTTGTAAATGAAAATATCTTATCTTAAATAATGAAATCCATGTTGTAGGACCATCACTTGGTTATGTTGATCGTAAATGAAATTATTTCAGCAAAAATAACAAAATGCATGTCATTGGACCATCACTTGGTAATCATGATCGTAAACGAAAATATCCGATCATAAATTAGAAAAACCATGCCATAATACAATAAGAATACCGCTTAGCCATTTTGTTATGCCACGAAAATACCAAGCCATAAAGAGAATCCATAAAATCCCGGTGTTGGTCCTCAACAAGCGCCCAACACCCCATACTTAGATCGGGTATAATCCCGCATAGGCAGATCTAGTACCTTGGCTTAGGTGGACTTTTGAGGGCCACGGAGAAGGCGGATGTCTTTTCGTGGATCTCAATAAGCATCCAATATCGCTCTCACTTATGGGTTTCAACGAGTACCCAACAATCACGGGCCTCAACTAGCTCCCCACTTAACTTCACAACTCGGGTCTCAACAAGCACTCGTGGGCCTCAAGTAGCGCCCTACTTAACTTCATAACTCGGGTCTCAACAAGCACCCATGGGCCTCAAGTAGCGCCCTAATTATTCTAATATGATCGGGTCACAACAAGCACCCGTGGGCCTCAAGTACCGCCCATCACGTTTACCTTTCGGGTATATACTTGCACCCGGGGTCAACACACTTTCCCTCCGGTATAAACTTGCACCCGAGGTCATCATACTTTCCCACTGGTATAAACTTGCACATGGGGTCATCACACTTTCCCTCCGGTATAAACTTGCACCTAGGGTCATCACACTTTCCCTCGGGTATAAACTTGCACAGGGGTTCATCACACTTTCCCATAAGTATAAACTTGCACACCCGGGGTCATCACACTTTCCCTCCGGTATAAACTTGTACCCAGGGTCAACACATTCTCGCCGCCGGTATAAACTTGCACCTGGGGTCATCACACTCTCGCCGCCGGTATAAACTTGCACTTTGAGATTATTTTACTCTTAACGAGTCACCCCATATTTGTTTGCACATTCTCTTTGGGCCTAAACTTGCATTGTGGCTCTCACACTTTGCCATCGGCATTGCATCGTGGTAATCACGGTATAAACTTGCACCACGACATCATACTGTCCCATCAGCACTGCACTGTGGTCATCACGGTATAAACTTGCATCGCGGCATCACACTGTCACATCGACATTGCACCGTGGTCATCACGGTATAAACTTGCACCCGGGGTCATCACGGTGCCAACTTGCACCGTGGCATCACACTGTCCCGCCGGTATAAACTTGCACCCGGGGTCATCACGGTGCCAACTTGCACCGCGACATCACATTGTCCCGCCGGTATAAACTTGCACCCGGGGTAATCACGGTGCTAACTTGCACCGCGGCATCACACTGTCCCGCCGGTATAAACATGCACCCGGGGTCATCACGGTGCCAACTTGCACCGCAACATCACATTGTCTCACCTGTATAAACTTGCACCCGGAGTCACTGCGGAAATGGACCAGCCTCCAACGAGGGCGCGACCCTCGCCTGCGTGTCATGGAGGAGTCGAGTAAAAAAAGCACCCCGTTTGCCACGGAACATGCTCGGTACAAGACCGGCTATTAAACAATCAATCGGGCCCCTTGACATAATCCAACAATATATATGTATAGACGATTCTGCTGCAGACAGAAAGACTCATCAAGTTTAGAGTATTTTGTCTAGTATCTAATTTGACGAGTTTGAAAATGATCGACTATACGACAGGCGGTGCATTGCATTTCTAATCTAACCTATTATTTAATTTCCATTCTCCATCATACTAAATTGCAAAGAACCTACTCCGGTCTTACCAGTCCCTAGTCGATTGAATTCATGTCGTCAAAAAAGATACATAAAAATAAGAATATAATAAAAAAGAGGGGGATTTTCATCTTTAAAAAGATCGACGAATCGCGTCTATACATAATACTTACGTAAATTGGAAATATGTCAAGTCCGTGGTAGCTTCTCTCCGCTCATGTTCACAATCTTATATGCTCATTCTCTCATCACCACCGTAACCTCATACAACGTACAACGTGCAAGAATGTTCAACCATCGTAATCTCAACAATTTCCCTTTCAACGTACAACGTACAAGGATGTTCAACAATCTCAATTTTCTTTTATCTCAAGTCACAAAAAGTCAATAATAATGAATGAACTTGTGATTATATATCTCCACATGAATATTTGCCTCATTATGGCGTTATCAATGCATCAATCATTTGAATTCCCACATATTTCAGTAAATACAATATTGACTATAAATGCCCATATGTGTAATGCCTCACGCGATAATAATTTTCACGCTGTTAATACATGACTTACGGAGATACGGTCAGGGTCAGGCGAGGTGACCGATCGGACAACAATATGCTCTTGCCGATCGGACGAGAGATATGATGGTCAGTCGATCGGTACTCTACGAAGTGTTGCAGGATCGGTAATGAATTGTTGGAAGAAGGGTGTGCGATCGGCGTCCTCAGGAGAAATGTCAACGAAGGCTGCGCAATTACTCTAGGTGCGGTGTGCGGCTTCAGCGTGCACAAAAGTCTTATAAATAGGCTCGAGGTGGCTGCGGGGAAATCGTAATAGATTATGATAAGATTGTGTGTGATTAAAATATGTAGAATGTTTATCTATAAAAGGGAGAGAATTGAAAGTATTGAAAGATAAGCTGGAGGGAGAGTTCCCAATCAAAAGTTCATAGTGAATTCTTCATGGGTTTGGTGCCCCGTGGGTTTTCCTCCCGTTTTTCGGGTTTCCCACGTATAAACTCTTGTTATCTTCAGGTTACAGCAACCGTATACCAGCGGTATCCTCACCAAAATATAAAACATCACAGAGTAAATTTTTACTCTTAACACATGCCATTCACTAGTGCTTTTTACCATAAAATTGTGCGCAATATCTAACATCGAAAATAGAATGAAACATTAGAGGGAGTTTCATTTGCTTCTCCTGGGCACGAGGCACTGTTTCTGCTAGATATAATAATACTTGTATAATTCACTTGCTTGCTTTACGAATAATTTCGTTCCATTATATGACACCAAGTCCTCAGGAATCCCAAACTAGCAAACAATACGATCAGGAGGAAACTTCTCATTTCATTTTTCCAAACTCGGGATACTTACTCAACTTAATACGTTCAATGTCTCATTTCAATACCATAATGCACAATTGATCCTTGTTCATAGCCATCAGGAATGGCCATATCAATATCAGTCCCCATGTGTCGATAGGACAATCATGAACAATTATTTAATTTTCCCAATAGATATTCAGAGTAACAATGACTCAGCTTCTAATTTCGCTTGCGATATTCACCGTAGATACTTAGGGCATTATTGATCCAATTTCTAATTTAACTTGCAATATTTATCTTATCACCTTCTCATGGTCAACATAGTCCTCGGCATAAACTTCTTTCTTGAATGCACTTAACTTGGCATAAGATGAACATCGAAGATATGGATGGCCTACTAACTGATTATTTATACGATTCCGAAGATTGACCCTCATCTTGAGGTGATCTCAATAGTTGATCTCTTGATAATGATGATAGTCAACTGATAATAAATCATTTCTATCACACTTGATTCGTTAGATAATAGATGCGTTCGCACAAGTATCCTCTTGGCTCGCAATACACTTCAATGTTGACAGAATATTATTCCGAATACCCCACATAGTCATAGAATGCCTCAATTCATTAAACGTGTTTGTTCAGCAATCCTGAGAGAAATAAATGTTTATATGCCGACTTGGGGATAAATCGATTAACACTATCAAGTGCAAATAGATAAATGAATTGTTTAGCTATATCAAGTGCAATATATATATCGATTATTTGAACAGGGAGACATGACTTTGCGACAATCCATAATATATGGGAAGAATTCCATTAACAATGGGTTTCACTCCCTTCAATAAGCTGTCATTCTTCCTAGATGAATAAACTATAGATTCCTTGTATTCGCCCCCTCATGATTGTTGGTTCAGTGGATCACGATTATATCATCCTCATATATAATTCAAAACTATCATAATATCCTCACATTCTTCCATATTGACCAAATGTTTTTATTCGCAAGTCCCCAGTGTTGACTGAATTAGATTTGCGAGAATCGCAAATGTCCGCAATCTGAACTTTGAGCATTAGAAATTCCGCTCATAACAACGTAATAAGCGTACTCATTTTATCATGTAGAAAATTATTTCAGTAGTCTGTATCCCGCTACTGGGTTAAATAGCATGGGTCTTTGTTTCCCCGATCATCGAAACATGTATAGTACCAGGAGCAGACACTAAAAATTTGACAATGTCACGTGACTATAAATATACAATCTTTCATTTCCCGAATATACTGTGTATATGTGAGACCAAGCTCTTCCATACTTTACTGTGGATCATCTAGAAACCAACGACGATCAACCATCTTCATTTTCTCCATAACCTCTCATTGTGCTACGAACTTTATTTTTATATTATCGCTGTCGAAACGGAGTATAAAACTTGTCATAATCGTTCAAAAATTCACAAATCGGATTCAATGGGTGGACTCGGATCGGAAATAAGATTATGATCATATTCTTGCTATTGACCGATGTGGCAATGATGATATCGTAAGATGGCACCATCACATAACCAAACTATCATTTCCTTGGGAACCATGAATGCCCTCGTGTTGTTTTGCAACCATGCATGCACTTGCATAGCATTGAACACTTTCACACGACAATCCGCATATACTCATGTAACCTCTTATCTTTTCTATGTAATCAGTATGTTGCGTTGACTTGGCACTTCCAACGTTCCGCAACTAACATTCTCTCCAACCATTCCGTGCACATACATACAATCAAGTAACACGTGGCCAAATTCTCCCAATGCAACTATGCATCAGCTCATTTTCCATGTGAGATTCACGTGTTTCACAAGTGCCAATCAACTGTCACTCTGTGCAAAACACACAACCACCACAAAACGGGTTAGAAAACCATACAACCTCTCCGAAGAATCGTTATGCCATGCCGAATATAACTCCTACTTGAATCCCAATATGAAATGATAGGGAACCTCGGCAATTAATTGTACTATATGAGAACATACTCTTCAAATACCCGGCAAAAGTACATGGTCACCTTATTGAAATTCATCAAACTGACATGGATCTCAAGATTCGATGTTGAGGAGATCCTTAGGCGTTTTAATATACGCCGATCTTGTGAAGGATAATCACCCTCGCAAGCGGAGGTATGTAAATGTATCGGGTATGTTCTCCATATACCCCTCTTCTTTATAACCGAGGACCATATTGACCTCCAATATATCCCTGCTACAGAGTAAAATCCTTTCAATCATTCAAAATATCCTCAATTTTCGATAAATGGACAGAAATGGAATAGTAAAATACCACCGAAATCCGACTCAAAAAATACTACACCGTCATATCACCATGTTATTGTAGACATAAAATGAAGCCTCCCATAAAAGTTTCGTAATGCCAAAAATCAGCTTTTTCAAGACTTTTTTTTGCAACCCTTTCATCCCTTTGGCATGTCTTCGGCATATATTCATGTCATATGATAATATTTCAATGCACTCATATATAGGTCCCCTCCAGATGAAATCTTGTTATGGGGGTTGGTTAGATGTTCCTACAATTGAGGACTCTTCATGTGGCACTGATTGAGTCCCCGGTAAAATATCATTCCTCTTGTCTTCTATCGCATAAGGGTTGCAATCCGATATACTTTCTTCATCTATATCACTCTCATATCAAGAATCTCATATCATCACAATATATAACGAGATCCAAGCTAAGCACAAAAGATCTCAATGGGACTAAGTCTCGGTCCCCACGGACAGCGCCAAACTGATGTCGTCTAAAAATATTTTAGAGAGTTCGTTTATGATCAGTCAATTTCTTTAATAATTTTGAGTTCAGTTATTGTGGGGACACAAGCGATATACGAGGTTGGGCCCACAATGTCTGAGCTTACGTCCTCGGGAGAGCAAAGCTCTACCTTGTTTTTCACTATGATAATCAAAGGGTACAAGTACAATCAAAGGATAATGATAATCCGAATGAAAAAGGTACGAAAAACGATCGAATCCACTCTGTCGCGCTCGGAGAGGGGGAGTCGCGACTTTGTGACACAATATCCTGAGTGCAGCCACAAAGTCGCGAGTGGTGATTTGAGTCCGCGCGGCTAGCCATGTGGTTGCGGCTCAACAACCAAAAATTCGTAAGTCACAAACTCACGAGTCTCACAACATCAAAAAGTCGCGACTCCAAGGTGAAACAAGCTCCCGCGACTTTATGACAAGAAGTCACGAATGATACAAAATGTCGCGGGTCATGGGGCTGAGTGCATGTGGTAGCGACATTGTGGCAAAAAGCCGCGACTATGCCAAAAACTTGCGAAAACGGGAGCTTTGGGAAGTGTGCCAAGAGTATGAACTTTTTTCTAGGACCTAGAGTCTTGTATTTATAGAAAACTCGGCACAGTAAGTCAATTTAAGGTCCAAAACCCCAATCTTAGTCAAATTAGCCAAAATTAGAAAATATCCAATTAAACCGGAATAAGTGTCACAGCGTCCCGGAACTTCGAGAATGCAACCCGATCGAACACTACTAGCACGTAATGTCAAGAAAATACTCGGGAATACACTTTACCAGTTCATCGTTTCCAAATGCTTAGGAGATAGCCAAAAATATCGCCTTAGGTCGCCAACGAGCTCTCCGAGTATCAAATTACGAAAATACCCCTGGCATCATTTCCGACTGAAATTATCCAAAACAGTTCAAAATACCATCAGAATCCTCATACGTGGGCCCGACACGCCCAAATTATGAGACTCTCCCCGAAATCACATAACTCAATAAATGTAATTGAAAATCAAAATGCCATTTAGCCACTTCAGATGAGCCCCGGGGGTATTATATTTACATAAATAACCCCGGGCAATATCAGAACTGTAACCATGTGACTTCGGCAGCTACATGTGCCATGATGCGATATTATGCTTCTGTGCTTGATCTTGAGACAATATGCTGCTTTTTTGAATTCCAAGAGATTGGATTTCCACCGAATAAAATATAATAACCAATAACTAATCTTATTGTGACAGGGTAGTTGGCCCAATCCGCATAGGCAAAAGCTTTACATGAAGGCATTTTTGTTGAAGTCTAGTCCAAAATCCAATGTGTTTTTGATGTACCAAAGGACTCTAAAACCTAACTGGAGGTGATCAATTGAAGGATTCTGCATGTACAGAGAAATTAAATTGATGGCGTATGTGATATCCAGACTGGTGGATGTCAAATATTGCAAGGCTCGTACTAAGGCACAAAACTTCTTTGAATTATCTAGTGTCATTGCATGCATGCTTCTTAATCTTTGAAGGTTGATGTGTGCTTCTTGGTTTGCAATCATTTAATGCAAATCTATCCAATATAGATAAAGCATAATGTGATTGAGTAAGATGAAGACATGTGCCTATAGACAAAACTGGAACTCCAAGAAAATGATGTAATGGTCCAAAGTCTTTCATTGCAAATTCATTTTTCAATACTTCAATAAGTCCCATTACAAGTTCTTCAGAGCTTCCTATCAATATTATGTCATCAACATAAAGCAAAAAAAATAGAGTTCCCTCAGACAAATATATGATGAAAAGAGAAGCGTCAGTAAAACTGCAGATAAACTCTATTTTCAAGAGAAAATTAATAAACCTATCAAACCAAATGCGTGAAGCTTGCATTAAACAGTAAAGTGACTTACGCAATTTACAAACATGTGATGGAAACTGAGGATCAAATATACTTGGGGTTGTTCCATGTAAATTTCCTAGGTAATGTTCCCATGAAAAAAAAGCATTCTTAACATCTAATTGTCTTATGACCCAACTTCATACTAGAGCAATAGAGATTACTAACCGAATTGTGCTAGGTCGGATTACTGGTGAGAATGTCTCGTTGTAATCCAACCCATCAGCTTGATCATATCCTTTGGCTACTAGACGTGCTTGTAACCGCTCTAGTGATCTGTTAGTCTTTAATTTCACCCTATAAACCCATTTTGACCCTATTATGTGCATGTTTTGTTTTTTTGGCCCAAGTTCCTATGTCTCGTTTGCATGTAGGCCTTCGACTTCTTCCTCCATGGTTGCTTTCCACCGTTCATTCCCAATCGCTTCTCTTGTTGTCCTTGGCTCCTTAGGAATGTCTTCATAACGAGTGACACTTAACGCATATTTAGGGTTTGGTTTTCGAATTGCATCGTGCAACAGAGTTTGCATTCTATGAACTCTTTGATCACATTGTGGTGGTGGCACTTCATCATTTATGGCTTGATCTTCGAACAATGGACTTATGTTTAATCCAACCTCTGGTTGGATTTCATCAAGATGGCTTCTCCTGCACGAGACAACGTCATTATATTTGGATTATAATTTGAACATGTATCATACTCATCATGTGTTTGCATTTCAATATCGTCTTGAATGGGAGTTTGAGAAGTCATTTAATACTCCTCTATATTTTCTCTACCATCTTGTGCAATTGAGAGAAGTGGTTTTGGTACGGTTGGATCACATAGGGTAATTTTGTTCTTTCTTTGGGATTTATTGCTGCAAGTTTGCCGAGTTACTAAAAATAATAGAATGATTAGGATTATTTAGAAAAATCATACGTGAATGGCTTGGCTTAAATGGAAAAATATTTTCATGGAAAATCACATGTCTAGAAATAAGAATTTTTTTACTTGGTGGATGATAGCATTTGTAACCCTTGTAATTTCACTATAGCCAATAAAGACACACAAAATGCTTTTTGGGTCAATTTTTTTTCCTTTGTATCCCAAGTATAGGGTAAACACTTTGAACCGAAAACACGAAGCATCGAATAATCTGGTTGTTTCCCATATAAACGAGAAAAGGTGAATCGTTATTTAAAGAGGAGGAAGGAGACCTATTTTGGAGGTATGTCGCTCTTGCAAAAGCTTCCACCCAAAGTGATAACGGGAGAACACTATGGAAGAGCATAGTCATCCCATGTCCTCTAAATATTCATGTCTTCTCTCAACTAATCTGTTTTGATTTGGTATGTGTACATGAAATGTAATGAATTATCCATGTATTATGAAAATGATATTTTAGATGATTATTTATGAATTATCCTCCATCGTCAGATTGAAAATTTTTAATTTTCTTATTGAATTTCCGATCAATATATTTTTGATAATTGCCCCGTTGAGTACGGAATTTGATATTTAAACGGTTATGGATGTGCGATGGATTATAAAATTACTTACTCGCCTTAGACGGTACGGGTAGTGGTTTTACAAATATCCGTCCCGCTATCGCTTACAAAAATAATTACACGTTTATTTTTTATTATATATACTTGTAAAATTATTTTAAATAAAAAAATAATCTTAATTCTAGTTTTGCATTTTCAAATGAAAAATTATTGAATATTATATAATTTTAATTACTGATATGCATGTTGTTTGTTAAAATCTTATTTTATCTAGTTTGAGAGGGTAAATTCTTTATTTTTATAATATATTAATATTTTAAAAAATCTATATTTTTTTCTGATATAAAAATTTTGATCAGTAAAACTTTAATTTGATATTTATATTTTTTATGTGTTTCGTTAAAGATTCTTGATTCTAAAATATTAATTTGTGTTTTGCATTAAATATATAAAATTATTATGATGTTGATTTTGTAGATTAATAAGTTATAAAAAAAATTATAAACCAATGGTTAACCGTTAAATGCCATTAACTTAACGATTTACCATGGGCTTTGGTGGGACGGATAGTCGGTGGGTATGAAGGGGATATGGAAGGCGGGTGGCAAACGGGTAGATGGTAAGTTAAACGGGGCGGGTAAGTGTTAGTGGTGTAACCGCTCCATACCCACTCGGTTGACATCCCTAAAAAAATTATCTTCAATCGTTTGTTAAAAAACTCTTTGTTTATTCTTATCAATAGAATAAAAAAATATTCTTTTATCTTCTTCGTTTTCAATTCACTGTAATCATTTTGTTTTAAAGAAGAATATAAGAACTTATTTTCTATGCAATCCTCTTCATAATCGAAGCTGTTCTATCCACTGTTTTTTTAATCATCATCGATCATACGTCTTGAATCCAACAAGTGGTATATGAATTTTAAGGTTTTTCAACCTGAAAAAAATATAGAAATAGTGGGGCGGCTAAACTAATCAACAAAATCTTTCAACATGCATCTCGATGCAACTTCTTCTGGAGCTGTCTTGAAATTCAATGGAGAAGATTATCAAATATGGGATACAAAACTCAATCAATTTGCACGAGTGTTCTCTTCCCTCGGGATACACATTAGTGTGAAGCTCTAAATCCAAATTTTCCTTTTATCGGTTTCCTTGTAAGTTCTACAATAGAATAAAACTCTAGAATCCTTGTGTTGGATTATTGGTTCCCTCATGATCATTGGATTATTGAGCCTACCGCTATATTAATCCTTAACTCAACTTGAATTTCCTGTTACAATCTAAAGTTCCTCCATATCGACAAAACATTTGAACTAGCAAGTCCCCAATGTTGGCGAGTGTCATAAAGATCCACAATCTCCTATTTGAGCATAAAAAACCCCACTCGCAATAAAGTGATGAACATACTGATTTTATCATGCTGACAATTTTAGTCAATATCCCAATATCGAGGTATATAACATGAGTCTTTGCCTCCCGGTCTTCAAAACATGTGTAATATCAAGATGGGATATGGGAAATGTTAAACCCACACATCAAAATTTTCTACAACGCTTCCTTGAAAGAAATAAATTGCCCGATATCTTCCTATAAATATATGATTTTGCATACACAATCACTTTTATGGGATTCACTTACATAAGACCTTAGTTCTCATCTCCGAATAAAACTAATATTGATGCATAAATATTCAGATCTTTGTAGTTTTCTACTAACATAATATATTAGACGATGTTCCTTGTCATTTTGTTTGACCAAAGCAGCATTTATGACTTCTTTGGACGCTACTAACTAAAAACCGAATGGCTCCCATGGGAATGTGGCGATATAAATGGTGGTTTACACAAATACTTCTTCAAAGTTTCGTAAGCCAATCGGCAGTAGTCATTTCAATCCAAAAAGTTTGCTCTGCGCAATGCATGAAAATGACAAACTTCTCTCGACTAACAAGGATAAATTTATATTCCTCTTTCAAATACCATAAAACCAAGAAAATTCCCCACTTTCACGCACATCTTGGAGGGTTCAACTTCATTCGGTACTTCCTCAGGATATTGAAACATTCATGCATATATTGAACATGATTATTTCCTTGTCAGATCTTTATCTGTATGTCATCGATGTAGACTTCCACATTCCCCGATCGAATCCTTAAATATTAATTAATTGATCATTGATACGTGGATCATGCATTCTTCAGACCAAATATCATAATAAAGAAACTCAAAACCGCAAGCGTAATCTACCATCATGTTAATGGTGGTAGTGGATATGGATCCTCCGGCCATGTTTCATTCAAATAAGTGAAATCAATGCAAACTCTCTAGCTATTTTTTGACTTTGAGACCACCACTATATTCGTGACCCAATATGCTTATCTCACAGCTTGATGAGTCCTTCCTACCACAAACTTTCCAATTCTTCATCAATTGGTTTTTTTCTTTTCAGCGGATAACTTCTCCTTATTCTAACAAGGAGTTACGATAGCTCTAAATAGACTCAAGGCACTTGTTCCAAATATAGCTTTATATGGGAGAATATGAAGATACACCACTACAAATTCCACCAATAAAGTCCTTGATGTTTGCTGATCTCCCAAATAGGTTGGGAGAAATATAGATCTTTCAGGAGCAATAACACTGTTGTAAACCCGACCAACTTAGTATGTAATAGCTGGAGTTTAAGAGTTTCCTACAAAGGCATCTGCTCAAAAGCAAATTGAGTTAAGGTATTCGCTAAATCAATAACATAATAGATGAATTAAGAAGGCGGATTCCCTAAAAATATTTTTTTAGACGAATAGAATTATGAGAGATCAATAAAATAACATACAATTGATATCCACTTCACATCATAACCTTCGTTATCAATAATTTAACTTCAATAAGCATCGCTTGATAGCGTTTTCTACTTCCAAATCCTCAACAACCATAATTATTGGGGTCTCGTTAAATGACTCAAGCAGGAAATGTTAATTGATAGCTTCATAGAGGTGTTTGGAATATCAATTAATAACCGCTGGCAGATACAGTGATCCCACTACTAATAACCAATTGCTTGATGGCATGATGAATACCATTTCGGACAAATACTGTGATGCCCCGGAAAAAGGTATCTTGAAACGATGGTGAGCATATAGTTATAGTGTCTAGAGAAATGTAATAGAAACTAAGGGTACGGAAAATGGGACGGAAAATGAGAAAAGAGACAAAGGGAGTGAAAAGTCATAAAATAGCAAAAGCGGAGTCAAATAGCAATAAAGAGAA
Source organism: Utricularia reniformis (assembly GCA_009725065.1). Classification (NCBI taxonomy): domain Eukaryota; kingdom Viridiplantae; phylum Streptophyta; class Magnoliopsida; order Lamiales; family Lentibulariaceae; genus Utricularia; species Utricularia reniformis. The sequence goes on from RWGZ01001019.1 coordinate 107,654, forward strand.
GTTAAAATGCATATAAATAGGGGTGGAAAGACCTCAAATCAAGTCATTTGATGCTTAGGTATGGAAAACTCTCGGAAAACCCTAAACTACAATTCACCTCGGAAGGGAAGCATACGGTGCGCCAAGTCAACTAACTGCTAATGATTGGCTTGGGTGGGACATAATTATCATCCAAGAATAAGATTTTTTTAATAGAAAACCTGATGGAAAAAAGGTTTTGGGCATAATTATCATCCAAGAATAAGATGATGTCCTCGTCTTCCATGCCCAACTTAGAAATTTTTTTGAACTAATTCTCTTATCACAATATCTTAGGCCCCACATCATCTTCCAGCTCCTCCGCTTCATTGAAATCCAACTCTAAGTAACTCGGAGAGTTCTAGATTGAATCGTCTGACTCTTCAACCTCGAAATTCAAACTTGTTCGCATCGTGATTGCTACTCAACAATGTTGGGATCACATGCCTTTTTCATGTATAAGATATCCCAATATACGAATAAGAACTTCACTTTCTCGGTTCCAGTGGGAACTTGGTCCTCATTCCTTTGCTATATTCATTACTTTGGGGTAATATATTAACTTACACTTACAACCGATTTTGTGTATTTTTTGTCCGTAGCTCAATTACTAACTCCCTTCAAAGGCCCTTGTCTACATGACATGCTTGTTTTCCCATATTTATTAGCTTAATATTAAGTTTCTATCATGGAGGAAATCTTTATTCCGGGGGAAGCTTCGTCTTGGTAGGTGTGTTAGCTGAACTTTCATAAGAAAGCCAAGAAGTGCAATATTTTCTCTTCTCAATATCGATTCCTCCTATGTTCCCTTTGATAAATGAAGTCCTCAGTTTTCTTTAAAACTGCTTCTCTTTATTCTCAACTTTAAGATTTGTCTTCACTCTGTTATGTCTCTCGTAAAATCACGCAACTTGATCAAGCTCGATAGTTGTTGTTATAATTAGGATTATCTCTGATGCTTCCCATTATAAACAAGAAAATCGATGTAATCCAAAAACGACTTTATGACATCTCTGATGGTAAATAGGAAAGTCTGTGTCATGCAAACGATAATCCTATATAAGGAAACCCGAGTGATCCACAAAATACTTGGTCATTCCACAATATAAAAAGGTTCTAAACCTTTCGACGATAATCATCTGATCACTTTCATACGGATCATGGGTAGGAATCTCTCATAAAAATAAGACAACAGTCCATGCTATAAGATAACTCTATGATTCTTTAGATCGTAACATAGGTTTCCTTACTACAAATAAGGGAATTATCCTTGATTACCGCAACCGCATTTAAGGGAACGAGGTTTCCTAATACGTCCCGGCAAGTTTCTTTGATTCTTTGAATCGCAAACAAGAAATACGAGATACTCATGAGACAATTAGTGGATACGTCGAACATACGAGATAAAATTACAAACCCATCCACTTAATAAATATTCAGCATATATATCGCTGACCTAACCAAGCGCCTAATAATAATTTGCTTCTATTTCTTTGATTCATCCTGTTATCCTCCGAAGATCGGAGAACGGACGAGGGACACAACGCTGTTTGAGTTATTGGACAAAGATACCCCTCCGTGTGAGGTGGTTTTATCAACTTAACAAATTACTATTATGTGTCATGGATGAGTCAAATATCTTTCCTTACTTACTATCCAAAACGACTCCACTTCGTATGCCGCTTTACAATCTTTATCGAGAATTTTCGACTTTCTATAAAATTGCTCATTCATCAATAAGCAAAAAATCATATAGGCTATCATTAATGAGACCTCTTAATCATCAAATAGGCAAATATCAGTACTATAAAATATCATTATGTGGTAGACATTATTTTAAGAATATTATTTGATGTTCGCCACTCATTAGATCGCTTTGGTCATAATTGAGAGTCCCCAGTCATAATAGAATTTAGTTGAATTCGTACCATAAGGCGAATAATTGACCATTTTGATTGTTTATCCGAATGAAATCCATAAACACGATTCCTTGGTCATTCATAAGCAGATAATTAAGCCATGCGATAATTTCTCAAACAATGATTCTTGTTATAGGGAGAATACTTTACAATTTCAATAAAAACTGAGAACTCCCAATCATAAATAATGAGAATTGATGCCATAAGGCCATCACATGATCACTTTGATCGTAAATGAAAATACCTTATCACAAATAGTGAAAATCATACCATAAGACCATCACTTGGCCACTTTGATCGTAAGAGAAAATACTCGATCATAAATATAATTCATGAAATCCGGGTGTTGGACATAAACAACGCCCAACTACACTTACTTATATAGACCGTCCCGTTCTTCTCCAAAACATGAGCGATTGATATCGCTGTACAAATGAAAGTAGCGCCATGTTTATGGTACAATATTTAGACTGTCATAAATTTTTCAACCACAACCGCACAGAAACATATCCTCGCATAAAACGATTTACTCATTTAACTGGTGACTCGTTTGAGTCATGGAGGAGACGCATGTCTTTTCTCGGACCTCCCCAAGCGTCCAATACATAACTCGACACCTCCTTTTTGACCTTTCCCGCTCTTCTCCGAAAATGAGCGTTGGAAGCCTTCACGATCAGAGTGAAAGTAATGGCAAGTTCATGGTACAATTCTTAGACTAATCTAAATTTTTCACTCTCACCTAGATAGATCGGGTAAATCACGCCATATAGAGCCTTCACTGCTTATATGGGAGTAGCATCAGGTTCATGGTACTTTCCTTAGATTGATGTAAATTTTTCACTCTCGTATAGGCAAATCCAATACCTTGGCTTTGGTGTCTTTTTAGGAAAACGGAGTAGGCAGACGTTTTTTCACGAATCTCAACGAACATCCGACATCACTTTTACTACTGGGTCTGAACAAGCACCCACTAGTACATGGCCTAACCAAGCACCCTGACTAATCACCACTATGGGGTCTTAACAAACACCCACTAAGTCATATGCTAGCACCAAGCCTTAACTAGCGCCCCAACATTTCTCATATGCTCGTGTCTGAACAAGCATCCATGGGCCTCACGTAGTGCCCCAAGTCATCTCATATGCTCAGGTGGGAACAAGCACCCGTGGGCCTCCAGTAGCGCTTGTCACATTTTCTTTCTGGGTATAAACCTCTCCCGTAATCATCCCATCCTTTCGAGGTATGACATTTCCCGTTTTCCTCCGCAAAGAAACTAAACGTAGAAAACCTTCACAGCCCGAATAGAAGTAGGTGCCAGGTTTAGGGTACAATCCTTAGACATACGTAAATATTTCACTCCTACTCGGGTGGCTTGGGTGCCTCGCACCAGAGGAGCTTCACCGTCTAGACCAAAGTAGTATCAGGTTCAGTGTACAATCCTTAAACTTATGTAAATATTTTACTCCCACCTATACGGATCGAGTCCCTCTCATTAAGTGGTTTTACCCACTTAACCATCGTAGAGTAAAGTAAACGTAGGAAACCTTCGCTGTCCGAATACAAGTAGCGCTAGGTTCAAGGTACAATTCTTAGACTGACGTAAATATTTCACTCATACTTGGGTGGCTCGGGTGCCTCGAACCAGAGAGCCTTCACCGTCTAGACGAAAGTAGCGTCAGGTTTAGGGTACAATCCATAGACTAAGGTAAATATTTCACTCCCGTCTACATAGATCTAGTTCTTTGGGGTAAATCGTAGGTTCGGAACAACGAGGAGACGTATGTCTTTTCTCACTGTGGACTGTTACCGGCCTCCGACAAGGGTGCGACCCTCGACGGCGTGTCATGGAGGAGTTGGGTAAAAAGATCCCGTGTCCATAGAATATTGCTCAGTACGTGGCCGACTATCAAACAATGTGTCCTCTTGACATATTTTCATAGTATGTGTGTATAGACGATTCTGCTGCAGGGAGACTCCTCATATTTAAAAGTATTTCGACCCATGTATACAATTTGACGAGTTTGAGATTGATCGACGACACGACAGACGGTACATTGCATTTATTATCTATCTTGAGTTGTTTAATTTCCATCGTCCATCATACTAAATGCAATGAACCGCACTCCTATTATATCAGTCCCCTAGTCAATTGATCTCGTGTCGTCAAAGAGGATACAAAAAATTCATAATATGGTAAAAAAGAGAAGGATTTTAATTTAAAAAGATTGAAGAGTCACGTTTGCACATAATATTTGGGCAAATTGAAAATATGACAAACCGTGACATCTCCTCTCCGCTCATATTCATCATCTTATACATTCCTTCTCTCACAATTGCCGTAACTCGTTACGGACCTTCTAATCCAAATTAAAACTTTCCAACATATCTAGAAAATATCAATAAACGAACTTGTAATTACATATGTAACGCCCGTAAACCCGGCCTGGCCGGTTTATACCGCCTTAACCTGATTTAAGAAAAACATTCGCCTCATTTTGCCCTATTTTTAAAATTAATCATATTTTATATAATAATTTATGTTTATATCTTAATTATAATTCTTAGTGTGTCATGATAACACATTACATAAAATTTCGTTCTCTTCGTTTATCTATTTTCTCAATTATATTTTCGTTTGTATTTTCATATATTTAATGTTGTATTTACGACCTCGGAATCATACCTTAATCGGTTTACTTGTCAATACGATACGAATGTTCCCCTTCATTTATGATTCATCCCATCTCTACAAATGTTCCAAAGTTTTCCGATTTCCTTTTAACAAATATAATTACCTCATAATTTCTTTTAATCCAACATTTTAATATATCCTAAGTTCCAACAATTATTCTATTAAGTAATGAGATAATATCTTATAAAGTTGTACTTTAATATTAGTGAGTCACTTATTAACTAGTTTCTCCTCGGTATACTTCACTTATGTAATCTTATTAAATTCTAATAATACTCATTATCTTGTAATTTTTGTTTTATTGATTATACGATATCATGATTTACTTTGAATTTTTTGATTTCGCTCGAGCATATATTTTCCTGGTCCTTTACCAAAATATATCTATATGTCATCTCTTCATGGCTTCTCGTACTTTTGTATCATACATTAAATATTATTTATTAGCCCGCTAGTTTCCTAAGTATTTGGGTTATGACAACATACCTATGTTCGAATAGTTATCCTTTTTATGACGTTATCAATGCATCAATAATTCAATTTCCACATATCTCAATAAATCCATTAGAAACTATGAATGCCCATATGTGAAACGTAACACACTTCAATAATGCTCACATCATTCACTTGCTCTTTTTCCTCAATATCTAACATCGAAAATAAAACGCCATAGGGATCTTCCCTTCCTATTCATGTGTTCAGGGTACTGCTTCTGCTAGATATAATAATACTCGCATTATTCATTTGCATGCTTTTCGAAGAATTTCATTGTGTTGTATGATACCAAGACATTAGGAATCCCAAAGTGTCAAACAATATAATCCATATGAAGTTTATCACCTCATGTTCACGATCTTATTACCAAACTCGGGATGCTTCTCCAATATATATACATTCAATGTCTAATTTCAATACCATAATGCAAAATTTCTTCTTGTCTACGACCATAAGGAAAGCCCATAATAATATCAATCCTAGGTGTCGATAGGACATTTATTAACAATGATTTAGTTGCCGCCATAGATATTCAGAGCAATTATAGCTCAACTTCTAATTTCGCATGCAATATTGGCCGTAGATACTTAGAGCAATATTGACCAAACTTCTAATTTAACTTGCAATATTTATTTCATCACCTTCTCGTAGTTGGACATATATTGAGCAACATGATAGTCAGCATAGTCCCCGGTGTAAACTTCTTCCTTGAATTCATTGAGCCTGGCACAAGATAACCAGCGAAGATATAGATGGTATACTAACCTGATCTTTATACCACTTCAAATATTTATATACAAACTCAGTTGCCAACTACACGATTCCACAGATTGACCTTCATCTTGAAGTAATCTCGGCAGTTGATCCTTCCATAACGATGATAGACAGTTGATAATAAATCATTGTTATCACCATTAATTCATTAGATAATAGGTGCATTCACATGAGTCTTCTTTTCCTTCGCGATATATTTTACTGCGAAAGTCATAAATTCTGCAAGTTCATTATTTCGAATGCCCCACAGAAACATTTAAAGGCTTATTTCATTAAACATATTTTGCTTAGGGCTTCAGGGTAAGATAAACTTTTTTCTGCTGACTTAGGAGTAAACTGGTTAGCAATATTAAGGGCAAGAGATAAATGAATTCCTCGGATAGAGAGACACCACTTTATGATAATCTAGAATAGGTGGGAAGAATTCTAATGACAATGGGTTTCACTCCCATCAATTAGTTCTCATTTTACCGAGTGGAATAAAGTCTAGATCTATTGTATTCGTTCCCTCATGATTACTGGTTCAGCATATCGCGATCATATAATTCTCATATCCATTCAAAACTCTCGTAACAATCTCATGTTCTTCCATATTGACAAAACTTTTTTACTCGCAAGTCCCCAATGTTGAAGGGGTAAGATTGACGAGTACCATAAAAGTCAACAATCTCTTATTTGAGAATAAAAAATTCCACACAAAGTGATAAACATACTGATTTTATCATGCTGAAAATTTTGGTCTGTATCCCATTATTGGGGTAAATAATATGGGCCATCGACTCCCCGGTCTTCCAAATATGTGTAGTACCAGGAGAGGATACCGTAAATATGACATCATCACATAACAATTCTCTACAACGTTTCATTGGAAGAAAATAATTACTCGGTCTCTTCTTGTCAATAGATGGTTCTGCATATACAATTACTTTCATGAGATTCACTTTAATAAGATCTTAGTTTTCCTCTACGAATAGGACTAAAGTCGGTATCGAAATTCAACCCTTTGTTTCTCGCATTGTGACCAACTAATGACATTCGATACCTCTTTGGTATACTGAAACATTCCCTCAAACATTGGACATGATTATTTCAATGTCGGCTCTTTATCCGTATGCCATCAATTTTGACTTCAACACATTCTCCCTATCACATATTTAAATATTGTCTTCATCGATTGTTGGTACGTGGCACCTACTTTCTTCAAGCCAAAAGGCATAATTGAGAAACTTTTAAACCGGCCGACTTAACCAATATGTCAATGGCGGTAGTAGATACGGATCCTCCGACCATGCTTCACTCAACTAAATGAAATCAATGCAAACTCTCTAGCTATTTTTCGACTTTAGGACCACCAATAGGTCTATGACCCATTATGTGTATTTCACAGGTTCTACGAGTCATACTTGCATCAAACTTTCCACATCCTCATAAATTGTTTTTTCATTTCCATGCGAGAATTTCATCTTCTTTCAAGGAATTCATTTTCATTCGTTAAAACTGCCTTAATACCATATATTCTATCTTTATGTCATTTTCCTTATCCTTCCAGAAAAAAACCGCATCATCTTAATCAAGTCGCTCTTTCTGATTAGAATCTCACCAACTCGGGGAGTTCAAACTCCAGCATGTCACCCTTTCCACATCACACTTCAAACCTAAATCCGCACTTTTTTGAACGAATCGCCCAACTTGAAAACTCTCTCTTCCCCCGGAGTTCGGTGGTTAAGGCCTTGAAATCCATTGACCAACCATACAGCATGCATGTTCGGAAGTGGAAATCTGTCGTGGAGGATTACCAACTTCCTTCCGACTGTGTTTATACCAGCCCACACCCACCGATTGGATTTTGCGTCCACCGATCGGTACTCACACAGTTTGTCTTGAATATTTCGAGTGTGGTCTCCGCTTTCCACTTTATCCTTTCATTATAAAACTCTTGACTCACTTAAAAATCCATCTTTTTCAACTCAATCCAAATTCAGTCCCCGGTCTAATCATGACTGGAAGAGACATTTCTTTTTTGTAACCTATGTGGGCACTACCAGATTGTCCGCACTCAGCTTCCCTTAGCGGTTCCCTGTCGAAGGGGAACAATTTTTTCTCGAATCATACTATTCCATTTCGCGAGACTTTATATCAAGGCCCCTAAAAAAGGCTCTTCTTGATTGTGCCAGATCGGACGATGCTGATTGGATTGTGGGGACTCTGTTCTACGCCCCGATTCTGGTTGCTTTCAACATTCTCCCGGCCCCTACCCTTTTTAGTAGGGTACTATTAGGTATCTGGACCCCGCATTATTACCTAAACCATCGCAACAGCTCTTCTTTGATAAGAAAACCCTTCTAAATCCAACGCATATTTGTTTTATAATCCTTTGAACTGTATTTCTCACGCGACTTGCTTATTTTGCAGATAAAATATTGGCTCCCCCTGAAAATCAATTGAGATTAGGCGATAGATTGAGATCACTCCGTACTCTAGTTACGGAGAAGGACGATCTGATCTTCGAGATGGCACTAGGGTCTCGGAACCGCACTGCAGCGGCCAAGTTGGCACTAAGCTTGCAAGAAACAGTGCCGCAAATAGAAGAGGCCAGACCGCTTACTCCACCACCACCTGCTACGGCAATGGAAAATCCCGAGCCAGTAGACAATGAGCCGGCTGCAGAGGTCCCTCAGAGTTCCGAAGACTTAATTCCCTTGTCCCACCGATTGGAGCTTGCCGCCTGAGAATTCTCCCCCGATGAAGGGATGTATGATTTCGTCGAGACACTAGTGGAAATTATCGGGGACGACGAGGTAGGCGAAATAAGCGGGGGTCAGCCAATAGACTCGGTGGTGGAGGAGATGGTGCAGGAGACTCGTCCGGAGGGAGAAATTAACCAAGAAGATCATCCGGATAAGGGGAAATGACCGGTGGAGGTTGCAGAACCCATTAAAAAGAGTGGGTTAACCGCTGATTTCCTCAATGCCTTCCGCATAAGAGATATCCCGAAGCCTACAGTGAAGGAATGTCTCGAGATGGGACGTCTGGCCGGCCTCATATTAATAAAATACGGAGTTACCGTTCGGATTCCGAGGGGTGATAGCATCTCCAATAGACCGGCTTTGACGTATTTTGACAGGAATCCGATGATATGACCACACGGTATTTACCGATTTTAGTCGGTTGATGAGCCAAGCTGCGGCAACGCGTCGCATGATGGGAGAGGTTTGTAATAACATTGACCATTGTTACTTCCTACGTTATTCGCTCTTTGTTTCATCTATATATTATCTATTTATTCACGATTTTTGCATTTATTTCAGATGGAGCGAACGATAGTGGAGCTAGGCACCGCAGCTGCAGTAGGGGAATATGGTATGCTTAGGCATTTGGAGCTCGACTGTCCGGATATAATCGGGGAGCAGACAAATAAAGCCGCATAGAAATTAATTCAGAATCAGTGGGAAAAGCATGCCCAAGAGATGGCAGCGCTCCGGCAAGAAAACAATAGAGAGATCGAAGCTTTAACCCGAGCTCATCGCAGCGAATTAACGGAGTGTGCGGCCTTTCATAACGGGAAGAGGCATGCTCTCGAGTAGTCCATAGACACCCTCAGGGAGAATGAAAAATACGCTCAGGACAAAATGAGGGAGACCGAGGAAAAGCTGAAAAATGCCAAAGATGCCAATGCGGCTGATAAGAAGGCTCTCGGGAAGGCCATGGAGGAGAATAAAGAGCTGAAATCGAAGAATGAATCCCTCTAGTCTACCCTAGACCGTCTTCGGGCTCGAGCTGCTAGGTTGTCGTCCCAGTTAATTGATTGTTTCCGGAAACTGATATGGGAATTTACAGTGCACTCCCCGACTTTCCGAAATCTGGAAACCCTAGCTAATGCGAAATCATCTGCCCTGTACTTTTTTAGAGGGAGTGTCCAGACTCAAAGAATCCTAGGCATATCCCTAACTCCAGAGGAGAGAGGAAGACTCGATCCGAGTCTCTTCGAGAAATTCGAGCCTATGCTTGCAGAGGACAAATTGGACTGCTCGCGGGATCCGTTCGGGGTGCTCCAGTTCAATATGGAGGAGGATTTTCATCAGCAACTGTATTCAGAGGAGATCGAAACCGAAGAGTGCCCACCACCGGATGCATTCCGAAGATTGGCCTCATTATTCACGGAACCGGTGGGTCCCCTCGTGGGAGATCTCCTGAAAGATGAGGAGGTAATGGGTCAATGCGACCCTCTAATATATACTCCCTCTATTGTGATAGAAGCTCGGGAACTCCATGAAGCGGACATTGCGGGCTTTGTCCCGACGGAATTGACCATTGCGGAGATTCAAGAAAAAAGGGCTTAACCTCCCTCTTCGACGATCAAGCTGATAGGGAAATGCCCCAGCGGACCTAGTGAAGGTTCGGGCTCCAATAAGTAGAAGAAATAAACTTCCCAATATAGTTTCTTCACTTTTGTACTCTCTCTCCCTCGTTTTGTATTCCCCGATGTATATAAAATATTGCTTTGTTTCTTTTTTAACTTCTCGCCACACTTCGATAAAAATACAACTCTGAATACTCCAAATTGAGAAGTTAGCCTCCTAAATAGTGATAACTTTCCACATAACTTTAAGTGTGCGTAAGAGTCCCAACTAATCATATTATTTGTTTGTGAAAATAATCATAAGGCGATCGTTCTGCCATTCGGATTGTTTCCTCAAATAAAAATCATAAATGCACTCATGTGTAGCGGGATTTGACCCTCGGCCATTTAAATAACAGTCGAAAATATATGATCCTTCGAAATAACGGATTTTGGCGAACATGCCTTTTAAATGAGTACTTATTCAAATTCGAAACTATCTTACTTTCCCTTCGGCATAAATTTGCATCCGGGGTCAACACACTTTCGCCACCGGTATAAACTTGCATCCGGGGTCATCACACTGTCCCATCTGCATTGCACCGTGGTCATCACATTGTCCCATCTTTACTAGGCCTGACCTTTCCCGTTCTCCTCCGCAAAAGAAAGTAAACGTAGGAAACCTTCACTACCCGAATAGAAGTTGCGCTATGTTCAAGGTACAATCCTTAGACTGGCGTAAATATTTCACTCCTATTCAGGTGGCTCAGGTGCCTCGCACTAGAGGACCGTCACTATCTAGACGGAAGTATCAGCATGTTCAGGGTACAATCCTTAGACTGACGTAAATTTTTTACTTCGACCTAGACAGATCTAATACCCTAGACCAAAATGGTCCCTGTAGGACAACGGAGGAGACGGATGTCTTTCTGCCTCACATACTATCACGAACTGCAACCATTACATGCATCTCATCTGGACTTTCCCGTTCTCCTCCGCAAAGGTAAGTAAACGTAGGATACCTTCACTACCTAAATAGAACTAGCACCAGGTTCATGGTACAATCCTTAGACTGACGTAAATATTTCACTCCTACTCGTGTAGATCGGGATCCTCGCACCTGAGAACCTTCACCACCTAGATGGAAGTAGCGCCAGGTTCAGGGCACAATCCTTAGGTTGACGTAAATATTTCACTCCTGCCTCGATAGATCCAGTACCCCAGATTAAAAGGTCCCTGTGGGACAATGGAGGAGACGGATGTCACTATGCTTTATACTTGCTAGCACGCTACACCATGATCACCATATATGGATCTTTTCCGCACTCTACCGAAAAGCGTTGGGGGCTCTCATTATCTAGGGGAAGTAGCGTCAGGTTCATGGTACAATCCTTAGACTGACGTAAATATTTCACTTCCGCTTAGACTGATCGAGTCCCTCACATTAAGAGGTTTAACCCACTTAACCATCGGTAGAGACGTATGTCACTATGCTTTACACTTGCTAGCATACTCCACCGTCACAAATCGAACCTTTCCAGTTCTCCTCTGCAAGAGTAAGTAAACGTAGGAAACCTTCGCTGCCCGAATAGAAGTAGCGCCAGGTCAAAGGTACAATCCTTAGATTGGCGTAAGTATTTCACTCATACTCGGGTAGCTCGGGTGCCTCGCACAAGAGGATCCTCACTATCCAGATGGAAGTACCGTCACGTTTAGGGAACAATCCTTAGACTGACGTAAATTTTCCACTCCCGCCTAGATAGATTTGATCCCTTGGACTAAATGGTCTTTTTAGGACAGCGAAGGAGATGGATGTCCTCTTTTACTGCGGACTGTGACCGCCCTACGGCAAGGGCGCGACCCTTGACGGGGTGTCACGGAGGAGTCGGGCGCAAAGGCTCCCGTGTGACACGGAATCATGCTATAAAATAATCGGGCCCTTTGACATATTCCAACAGTATAAATGTATAGATGATTCTGCTGCAGACAGAGACTTTTCGTTTTAAAAATGTTTTGACCCAACACCGAGTTTGTTGAGGTTTGAGGTTGATCGACTACACGATAGGTGGTTCATTGCACTTCTAATCTAACCTATGTTATTTAATTTTCCATCCTCCATCACACTAAAGTGGAATGAACCTAACACCCATCTTACCAGTCCCCTTGTCGATTGACCTCATGTCTTCAAAAAGTATATAAAAAATTCAGAATATGGTAAAAAAGGAGAGGAATATTTATTTTTAAAAGATTGAAAAGTCATATCAATACATAATACTTGCGCAAATTGGAAATATGTCAAGTCCGTGGCGGTCCTTTCCGCTCATATTCGCAATATCATACGTTCCTTCTCTTACCACCGCCGTTACTCTATATGGGCCTTCCTATTTTTTATCTAGCTTACTAACATGCTTTGAGACTTCTACTTTCTTTAGAATTAAGTCCCAACTTTTAACAACTTAGGCGGACGTCTTTATCGTGCTTTTTAGCCATCTGCTTTTTACAAACCTCCATTCGTATGGCAGCTTTGTCACTGAGATCGTCAACGCAATGAAGAACCAACTTTCCCATATCCTCATTCAATACTTCATCGTAAGCAATGACTCTCTAGGATAAAATAGTCACCTATACCAAGGAAATAGCCTCAGAGAAATATACCAATAAGAACGGGCTAAATCCAGTGGTAGACCTTGGTGATGTCCGGCATGCCCACATCACATTATGCAGCTCATCTTCCCATGATGCTTTAGATTCATCTATCCTTGTTTTTAGCTGCTGAAAGATGATACGATTAATAACTTCCGTAAGACCGTTCGTTTCTGGATGTGCCATGGATGTAAATCGTTGTTGAATGCCATAACACTCGTACCATTCGTTAACTAGTTTCCCAGAGAACTGTGTTCCGTTATCTAATACTAAAATTATGGGAATTCCAAATCGACATATAATATATCTCCAAATGAAACTTATAACTTCCTATTCCCGGACTCGGGCCACAGCTTTGACTTTTACCTACTATGTTCCACATCCATAATATAGAATTTCTTTTAGCTAGGTGCGGTCGGGAAAGGACCTAAAATATCGATCCCCCAAGTGTCAAAAGGACATGTTGTTGGCAGAGGTTTCATGTTCGCCCTCGCACATCATGCACATTTGTGTGGAACTGGCAAGCGGAACAAGCTCTGACAAAATTCACACAATCTTTTATTACTGTTGGAAAAAAATATCCGACCTTCTTAACTTTCATTGCCAAAGATTGACCTGCCGAGTGGTCACCACAGTCCCCGGCGTGAACTTCTTCCATAACGGCTTTTGCGAGTACTAGGGACAAACATCGAAGATAGAGTCCTCCAAAATTTTTCTTATATAGCTACTCATCTACATACACAAAGTTTGTGTCTCTTTGCATTGTCTTGTGGGCCTCGCCTTCATCGGCGGGTAATTCTCTCTTAACCAAATAATTGACAATCACATCTGTCCTAGAGGGTTCATCAGTGACTGCATCTAATAAAAACCATGTATCGTTTGAAAGTTCCAAGCTTGCAACTTCGGCGGTCTGTCTCTGTCCCGGACTGATAATGGATCATAGTCATTATTTTTGACTCATCCGAGAGTTCTAAGATCGAGGCGGACTTTGCAAGACCGTCAGCACGAGTGTTTTTCTCTCTCGGGATATATGTAAGAACAAATGTCTTAAGGCCTTTCCCCACTTCCTTCAACTTGTCTAAGTACATCTACATATGCACATCTTTGGTGGTAAAAGTATATGCAAATTGGTTCACTACTAATTGCGAGTCAAAGTGAACGTGCAAACGAACAATTCCAATTTCGACTGATAAGTTAATATCAAATATTAAAGCTTTCTATTCGGCGACGTTGTTAGTTGCAGAGAAGTGCAGTTTTACAGCATATTCATGTTCCTCACCAGACTTTCTTTCCTTAAAATAAACTCCGATACCAGCTCGCCTAGCATAAATTGGTCCATCGACAAATGCATCCTAGTATTCCTCATTACCCAATTCTTTTGATCGAGTCATTTCCACTATGAATTCCACTAAAACCTGGGCCTTTAAAGCTCGTCTCGAGATATATTCAATCTGATACTGCCCTAACTCGATATTCCACTTCGCTAGCCTGCCAGAGGCATCTATTTTCGATAGTACGCTTCTGATAGCTTGATCTGTTAAGACCGAAATATGGAGACCTTGGAAGTAATGCCTTAATTTTCAGGAGGCAACTATTAGGGCTAACACTAATTTCTGCAAATCAAAATAGCGGGATTCCGCTCCTTGCAATTTCCTACTGACATAATACACTGGTCTATGCTCTTTGTTGCTAAGCCTGACTAAGGCGGCACTCACTGCCTCTTTAGATACAGCTAAATACAAACCCAATGGTTCCCCAGGGGACGGGGGAGACATAAACCGTGGTTTACTCAAATAATCTTTCAGACTCTCGAAGGCCATACTGCATTCATCATCCCAATACAAGAGATTTGTCTTACGCAATATTCGGAAAAACAGTAAGCTTCTTTCTGCAGATCGCGAAATAAAACGATTCAACGACGCTAATCGACCAATTAATCTTTGTACCTCTCTAATAGTTGTCGGAGGAGTAATTTGCTGGATAGATATTATCTTATCAGGATTCATCTCGATTCTTCTCTCGGATACCATAAAACCAAGGAATTTCCCCCCCTTTACACAAAATGCGCACTAAAGTGGATTCAATTTCATTCGATATTTTCTCAATATACTAAAACACTCATTCATTTATTGGATGTGGTTGTTCCCTTACCGAATTTTTATCAAAATGTCATCAATATAAACTTCCAAACATTTACCAATCATATCCATGAATATCTAATTCATCAGACGTTGATAGGTGACCCCAGCATTCTTTAATCCGAATGGTATAACTTTATAGCAAAAAAGTCCTTTATTTGTCATAAACGAAGTAAACAATTTGTCTTCACAATGCATAAAAATCTGGTTATAACCTTTAAAGGCGTCTAACATACTAAGGAATTCAAAGCCACATGCCGCATCCACCATCATGTCAATGGCCTGTAGTGGATACGTATCCTTCGGGCATGCTTTATTCAAATCAGTAAAATCAATACAAACTCTCCAGCTATTATTCGACTTTGTGACTACCACTGGATTCGCGACCCAATCCGAGTATTTGACAGACTCTATGAATCCTGTATGCAACAAACTTTCAACTTCCTCATCAATGGCTCTTTCTTTCTCAAGTGAAAACTTCCTCTTTTTCTGATGAACTTGTCGCACATACGGGTTAACATTGAGTCTATGAGAACAAACTTGGGGGTCTACCCCGACATAATCCTGATAAGACCATGCAAAAATATCTATATTATTTCGCAAAAAAGAAATTACCTCCTTTTCAAACTCTAGCGTCATCTCAGAACCGATTATCACTGTGTTTTTCGGGTTATCGGAGAATAAAGTCATTGTCTTAATGCCTAAGGGTTCCATCTTCATCTCGTTTTCTTTATACTTCATATTGTATGATGTCTCAGATGAATCAATAACTTCTTCGAATAAGACTTCCACCATACAAATAGGTTTCTTTGCTTTCGACCCATCCATACCACTCCTACACATTATGTTATAGAAAGAACGCACCAATTCCTGATCGCCTTTCATTTTTCCAACGACCAAAGGTGTGGGGAATTTCATAATCAAATGTGGTTGAGAACTCCACAGCCCCAAATAAATTCAAAGAACTCCTCCCAATGATCGCATTATAAGGGAGTATAGGGAGATTCACAACTACGAATTCCACTAGCAAAGTTATCGATATTTCTTGATCTCCCAAAGTGACTAGCAGAAAAACAGATCCTTCAGCAGCAACAACATTATTATTAAAACCAACCAATTTTGTTTGCACCGGCTGGAGCTTGGCGGTTCCCTTTCAAGACATTTGTTCAAAGGCTGCAAGAGTCAAGATGTTTGTAGCAGCTTCGATGTCGACTAGCACTCGAGAAACATGATGATTTGTGATAACAGGAGATATGACAAGAGCGTCGTCCTATGGAGAGAAAACCCCAGATAAATCATCAGATCCGAAAGAAATAGCCATCTTCTCCAGGTCGGATAATCGCACCAAATTAACTTCCATGAAGCGTCCTTTCTGTTCCAACTCCCGATGGGATCGCTTCCCTGCACGGTTCGAATCTCCAACGCTCCTTCCTCCGGCGATAGTCATACTATTGAGGCCAAGATTACCCCACCTGGGTTCTACCTCCTCAATGTCCAGAATGGGCTGACCCGGGTTTAGGCCAACAGGAGGAGGAGGAGGCGGTTGTTGCTAATTTCTTTGTGCAGGTTAATTACCTTACCGACGATTACTGTAAGGCCAATAACCAACACAATACTTTCACAAAGTAAATAAATTACATATACGATTCAATACGATGTAATATTATGATGTTTTAAAAATGTGATTGTGTTGTAATGAGTTATTTATACTCTTAATATGTGATGTTGGGGTGACATCAATAATTTACTAATGTGATCTAAATTGTAGGAAATAAACACTACTCAAGAGGTATACATAATATTTTATCATTTAATAATATGATAAATATGCAACAAATAGAAGAAACTTAGCAAATAAGAAAACTTAGTCTTATACTCTTGGAGAAGTGCGATTTGGATGAAACCAAGAGGAGGAATCCTTCCTATGTATTTATACGGGCTCGCCATGCCGTCAATGAAAGATAATGAAAAGTGCAGTCTATACGTGTTTAAATTTCTTATGTGATACTTTAATTGTTTTGTTGATATATGCTTGGTATTTATGTATTTTATCTTTGTACAGTCTCATGACAACTCATCCCTCACCAGGAAAATACGACACGGAGGTTTAATTAGGTCGATTGGTTTGCCACAAGTCAAGAATGAATCAAGAGTTACGTATAGCTTTGATTCGATGTTTATTATGTCGTAGTCTTTCGCTATTATGTTGTAAATAGTAAACTTTGATGTTTTTATGTTAGGAAGTTGTTTGAAGTTTGTAATGTCCATGTTTAAAGGTGTATGTACATGTATGGATGTTTTGTGTTATGTATATAGAAGTTTTTTAAGTTTTAAGATTTAATTTAGTATGGTTTATTTATAATGTTACAAATGCATTAGGATAGATAACAAGAACATGTATGGTCTTGTGCTCTATTTTATAGAGTACGGCATCATGTCTCGTTATATATTATATATATATAAGAGGGGGCATGACCATTACCCTGCTGATTTCGTTGCTGATTGTTTATACCGCGACTGCGGTAATTGTCCCTTCCCGCATCTCTGCGATTCTGCCGACCGCCATTAAAGTATCCTCGTTGGCCACCCCTAGGGTAATGGCCGAGATGTGCTCCATATCCACGCCCTCTTGTATCGGGTCGTGGAAAATCAATCTTGTGAAAATTATGTGCCTTCCCTTGCTGGATATTAAAACTTACTTTCCCCAGTTCGAGTTCGGGCATTCTTTCAACGGTATTTTTCAGCTCATCCAGTTGGCCAAATTCTAGTAATCTTTCAACGTCAGACATCATTTCTCGACAGCCGTTGGTAGTGCGTCTGAAACTCTGATGAAAACGGTAAAATATCTAAGACTTGTGAGTCCCCGGTGTCGATGCCTACAGTGGAGGAGGGTACCTGAGGGATCCACCTTTATTTTCTTTAATAATAGTGAAAATTTCCTCATAACTATATGTTGGGATAGTAACATTCTTGTCCTTCGCTCGATTTGCAGCAATATTCTGCGATCCATAAGTACGAACTTCAATCACCCCATGATCGCGCAATCCTTCATCTTCTCGAATGTACTGCGTACACCGAAATGCAAGCTCTTCCATGTTTTCTGGTGGATCCCTATTCAAAGAGTTACACAAAGGATGACCGGCCAAAATTAACTGCAGTACCCCGACTTTCTGGTTGACAGTAATCTGGAGAATCTTCCTACACTCCGCCTCAAAACGAGTAACAAAGCTCAACAATTTTTCTGAAGAATCATACCGCAATGCAGTCAAGGATGTATCAGACTTCACCGGTGCATTAAAGGGCGCGAACGCCGAATAGAATTGATCCTTGAATTCTTGGTACAAAAAAATAGAAAACCTCGGCAAACAATTGAACCACCGAAGAGCCGACTCCTTTAAGGATGCAGCGAAAATGAAACACATGGCGGCATCAGTGAAATTCATCAAAGTGACATGAATTTCCAGATTCGAAGTGAGAGCATGGGGGTCAGTCGATCCCCGATACTGTGGAAGATCCTTTAGCATTTCGATGTACTCAGATCTTGTAGCATTAATGATTGCCATGGAAAATGGGGATAAGGCATTCAAAGTATTCCATTGACTTTGTAAAACTTCCATTTATGGCAAAATATTTCCTATACCGTTATAGGGCTCAATTGCCCTTCCCTGCCCAACATAATCGCCCTCATAAGCGGAGGTGTGATGAGTATCACGAGTATGTTCGCCGTACACTCGTCTCCTCTCATATCCGAAGCCGAGATTGGCCTCCAACTGATTCATCCGAGCGTCATTCTGTTCAATCTTGTCACTCATCTCTTGGAACTTTGATTCGATAAAGTTCCCAATCCTTCGCAAAGTAAAAGTTTGCTCTCCCCCCAGTGTAACAGATGGTGCTCGGGGATTCCGAGAGGGAGCTATATCCTCAGCAGTAACTCCGTCATCAACAGGCTCAAGGACAACATTACTCCTTCGAGACCTTCTTCGAGCCTCCACTTCTTCCAACTGAGCAATTAAAATACGTCTTCGCTCAAGGACAACATTAAAACACGATTCTGATTTGCAGATTTAGCTCGTGCCGACGGTGAGAAATGGGCATTATTACGGACGGCAACTCGGTCGGTTCTCCCAAATTCAAAACATCTTGACAAACATCGAGGGGGTGGAGGAAAAACCATAGCTGCCTTCCCGAACAAATACCCACTCCGGGAAGGTTGAGCGGTAACATCTTGAGCTGGGGACTCTTCCGGGAGTAACGATCGAGCCCCATGTATCGTTGTGTTTTCATTATTACCAGCCACCTGAGGGTTCGGCTCAACCTCGATCTCTTCATCAACATCATTATCATCATCAGAATTCCGTAACACCATGGTAATAATAGAAGTCCAAACTCAATAGAATAGCTCTTAGTGGGACTAAGTCTCAGGTCCCTATGGATGGCACCAAACTGATATTGTCTAAAAATATTTTGGATATTTATCTTTAGATCAGTCAATTTCTTTAATTATTCAGAATTCAATTGTTGTAAAGACGCAGGGATATACGAGGTTAGGCCCACAATGTGTGGGCTTACGTCCTCGGGAGAGCGAAGGTCTACCTTGGTTTTCACTATAATAATTGAGAAATGCAATTACAATCAAGAAATAGGGGTAATCCGGGTGAAAACGGCACGAAAAACGATCAAACACACTTAGTTGTGCAGTTACTGTCAAAAAGTCGCGAATCAGTGCAAAACTCGCGACTACGGGGATGCAGTGCAAAAGCTCGCGACACAGTTTAGAAGCGCACGACTACTGAGTTGCAGAGCACAATCGCGCGAGTATTGAGATGTAGAGCACATCTGCACGACTATTGAGGTGCAAAGCACAATCGCGCGACAACTGAGGCCAAGACACAATTGAGGGACTATGACCAGGTTGACACAAACGTTCGACTACTTGCAAAAAGTTACGAGTGCAGAATGGAGTTAAGTGGACAATTTTCCTTGGGAAGCGTGATAATAGTATGACCCTTTTCCAGTGCACTAGGGCTCATATTTATAGAGAAATTCAGCCCAAGTAGTAACTTTCAAGCCTAGGAGCCCAATTTCACTTGATTTAGCCCAAAGTACTTAATAATATCCAATTAAACTGGAATGAATGTCATGTAGTACCGGAGCTTCGGGAATGCGTCCGGGTCGAGAAGTAATCAGAAAAGTGGATGAGAAAATACCAGAAAATCACGTATATTCATCGCTTTCCTGTAGGTATCGAATACAGCCAAAAATATCACCTCGACTTACCGACGTGCTCCTCGTGTCCCAAATTATGAAAATACCCTTAGCCATGTTCGGGACCAAATTTGTCCGAAACTGATAGAAATGTCAATATAATGCTCATATGTAGGCACGGGAGGTCCAAATTACGAGAACATATCATAAAAATGCGCCGCGACACAAATATACTAGAATGCCAATAAATACACGAGGATATCGAAAATACCGTCTGGCCAGGTCGGACGAGCTCCCGGGGTATTATAATACCGAAAATACCCTCGGGAAATATCACTCTTGCTAAACAGTGACACTCACGACTACGTTAATTGAACAGTAACGGGCACACACTTAACGAAAACTCGCGGCTACATAGCTTGAATAGTTCCTCTAGCGACTTTTGGTATGAAAACTCGCAAGACACTTAATAAAATCTGAACAAATTTGAAAAATTAATTTTGAACCACTTAACACCATGTCTTCCGGTTTCGCCCATTCCTCTAACTCTGATGACTCATCGTCTCATTCCTCGGACTTCTCATCTAATTATGGGAGTTCCAATTCCAGTCTGTCGGCTTTTCTGCCTAGTAATACAAACCTTTATCCGTACTTCTTCGAGCAAATCATACATCTTGAGAACACACTCGGTCCTCAGAGTTCTGCCGTAAAGGCTTTGAAGTCTTTTGACCAACCCAATAGCATGCACCCCGGAAATGTAAATATGTAATAGAAGATTACCACCTTCCTTTCGACTGTGTTTTATACCAACCCGGTTCCACTGAATGCATTTTGTGTCCGCCGGTCGGCACTCATGCCAATTGCTTTGAATATTTAGAGTGTGGGCTCCGCTTTCCACTTCATCCATTCATCACAAAGCTCATAACTCATCTAAACATCCACATCTTCCAATTAAATCCAAATTCGATCTCCCTCGTGGTTGCCTTTATCATTTTTATGGAAACGAACAAAATCTCGATGACCATTGACAGTGTTTTCCAAATCTTTCAAATTAGTACGGCTATTCATTTACAGTGCTCAGGGTTGTATATTTTTCCGCCTGAGACATAAAAAAGCCCCCTTTCCATTCTCCAATTCTCAATCGAACCACGATTGGAAGACGCACTTCTGATACTGAATATCGTTGGTGATGATGCAAACAAGGATAATATGTTGGTACGTAGGTTCGGGATCTAAAATATGGTGGGATTCATTTAGTAATGATGCATATCATTTTGGTCAGATTATGATGAAGGACCAGTTTGGTAACTACGTGCTTCAGAGGATTGTTGAAAAATGTTGTAGTGAGGAGAGGAATTTGGTGGTTGGTATGATAAGGAACAATCTTAACTCATTGAAGAAGTATACATATTGTAAGCATATCGCTGCTCGTTTCAAAAGACTGTGCGACCATGGTTAGTTTCATCACCAAAATTGATTAAATCAAGGATTCACGGTACTTCACTTCATTCATTTACATGTATTTACTTTTTATGTATTTGTAATGATTGGCCAACGTTAAGGTGAATGCAATGTTCTCCTACTAGTACCCTAATACATGATACCGGATCGTATAGAAAAAATACCGATAATGTTTGATATTTGAAAACATGTTCAGTCTTTTCGTGGGATCACATGCAAAATACATGTTTTTTTCAGGTATTTGAACATCTAATATATCACTTGGACAGTATTGATAATATTGGACAACATATGATTAAAATTTGGACAAGGATGGAATCGCGATAAGTAGCGAAGATTTATGAAATGTTAACCTAGGCGACATATCACTATCAAGATCTTCTCTCTTCACGTCCGTCGGAATATCCCAATCGAAAGGTAAATAAGATTTGCCACTGAAATTTCTACCGTCGCCACCGCCATGGTAGCACCAGGCCATCCTCTCCGACCACCGATGAACGAAAGGAATTCGAAACTCTTCCAACTTAAATCCAAACTGTACTTTTCCAAATTATCCACAAATATATCCGGCATGAACTCTTTTTGATTCTTCCACATTTTCGGATTTCTACCGAAACCCCATGCATTGATGTATACCGTAGTTCTCGCCGGAATCTCGTAACCACCGAGGGTAGTTTTCGTAATGGTTTCACGTGGGACAAGAAGAGGTATCGTTGGGTACATTCGCAAGGTTTGTCTTATCAGTGCTCGGAGATATGGAAGTTGGTTCGCGGCAAGGTCGTCTAAGAAGCAGCCACGAGAAGTAGCGCTGTAATTGAGACAGACGTGAATTGCAAACTACATCATTACCGCGATCACCCGACTTTGAAGTTCCCGATGTTGAAAGAGACAGTAGCGGCAATGAATAAAGAAAGGTCCGACCGGAAGAGTCAGAAGGGCACGCGAGCCAAATCTCCCCGAAGGGGCCATTAGGGTGACGATGGTCATAGGCCGCGGGGAAGAGATAATCGGGGACAACCCCGGAATTACAACCATCAGACGGAAGACCAATGGTCTCCTCCTCCGGAGCAAGATAGAGGCCAGCATGGTCGTGAGAACCGTGGGCATGGCTGAAGAAGAAGGTGGCAGGGCCGTGGCGGCAGAGCCCCAAAGAATGAAGGTGGAAGACAGGAGCAGCCCGCTCCTCCACCTGCTGAAACATGTGCCCCACCTCTTCAAAACGAGGCTGCACCCAGAGAAGTAGTCGGAGAGATTTATGTTATCTCCGGAGGATTGAGAATCAATGAACCGGTCAAGGACAGAAAGAGAACAACGCGTGGAGACTCCTCTGAGAGCTGTGAATCTCTGGCGCTGGTTATGTACGATCAGGCTGAGCGGTCCCCTTCCGTCGGGGAGGATTTTACTTTCACTATGGCCGACCGAGAGGGGATTATCGATCCATGTGATGACCCCCTCACTATTACTGGAATCATTGGGAACCGTCGGGTCCACATGAATTTAGTGGACACCGGGGCTTCGTGCAATTTCATGAAGCGCGAAGTTGTTGAGATGCTTGGAGCTGCTGCTCACGACCTCCCGATCACTAATATAACTCTCTGGGCATTCGACCAGAGGAGCGTTATTCTATGCGGGAAGATTCTATTCCCAGTTACCCTGGGAGAATCATCCAAGGACCGATCGGAGGTCTTGGAATTCATTGTCGTTGAAGTCGACTTGGCTTACAACGCCATCATCGGACGGATCGGCCTCAGTAAGTTCGAGGCGGTCCCTTCTACTTATCATATGATGCTCAAATTCCCCTTCTCTCACGGAGTTATTTCTGTAAAGGAGGATCAGAAAGTAGCTAGACAATGGTACATGAGCTCGTGCCAAACTTTGGCACCTCTTAAAAAGGCCCGGGTGGATTTGTTTGAAGAGCCGTCGCACCCGAGGCAAGCCATGGAACCCGTTGGGTTCAAACTTATTAATATGGTTGACGATAACTCAACCAAAACTACTCGCATCGGGGCACACTTAACCCCTGCCTTTGAAGAAGAGCTGGCCCACTTGCTGAGAAGCCATGTGGATATATTTTCATGGACCCCGGATGATGTTCCGGGCATTGACCGATCCGATAGTGAGAATCGGATCAACACTGAGCCTGGTACAAAGCCTGTTAGGCAGTAGAGGAGATGTTATTCTCCCGAAAAAATCGAGATCATCCGAGCTGAAGTGAACAAACTGCTACAGTCGGGGTTTGTCAGAGAGATTCACTATACTGAATGGGTTGCAAACCCGGTAGTGGTCTCCAAAGAAGATGGGAAATGGCGGATGTGTATTGACTTCACCGACGTTAACAAAACTGCGAGTCGGATCCGTGTCGCCTGGCACATATTGACCGAATGGTGGATGCTGTGTCTGGCAACACAATGATGAGCACCATGGACGCCTACTCCGGATACCATCAAATCTTCCTGGCTGAGGAAGATCAGAAGAAGTCATCATTCATGACCGAAGATGGCGTCTATTGCTATATGGTCATGCGGTTCGGTCTGAAAAACGCTGGAGCAACATATCAAATGTTGGTCAACAAAATCTTTAGAGATCTGATCGGCCATATGATGGAAGTATATGTTGATGACATGATTGTTAAATCTATGAATGATGAAGATCATATTTCTTATTTGTCTCATTTTTTCGAAGTATGCCGCAAGTATAAGCTCAAATTAAATCCAAACAAATGCTGCTTCGGGATCCGAAGTGGAAAGTTTTTAGGATACTACGTCTTAGAGAAAGGCATAGATGTTAACCCTGAGAAAGTACATGCTATTATTGATAAGCAACATCCAAGAAACAAAAGAGAATTTCAGAGGCTTACTGGCCGACTCGCTGCGCTAAGAAGATTTATTTCCAGATCCACAGACCGGGCTCTGCCTTTTTTCAGAGTGCTAAGAAAAGCAAGTCATCTAGACTAGACCGAAGAGTGCGATTGGGCCTTTTCAGAGATGATAACTTATTTAAGCACTCCCCGAGTGATGTTGAGCCCAACTTGTGATGAACCTTTGGGGTTATATCTTGCAGTATCAGAGGTTGCCGTCAGCGCAGCACTAGTGACCATCTGAGATGATGTTCACAGACCCGTTTATTATGTAAGTCATTCTCTGGTGTCTGCCGAAACCAGATACTCCACCCTGGAAAAATTCATGCTGGCTTTGAAGAAAGCTGTATCTAAGCTGAAGCATTATTTCGAAGGCCGAACGGTTTATGTCTACATGGACCAGCCTCTGAAAGTGGTCCTTTAACAACTGGATTTAAATGAGAGGTTAGTAAAATGGACTATCAAACTCAGCGCTATGTATCTTGAATTCTTGCCCCGAAGGGCGATCAAAGCTCAGGTTCTCGCGGATTTTGTGGTTAAAATGACCCGATCGGCCATATATCTAAACCAAGAGAATGATCATTGGACGGTTTATGTAGATGGGTTGACCTTTGGAGGAAGAGGGGTGGGAATTACCCTCACAACGCTACAAGGTGATCTTATTCATTCCGCAGTTAAATTTTCCTTTGCTGGAACAAATAATGTAGTAGAATACGAAGCTGTATTATTGGGAATGACCGTGGCCCGAAAGATGGGAGTTAGTAGAGTGAGAATGTTTTCGGACTCAAAGTTAGTAGTGGAACAGTTCGCAGGGAGATTTGAAACTCATGATCCGATGATGAAAATATATTGCGCCAAAGTCCTGGAATTATCCAAAAAATTAAATGAATTTTCTCTTGACCACGTGCCACGGGAACAGAATAAGTTGCTGACGCACTTGCCAGGTTGGCCGCGGGCATACCTGACATAGAGCCGAGCACTATTTCGGTCCATATCCAGGACCGACCTTCGGTCGAGATATCAGTGACCGAATAGTCAGTTGAAGAAATTGGGGCTCTATGCCACGAACTCCAGGGCTTGAATATTAGCGTTACTGAATCCCCTGGGGAACCCAATTGGATGGACCCCTTTATTAAATATCTAACAAACGGCTATCTTCCTGAAGACAACTCAGAAGCCAGAAAAATAGAAGTCCGGGCTAAGAGGTTTGTCCTAATTGACGGACGATTGTTTAAAGAGAGTTTTGAGGGCCCGCTGTTGCGTTGCCTATCCCCTATTAAGGCTTAAGCCATCATGATTTATGTTCATGAAGGGGTATGTGGTATTCACTCAGGGGCTCTATCTTTATGTCATCGTGTCGTCAGAGCCGGATTTTTTTGGCCGACGTTGCTTGGAGATACCAAGAAGTACACCAAACGTTGTGCCATATGTCAGTATCACGCTCCGATCCCATAGCTGCCTGGGGCTCCCTTATCGGTCACCCCATCGCCTTGTCCGTTTGACAGATGGGGGATTGATATCCTCGGACCTTTTCCTCGGTCAATATGGCAAAGGAAATTCTGTTTTGTGGCAGTTGAATATTATTCGAAGTGGATTGAAGTAGAAGCAGTGGCCGTAATCTCAGAGAAGGTTGTCAAATACTTCTTATGGAGGAATATTGTGAGCCGCTTCGGGGTTCCCCGAGCACTCATATCAGATAATGGGACCCAATTCTGTGGAAAAAGCGTACGGGATATATGTATCAAGCTGGGCATCACCCAACATTTCTCATCAATGGCCCATCCCCAAACTAATACATTTACGGAGGTATCTAACAAGGTTATCCTGAAAGGATTGAAGACCAAGTTAGAAGATTTTGGAGGGAAATAGCCTGAACATATCTATAAGGTCTTATGGGCATACCGAACTACACCTTGCTCAACGACCCAGGAATCACCCTTCTCACTAGTGTATGGGTCCGAAGCAGTTAGCCTGGTGGAGGTTGCTATCCGATCGCCCCGAATATCTCATTATAATGAGCATATGAACGGCAAAAGGAGACTGTTGGATCTCGAGATGATCGAGAAAAAGAGAGATGTGATTTACGCACGGATGTACGCATATCAGCGAACTATGGTACGGGCCCATAACAAGCGAGTCCTCCCAAGCGAATTCTTTGAAGGCAACCTCGTCCTCAGAAGCATAAAGGTGCAGAGGAATGTTGCAACGCTAGACTGAAATTGGGAGGTACCGTATCGAATATCTAAGAAACTGGAATCTGGTGCGTATATACTTGAAAAATTGGATGGTGATGAAATCCCCCGAACTTGGAATGTCATGAATCTAATGCGGAATTTCTTGTGAACCTTCTATTAATAGGTTTGACTCAATAAACGTACATTCCTCTAAACGTAAGTAGAAAACAAGTAAGTAAAAAAAAACTGTTTCTAATTGAGTGATGGACCGATCCTGGAGTTGGATGATTTAGGACGAGTCTGGACAAGTGACCAAAGATTCTTATCCGCAAGGCTCCCAAGTTGCAGTGATCGCTCTGACGATTCAGATGCTCCTGCACTTGCCCAGTCTCGTGGATGAGTTGCGATTCTCCCAGAACTCACTACGAACTAAAACATCCCCTTCAACGGCATTCATTCTCGGAAAACAGCCCTCATACTTACTAAATCCGCCACAAAAAAAGGAATGGGAGTCAGCATATCGAAGCACAAGTTCAGTCCTACCGTGGGACATATGTAGAACAAAAGCTCGGCCAATATAACCTACGGGACTTCAGTAGAACCAAGGTTTGGCCAAAGCTCGCTATGTACTCATAATGAACTCGGGACGTGCCTTCCAATTCAGCTGTGATCCCAAGGATGGAATAAGAGTGATCCACATACAATGTGAAACGATCAATCCAGTCAAAATTAATCCGAGTGAGCCAAGGGTAATATTGGGGACCGATGGGTTAGCACCCTATAAGCAGCCCCGATCTTACACTTGATGGTTAAACACACTCGTTAGTACAAAACACACTTGTTTACTTTAAAGGTCAGTTATAATAATTTACACTGACGTTAAAAAGATAGAATTGAGAGGAAAAGAAGCTTATATTAGGAGTAAGGTACAAAGCAGGGATAAAAATACAATTTGAATCTAACTACCCTACCCATCTTCCTTATCCTCCATTCTCTGCTCATGCGGTTCGGTCCGGGCTGTGAGCTGCCTCAGCTCTTCCTCTTGATCGGCCACCTTCTGGTTGACCGCTTTCTCCATCTCTTCAAAGAGGTAGAAGAATGGGTCGTCCTCTAGGACGGGTTCTTCCAAAGATAGAATTACTTGAAAGTTTCCATTCTTCTCTAGAGGCTCTTTATCTTCCACCTTTCATCCGTAGGGGAGAGCTCAAATTGCTTAGTAACCTGATCCCGCATGTTATCCAGGTACATAGCAATAGAAATCCCATGTATGTTATCCGCCATAGCGAATAACATGGGGGAACAAGCGAAACTCAGGACTGCTTCCCGGATCGAACCTTCAGCCGAAGTGTGGGTTCTGGCCAACTCCTCCTCCAAGTTCGTTTTTTCCTCTTGAGCCCGAAGGAAAAGCTCTTTGAGCTTATTCCTCTTCTCCTGGGCTCGAACTTGAACTTGGTTGACGTCATCCTCTTTGGCCCACAGCTTGGCTTCCAAGTCAGAAATTTGACCTTGAGCTGTTTTTTCTTTCTTGTTCAGCTCAGAGACTTGGTCTGTTAAGGGCGAGATTTCCGTCCCAACTCTTAGCAGTTCATTGTCCAATCGGTCCTGGTCCTCTCGTACCACAACCAATTCACCATATTTAATATCAACTTGCCTTTTCGCAAGGTCAAGTTGATCGTGGACTTGTTGGGACACAACGTGGCCACCCTGGTTCTTTTCCACGGTGATGGCAGTTGTGAAACCTTTCCTCAGCATCTGCATAAGACAATAATATGAGAACATAAAGCTTTGGGCCTTAATGTCAAAGGAACTTACCTTAGTTGCGACGTCGAGAAATCCCTCAATAATTTCATCCCTAGACATGTCCGGCTGAACGTTGTCTGGGTTCTGTTCCCCGTAGAGGCGGAAGTCTCCTATGAAGGCACTCCTCAAGGAGGCCAACTTTTTTCCTTTCTTAAACCTGTCCAGCAGGCCTAAGGCAACACCCGAGTCGGAGTTGGTCTTAGAGCCGAGGTAGGTTCCTTCAAAACAATCCCCTTAGTAGGGACTGAAGCATTCCCCCTTTCTTTAGCCTTTTGAAAACCTTCGGGGCATCTGCTTCGTTCGCCCTATTCCCTTTACCCAAGGAGATTGGCGGTAGGGAGACGTTCGCCTTAAGGTTGGGACCTGGGAGAACTTTCTCCACGGGAACGGCTCCCTACACCAACAAAGTAATTTTATCAGCGCTAATGAAGGAATTATTTCCGATTTGGTAGAGGCCGGATAAGCTCAAAGAATGAATCCAAGCCGTTGTCACCTCCTCTACGTAGGCCCTTTCCCGTTGAGGGCTGTCCTGTGCAACGCAGGGTTAATGTGCCTACGCTAGTGGTCTGGATCGGGGGGTTCCCTCCAATAGACGACCCCGATGGAACCAGCGTACCCCCCGTCGCTGATTCAGTTTGCTCAGCACTTTCCGTTGCTTCCTGTCGTCCTTAAGAAGGACGGACCGAAGCAGCAGCCAAAAGCTTGAACCGTGAGCTGGGCATTGTTTCAGTTGAATCTTCAAAATAAATATATAAGGATCAGAAAAGGATGGAATGAAAATATCACTTCATACCTGATCCTTGAGACGGATCTTAACAAGAAAACACCCCCTTCGGGGCTGGGCTCCAATCCTACCTGCAACCCCTATTTCTACCAATCTCTCCTCCCGAAGCAGCTCTGTTCGTTTAAGACGTGCTTTCGGAGGAGGAAACATCGCAAGTCTATTTGTGATATATGGTCGGGAGGAGTTGGTTCGGTCCAACTGGCCTATGCGTGGGTAGGTTATAAGTGGCCACATCTTTAACATGTCCTCTTTAGGGATTGTTACCCACACATAACAAGACTCCCACACATGGAGAGACTCTTCCTTATCAACTATAGCGCACTCCTTGGTGCGCACCGCTATGTAATATAACTTACGACATCCTAATAGACCCTTACCCTTTCGGGACCCGACCAAGAACAAGTTGAAAAAGTGATCCAAGGTCGGGGCCATGTTCTGTTAGTAGGCAGGAACTGTATGACATGAAGTATATCCCGGCAAAGATGAGTCTCCGCTCTTTTATGGAGAAGTTCAACCGAACTGCCCGGGGTATCAAGTTGGAGCTCCGAGATAAAATCGATATCTTGCAGCAGGTCTTAGGACCTTGTGGCCTTTCGGCCAGCCTTGTGAAGAGCCCACCATCCACCTTGGGGAAGCTCTTTCAGAAAATCAACAAGTACATCAAGGTAGATGAAGCGCTGGGAGCGGGATATCGAAAGCCTGGCAGGAATTCTGAACCCGCAGGTGACCATAGGGTATCTTACCCTAAGAGACAGCCACGAGAAGTTGCGGCTTTGGCTGAAAAGGTCGCTCCTCCGAAAAAGGAGGACAATCGGGTTTACTGCGAGTTGCATCACAACCGCGATCACCCGATGCTGAAATGCCCGCTACTGCGAGAGACTGTAGCGGCGATGAACAAGGAAAAGCCCGATCATGACGATCGAAGGGGCAAGCAGACTAATTCTCCCCGAGCGGGCCATCAAGTAAACGATCGTCACAGGCCAAGGGGAAGAGACAATCGGGGTCAGCCCCGGCATTACAACGACCGGACGGGAGAACAAAGATCTCCCCAACCCGAACATGATAGGGGCCAGCCCGGTCAAGAGAACCGGGGCCAGGGCCGAAGAAAGAGATGGCGGGGCCGAGGCGGCAGGGCCCCGCGAAATGAAGGAGACATGAGGGAGCAACCAGCTCCCCCACCTGCCGAAGTGGGCACCCAACCTCCCCCAAATCAGGAGGTCCCCGGGAGAGGGAGGCTGTAACGACCCTAATTTGGGCCTAGTCGTTTTGTTAAAACATGATAATTAAAACGGAAATATTCGAAAGGAAATTTAAAACATAGTACGAAACATTAAAGTACGACAACATAATTTAGAGTGTTCTCCAAAGGACCGGACTCTATCACCGGACAACCGACGACCTCCTTTCCCATCCCTACCAACCGACGACCGATTGGTAGATGCTGTGGAGGGTAGCACCATGATGAGTGCTATGGACGCTTACTCCGGGTACCATCAGATCATCCTTGCTAAGGAAGATCAAAAGAAGTCATCATTCATGACGGAAGACGGCGTTTACTGCTACGAAGTTATGCCTTTTGGCTTAAAGAACGCCGGAGCAACATACCAAAGGCTGGTCAACAAGATCTTTAGGGAGTTGATAGGCCATATTATGGAAGTGTATGTTGATGATATGATTGTCAAGTTCATGAATGATGAATATCATATTCCTTACTTGTCTCGCTGTTTCGAAGTATGCCATAAACTCAAACTAAATCCAAACAAGTGTTGCTTCGGGATTCGAAGTGGCAAATTCCTTGGATATTACGTTTCTGAGAAAGGCATAGAGGTCAATCCGGAGAAAGTCCAAGCTATTATTGATATGCAGCCTCCACGAAACAAGCGAGAATTCCAAAGGCTGACTGGCCGATTGGCAGCATTGAGCAGATTTATTTCTAGATCCACTGACCGGGCCCTACCTTTTTCAGGACATTGAGAAAAGCTAGCCATCTTGGTTGGACCGAGGAGTGCGATCGGGGATGACCCTAGCTCAAAAGATGGGAGTTGCGAAAGTGCGAATTTTCTCAGACTCCAAGTTGGTGGTGGAGCAATTCGCAGGACGATTTGAGACACACGAGCCAACCATGAAATTATATCATGCGAAGGTCTTGGAGATGGCAAAGAAGTTTCGAGAGTTCTCACTTGATCACGTGCCTAGAGAACAAAACAAGGTGGCTGATGCATTAGCCAGATTAGCTGCAGGCTTACCAGACGTTGGACCAGGCACGGTATCGGTCCATATTCAGGATAGACCTTCGGTCGAAATTCCTGTGACCAAACAGTCATTCGAGGAGGTGGGAGCTCTATGCCATGAACTCCAAGATTTGAAGACTAACGCCATTGACTCCCCAGAGGATACCACGTGGATGGCCCCTTTTATCCAGTATCTGACCAACGGCCATCTACCGGATAACGCATCAGAGGCCAGGAAAATTGAAACCCGGGCCACACGATATGTGCTTAATGACGGGCACCTGTTCAAGAAAAGCTTTGAGGGACCGCTCCTGCGATGCTTATCCCCCTTGGAGGCCGAGGCCGTCATGATATATGTTCATGAGGGGATGTGCCGGATACATTCTGGGGCCCGATCGCTATATCATCGTGTCGTTAGAGCCGATTATTTCTGGCCAACTCTCATTGAGGATGCAAAGAAGTACACAAGACGTTGCGCTGTTTGCCAACACCATTCTCCAGTTCCCCAATTACCAGGGGCATATTTATCGATGACCCCACTTCCTTGTCCATTTGACAGATGGGGGATTGATATCCTGGGACCGTTTCCTCGATCGGTCTAGCAGCGGAAGTTTTGCATAGTGGCGGTGGAATATTATACAAAGTGGATCGAGGCTAAAGCTATGGCTATTATTTCTAAAAATGTGGTAAAACATTTCCTATGGAGGGATATCATAAGCCGCTTCGGAGTACCTCGGGCTTTTGTATCTGATAATGGACTTCAATTCCGCGGGAAAGCCGTTCGGGATCTTTGCGTCAAATTGGGTATCGCTCAACACTTCTCATCGGTAGCTCACCCCCAGACCAACGGATTAACAGAGGTCTCCAACAAAATTATCCTGAAGGGATTAAAAACTAAGTTGGAAGATTTGGGAGGAAAGTGGTCCGATCACTTATACGAGGTGCTGTGGGCGTATCGCACCACTCCCCGCTCAACGACCCAGGAATCTCCATTTTCTTTGGTATACGGGTCCGAAGCGGTCAGTCCAGTGGAGGTAGCCATAAGGTCACCTCGGATAACCTAGTATGACGAACATTTGAATAATGAGCGAAGATCCTTGGACTTGGAGATGATTGAAGAAAAAAGAAACGCCATCTATGCGCGCATGTGTGCCTATCAAAGAACAATGGAGCGAGCTCATAACAAACGAGTTGTGCCCAGGGAATTCTCAGAAAGCGACCTTGTTCTCAAGAATGTGAGAGTTCAGAGAAATGTTGGGAAGCTGGACAGAAATTGGGAAGGGCCCTATCGGGTCATGAAGAACCTGGGCGTTGGGGCTTATAAGCTTGAGAATCTGGATGGAAGTGAGATCCCCCGAATTTGGAATGTTATGAACTTAAGGCGTTGTTTTATATAAAGCATTTGACATATTTGGTAACTCTGAACTTTAAAACGTTTCTTATGCATTAATAAGTTACAATGGATGCAATACAAAGTATGTCTAGCTAAGTGAGTGACTGATCTTGGAGTTGGATTTTCTGGACGAGTTTGTACTGGTGACTGTGGCGATCATCCATAAGACTCTCAAGTAGTGTGACCGCTCTGACGAGTCAGTTGCTTCCACGCTTGCTGAGTACTTAGATAAATCGCATACTCCCAGAACTCACTACGAACTCAATTCCCTCTTCAAACGGCACTCATCAGCTAGAGGTAGCCCNAGCGTGAATTAAAAACAGAAATCTCGGGGCGAGGTGAGAACACCAAACCCGGCATCGTGTTCATGAGCACGGTCAGCCACAGGTAGGACATGTCCGAGGAAGGAATACTTGAGTTCCCCGGAACAGAATTGTGCGCATTACAGAGCCGAACGGAACCGGGTAGGACGGGGTAGCGCCCGAACCCTGACCTGAGAAGGGAAGCATATAGTCTCGTCGAGCCAGCTAACAGCTAACGGTTAGTTTGGGCGAGACATGTCGTCGGGCATGTAAAAACCGACCACAGAAGAAAACGAAAAAGAGTAGGGAGAAAGAATATAGAAAGGGAGGAAAAGATAAGTGAATAAGTAAGATAAAAGAAGGAAAAAGAAATGGATAAAATCTTGCGAATTTAAATACATTATACAGAAGTTTCCTTTAATAGACTATGACCGTTTTACAGATTTTGTAGGGGGAGGACCGGAGACTTAGGTGGCATTGGAACTAAGGTCGTCGATCGTCCGCTGTACGAGTCACCCTTATGATTTCGTTTTGGTTGTTATTATCTAGTTGTATTTTGAAAAATGATGGTATTCCCGGTTTCGAATTATGTTTTAATTAAAATGCTCATTTTCATTTCGTTTGCTCATAGAAATTGTTAGGGCTGGTTTACGAGCGTTACATCTGGCCTGTGGCTGCTGGAGCTCCATGACGATCTTGAAGGCCCAGCCGCAGCGCTGGGCTTGGGTTTAGAGGCTTGCTGCTGAGCCTCCTTCTTTGCTTTTGAAGCAGCAGCCACTGCAGCAAGTCGGTTCCCAGACATGGTATCAGTGGAATCTGCAATAGGAAAATAATGAGGATCAGGAAATATGAATTGGAGAAAGCTAAGTCGTACCCGATTCTTCTGTGTCGGAAGAGTCAGAGCTGGAGAAGACACCCTTGGGGGCAGGGGCTCCTTTCCTTCCTACTACCCCGATCTCTAATAGCTTCTTCTCCCGAAGGATGTTAATTCGTTTCAGACGCCGTTCAGGAGGAGGAAGCATTTCCAAGGTATTGGCAATATCGGGGTGGGATGGGTTGAACCGGCTTCGGTCCAACTTCCCGATGTCTGGTGAGTGGTCATGAAGGTAACTTTCAGCAAGTCCTCCCTCGGGATGTCTATCCAGACATAGCAAGATTCTCATTCATGAAGGGAATCTTCCTTGTCAACGATAATACATTCCTTCGTTCGGGTAGCTATATAATATAGCTTGCGACCTCCTAACAACCTTCTGCCCCTACGGGATCCCACCAGGAACAGGTTGAGAAAATGCATGAGGGTCGGCTCCACCCTCTGTTTATGGCAGTAATAAATGAAAGCGATAATATATACATAACTGCCCGGAAAAAGAGCAAAAGTCGGGCAGTGAATCTCCCGAAGAACAGCTGCGACGAAAGGATGAAGGGGGAATCGCAAGCCAAATCTAAGGGAGGCATAGCTAACGGGTATAGCGCTAGCTAGAACGTTCATCTCAGCGGGAAGGAAGCATGGAACGTTTTCCTTCCCCCTCCAGATGGGGTAATGGGTTGGAATAGAACTTGACCCGAAAGGCTCCAAGGTCCATGGTAGCGATATCAGGGTACCTAGACCTACGGGGTGCCATGGATGATTACCTTAAAGTTGAAGAAAGTTTGAAGGTGAGCAACGGTTGAACGAAATCGCCGGAGAATTCCGATGTTGAACAGTCTGTCCCCCTCTGTGGAATATGAAAAGGCGTTAGCTATTGCAGAGCCCAGAATTACGTTTCTACCCTCAACTGCTATGGATTTCAAGTTTGAAAATCCACCCCATGGAATTTCCAAGTATAGGATCGGTCCCCAAGGACGCCGTTACGATCAGTGCGGGTACAAGTTTCCATCGTTGCGATCGGGCACATAGGCGCAAACGATCTCAATCTGTTGATCGGACCCCTGTCACCACCACGGTGGCCACCGCGTCCGAGGGGCTAGTGATGAGATCCCCGGAACCCGATACCCCGAACATAGTCAAGACCAGGCTTGGTCGTAAAAGCCCAAACAACGTAAGCCGAACTTGAAAGCCCAAATCCAGCCCGCGTAAGTGAAGGGCCCATCTAGATAATGTGACCCGATCGATCGCTTATAGTGATCGGTCCCAAAGAGTGGGGGCCCAGCTTCTTACACGCGCCAGACCGATCGGTCCACATATTACAGGCATTGCTTCGGGCCACTCTTGCTCATCCCATGCAACGACAAGCCTCGACAGCCTTGTCAGAGGCGTGGTCCGAGGAAGGCGTACGAGTCACCAGCGGACATAAAGTAGCCGGCTAGTAGCGCCGAGAGGTCTAGCGCCATGCAGCTCTGTGAAGCCATCACTGGCGGCTGTTCCGCCTGATGTTAGCCGACCTATCCGCAAATGGTAGGCACAAAACGACACCTTACTGTACACAGTACAGTTGGAGTATAAAAAAGATACTTAGAGGGTGAGAAAAGGAGCTTCCTCTGGTTTTCTCTTCAGAGCCTTCACTTTAAGAAGTACTCTCGATATATTTTTGATTCTCCTTTCTCTCTTTGTTGTAAAAAGAACAAACATGTCTTGTATGATCATGAACGTGCTTATTGGACCGGCTAAGGGCATTTCTTTTAGCCCTTAGTCAAGTGGTTTTTTCCTCGTTTCCGAGGTTTTCCACTCTAAAATCCTCACGTCTTTTCACCTTTGATTCATAATCGTTCTCCACACATAAATAAATAATAACCGAGTTCGTCTCATAACGAACCGGTCGACTGTTTGCACCCCCGGCTTTCGAACCACAACACATATTATTGGTTTTGGAGGGGTCTTGTAGCCATTTATCGAGCTACAAGACCCCGGAATCGCAGCGAATAAGAATGAACTATGAGCAATTACAAAGAATAAAAGATCTGAAACCCTTGATCAAATTACACAACATACACATATTTAAATACAAATGAAATGGGCTAGAAGTCCAATAAATAAAATTCGAAATCCACAACATATTGGTCCAATTGTTCATTCTTTTCGTAGCTTCAACTTCTAACACTCTCAGGTGCTGGTTGTAAGCAGAGAAGGCTAAGTCTAAGCCACCGTAGGAGAGTTTCTGGAAGGCAGAAAAGGTGTACGGCTGCAGAAAACTAGGTCCTGATGTTTCAGAATCTCTTCCGCCATTGCCGGCGAGTTGGCTACTAATACAGACATGGAGCCGAACTTGAGGAAAACAAGATCACCGTATTGATTAGAGAATTCGTAGAATTTCTGCTCTGGGATTTTCCCTATCTGGTGAAGGTTTCCTATCACCGGAAGCCCAGCCGGACCAGGGGGATTTTTGCGGCGGTTCTTGCTCTTGATAAATGAGAGGATTACTGGAAACAGTAAGAGAAAGCTCAAGAGGAAGAAATGGAAAGTCTCCATTCTAGTAATTTTAGCACACAACAACAAACAGTGGAATGAGTTGATGTATTTTAAAATTAGATTGAGTTCAACCTTATAATTGGTGTAAAAGACATATTCTTAAAATTGCGAAATTGTAAATATAAGACACTTTAAATATTCAATTAAATGCACATAAGACACTTCAAGTATTCAATAAGTTTATCATTAATATTTTAATGAATTCGTTAATATTTATTATTTTATACACAATTCTCGAATATCAAGGGTCAATTTTGTATAATTTTCCAAACGTATCTTATTTGCGTACTTTGTGAGAGGTTTTCAACATATGAAAAACCGGGTGCTAGAATATCAAGGGTAAAAAACAAACAATATTGATAACTTTAAGTGTCATTAATGCAATTTCCTAAATTGTAAGCATATTTTTTACACAACTCGTAAATTGTGGAGCTAATTACACAATTTTCTCGTTTATAATCACTCTAAAAGTAAAAGGCATTATTTTAAAAAATGAGTGGTTGGTTGTTTTAGCAATTAACTCTTTTAATTGTTGGTAATAAGACATTTAATAACAATTAATATTAAAAAATTATATCAATTTCGTTTTTATAAAATTGAAGTTTTTGAATTATCGACACTATACACAATCGTTTTTCAAAATATTACTAAAGATCATTATTTTTTAGACTCAATCTAGTATGTTCGAGTTAGATGATTGGTCTATTGAGGATATTATTAAACTAACATGTTAAACATTTTGATAGCTACTCCAAGTTGTGTATATAAAATATTTATTGTATTCCCAATATTCAATGCTTTAAAAACAGGATTCTAATGATATATTTGAATGATTTTATTAAAATAATGATGATGAAACGTGTGTAAATTTTTAAAAATATAATAATATTGTTTTTTACTTGTGGACATTTTGTATTTTTTTGTCTTAAAATATCATAAATATTAAACACAAATGATAAAAAAAGCTTAATCTTTTTATTCACACAATCCATCTTTATGAATTTAAGATGCAAAATTATAACTATGGTGTGCACGAAAATTCGTTGATTATAATATTCAGTATATCCTATCTAATCCAATAGTTATTAATATATAATATAATATATATTATATATTTTTCATTTTCTTATTTTAAATATCAATACCAAATATATTATCTTCCATTTTATTTTACATTTTTTCCAATTTCATTCATTAAACTAAATGAATTAAAGAAATTATATGATTTTAAAATTAATATAATATTATTTATTTTAAAACTTTTGCATTTTAAGTTTTAACATTATTATACAAATGCATTGTATTTATATTTGATTAAATAAATGAGACTAAAGGAAAAAATGTTAAATACATTGAAAATTTAGTTTATAAATTAATTTTTTAATGTTTAAGGTTAATTGTATTATTTTTCTATAATTAAAGCTATTAAAAAAATATTAGAGTATCCGCTATCCCATTCAAAACCGATCACCCTAATTTTAACGAATTGATGTGATTAATTAATATAATTATAAACCCTCCAATATTGTAATAATGTTAATAAATTGAAAGTCAAATCAAAGAAAGTTTGATATGACCAATCCGATTGAAGATTCATGACGATCGATATTTGGTTTATTGAACTAAATCACCACGACCGTTACATTCAATTTACCGACATTAAAAAAGTCCAAATAGTTGAAATTAATGATATAATATATATTCCAGTAATTTTATATATTATCTATTCCAATAATTGATGCATTATCGTAAATTTAAAAGACTGACAATGGTAACTATTGAATAGTTGAACTTAATTATATATATTATATTATTCCAGTAATAGTTGACATTTGTGGTAGGGTGATCATTCTGTAGTAAATATCCATATTTTCATATCGGTCCGGAATCACGTACCGATCCGGACCTATATACCGGTATATACCAAATTTTATTTTATTTTATTTTTTTTAAAATTAATTTTTTAGGGTTAGACCCGTAAAAACCCGTAAATCAATCCTAATACCCGTTATCGGGCGATATGAAAAAAAATACTGATACCGAGCAAAATTTGACGTACAGGACGGTATACCGTCCGAAATGAAAATATTGATAAATACCAAACAAAAATAAATATCAAAATACAGAATAAAAACTTCTAAAAAATATCAAATACCCATTTCAATCCAACATTTTTTAAAAATTAAAAGCACTTAAAAAAGTAATTAAGAACATGTAGATATTAATAATTGATCACATTATTGTAAATCAATTAGAAAGAAAATATTTTTTAAAGACAAGCATTCAATCATTGATCATATTATTATAAATATATAATAAAATAATCTTCAATTTTTCTAATTTATACTCCAATAAAATAATCTTCAATTATTGAATCATTGAAACCAAATACAAAAATAATTATTATAAAATAAATGAGATATTAATAATTTATTCACGTGGAATCTAAATTATCATTCTTAAACTTATTTTGCTCGTATAAATTTTCTTCAATATCATTAGTAAACGAAGTCAATCTTGAATGCATATAGGTGTCTTTTTGAACTCAAAAAACTTTTATATGAATCAATGACTCGTCCAACTATTATATATCAAAATGTCAAACAAATATATACTGATTTAAAAATTGCCAATGATTCATTATAAAATTTAAAAATATATAAATATTATATAACTAATTTAGTATTCGATATATACTGATTTTTTATTCTCTTTACCGAATACCAAACTATATTTCATAATTTATTAAAATTAAATACCAAACGAATATCAAATATCAAATACCAAAATAACAAAATTTCGGTATGATATTCGTCATTTTAAAATCTTTATAAACCCCTAATTTGTGGCCTTTAAATAGAGTTACACATCACCACAAATTCAACTAGGAAACAAGGCCCTATTTTGTGTGGTTGCTGATTTAGCCTTTTTTGGGGGGAAGACTTTGATTCTTTTTTCTTTTGTATGGCAATTTGTTTTTAATGCTTTTTGTCACATTACTAAAAAGTGGGGTTATGCTATTAGACCATATGGGCCGTGGGCCGTGACTATAGATATCAATATCAAATTCTCTCCTGATATATCATATTTTCAATCTTACATATCATTTTATCTTTCATTCACATCATTTGTTTTTATTTTCTTTCATCCACATAATTTCAAATAAATTTAATTACATGTATTTGAATCGTATTCTAGATAAATACAACAATTAAATATTTAACTTATAATTTAATTAGATATATTCAAAATATTAAATTAATTATATTATATATGTTATAATAAAATATTATATTAAAATACAATTTTAGATTAAAATATTATTCAATTATAAAATAATCAATACAATTATTCGTGAAATTTCGTAAAAATATGATTGACATATCATACTTCAAACATTGACGATTAACTTTATTCCTAAAACTATCATCCTATCGTAACAAGTTCAATTGATTAATAAAATATTAAATGTTATATTATTTATTATTTGAGTGATGTTTGCAACTAACACTCAAACTTTATAATAGTATAAATGTAGTGCCCATAAAGTTTGTAAATCGCATATAAAGTCTCCGAAGTTGAAATTGTCCGCCGTTGGCCCCTCAACTTTTAAATGTTTTAAACAGTCATACCCTCAAAGTTTAAGAATTGCATGGTTCGCTTCCGAACTTTCAAAATTGTTTATATTTGACCATTATACTTGTTAATATTTTAAATGTCTCTATAGTTTATATTTAACTCATTAACCTTGAAAAGATGTAATGAATATGTCTCCAAACTTAGAAAATTTTAAAAATAACACATAAATTATCAAAACTACTTATACGAAAAAGACGAAAATAACTATTATTCACTCGAGGGTCATTCTTGAACGGTTTTGAAACTTGGGTGGCATCTCATGCAATTTACAAACTTTGAGGATATCGATTTTACACTATTTTAAACGTTATAGACCAATGACACAATTTTCTATTTCTTATTTTATCGAATTACGTTGTTTAATCGTATTCGATATTTTATAATAATAATGTTTATTTTTATTTTATAATAATATTTATTTTTTAATTATAATATATTAATATTTATAAATATATTTATTAAATAATATATTAAATATTAACTCTCGAGGATAGAGAATTTCTCTCTCCGCTTTCAGTGTGGCAACTTAATGAGATCCGATAC
Organism: Utricularia reniformis; assembly: GCA_009725065.1. Classification (NCBI taxonomy): domain Eukaryota; kingdom Viridiplantae; phylum Streptophyta; class Magnoliopsida; order Lamiales; family Lentibulariaceae; genus Utricularia; species Utricularia reniformis. Next base: position 148,467 of record RWGZ01001019.1, read on the forward strand.
CATATTTCCATATGGTTTCGGTTGCATAATGTCTTAATATTATATTACTGATTTTTTGGTGTACGCATTATTTTCGAAATACAATTTTATGCATAATTAGTTTTTAGAAATAATTATATTTATGTGAACATGTAAATATATTTGTGTGTACTTATATTGTATAAGTAATATCACTCATACATAGTCAATGTTTTCAATATCATAGCGAAATGGGTGGTTCAATAGTTGTAAACCAATCACATGGTCGGTAGTGTTTAAAAAAATGACATGATTTTCGAATCACAAAAAACCAGTCAATAACGTGTTGAATCTGTTTGGAGAACTCTTTATTATTACGAAAATTTTTAGTTTGAAATAGTGGTTTGGATTCGAGAACCAAAAAGTTAATTGTGCTAGCATTGAATTAATTCTAGGATCGGGAATATTGGTTATAATTATACGGGAATTGATGAGAAGATTGGTTATAATTGGTTAATGTCCTTCCAATTAAAAGTGCATAATATCATACTAATTTAAAACAAATCTGAGAAGTAAGGTTTTATGAATAAAAAAACATTTAAAACATGGATAGTTGATGATATATTATTATTATTTATTTCACAACAATTGTTGTGTTTATTTCGTATGATAATTAAAAATTTGGGTGAGAGGTCCCTTTCATTTATTTGGGAAATTTATTCTCAAATTTCTGAAAAGCAAACATGTACCATACTTGTAAATCTTGCCAAAAGTAATGACCAGTTCTAGAAAATAAGTCTAATTCAATATTTAAATTCAATTCAAGACTCGATCCAATCCTAACTGTAGATGATTGAGCCTAGACACGATTTTGCACGCAATTTGCCAAGTGATGGAATGATCCTTTATGGTTAATCAATCATGGATGCTGTTTTGGATAAGATTGGACATGACGATATCAGAACGGTATTGACATGTTCAAAATGGGTCTGCAAATTTTCAAGAAACTACTAACCTTTAGGGCGTGCACATCATGGGGAACATTTCATATTTTAGTGTATCTCATAAGAGCTATTGGCGAGAAATAAGGAAATGAAAAAGATTGATCGAGCATCTACAATATTCTATAAATATTGGTTCTTCTTTTTGACGTGGATTTGATCTAACATTTGGAGTTCGACCTTTTGGCTGGGATTCAGCTTCACCTTCGACTCTACTTTCTAGATGCAACTTTTAGCTATATTCTCTTTTTTCTTTATGATTTGTTCACCTTATGGCTAGCTCGTTTCTATTATCATCTTGAACTCGTATTCGTCGTGAGAGTGCATTGATTTAGGGGATTTTCTCCTTAGCTACGTTGTATTTTCCCTGTTTTTTGGAGTTTTTAATGTATAAATCCTTGTGCGATGTATTCACTTTTCGGCATAAGTTGTCTTCACAACAATTACAAATTCAAAATTAGGTTCTAATCAATAATTTGATTAAAATTCGGTGACTATTGGTACCCTGTAAAAAAAACCACATAAACTAGTTCCCGAAGTTTAATGTGTCACACAAGATTAATACACAATCTTTTAAACTTAGATGTTATTTCACCCAAATAACATTATTTACTTAATTGTTTATTTTTTGTCTTTATCCATGTATGCAAACGCAAACACAAACATCAGAAGTGGCCACATTTATGTTTCCGAACACAACCTCATTTCAAAAACGTGTTTTTGTTGCTATATATATCAATGAGATAGGTTGGGGTAAATCACAAACTTTTGTATGGAGACGTTTGAAGAAGATGATAATTCTTGGATATTTCGACGTTGTTGTTAGGGTATGAAACTTAAATATAGATGCTAAGGCGCTTATTCCTGTTTTGTGTCTTATATCTCTAGCATGGGCGTTGATGAAATAATTAGGATCTGAGGCAGCACAAGTCCATATCCAGTGGAAACAAAATGCGCTGAAACAAATGCAGAATTGTTGTGACGCTTATAAATGAAGGCTAAAGGTAAAAGAAGGAGTTTTTGAGTAATTATGAACGTAAAAGGAAAACCGGTGAAGTTCCAAAGGGTGAAGAATTGAGGAAACTAAAAGCAAATTGAATTGGGAAGTAAAACTAGACTGAATTTTGGAAGAAATGAACAGATTTTCTTACGGTAGTTATGCTTACAAAGAAATTGATTATTATTTTATAGATAACAAGTATATAATTCTATTTTTAAGCAATGCTTTGAATGATCTATTCCACCTTGATTTTTGCTCTCTTTTCACGTTGTTGGAGCAACAATCTCATCAAATTACTTGGATAACCTCAATAATCTCTAACTATTTCATCAATCAATTTCCATTCTTATCACTCCGGACTTGATATTTCTTACACTTCTCCTCAAAGGATGTTGTGGCTTTTCCTCGGAGGCTGAGTTTGCCCTTCTTCAACTAATACTTTTGTATTCGAGCTTGTGTACTTTTCATGATAGGGTCGGATGCTTAACTTTCCCCGTAAGTACTCTAATCTCTCGGTTGTCATTCTTTTGGTGAGCAAGTCAGCAACTTGATGATTAGTATAAATATATCGAGTGACCAAGTATGTGAGGTCCCCTCGGGGGTGCGAGAGAGAGGGCACCTTAGGCGAATCCCTACATCAGCTATAGACGGGGAACGATAAGAGATTAAGTATAGTGATTCGTCTTCCATTGTATGAGGCATTTTCCCTAGCAAAGTGGCAAGCGGAAAGTTAGAACTGGAAAGTTAAGCATGCTCACCCTGGAGCAATTCAGGGATGGGTGACCCACTGGGAAGTGTGGGAGCTAGGGAAAAAGTAAAGCCGTGAGGACTAGGTGGATGTCATTAGGGTCAGCCTAGTCCAAAGCGGACAATATCGGACAATATAGGCGGGTCGTTACAAAGTAACCCACGACCACCCATTCTCTCACAAAATGGTAATTGAGCTCAATATGTTTGGTTCTGGCATGAAATACAAGTTTGATAGTGAGATTAAATGCACTTAGATTTTCACAATATAGTGTTGGAGTTTCTTCAAGCTTGATTTGAAGGTAGTTCAAAACGAACTGTAACCATGTGACTCGGCAGCTGCATGCATGATGCGATATTCTGCTTCTGTGCTTGATCTTGAGACAATATGCTGCTTTTTAGAATTCCAAGAGATTGGGTTTCCACCGAATAAAATATAATATCCAATAACTGATCTTATTGTGACCGGGTAGTGGCCCAATCCGCATAGGCAAAAACTTTAACTGAAGGTATTTTTGTTGAAATCTAGTCCAAAATCCAATGTGTTTTTGATGTACCGAAGGACTCTAAAACCCAACTTGAGATGATAAGTTGAAGGATTATGCATGTACAGAGAAATTAAATTGACGGCGGTGATATCCAGACTTGTGGATGTCAAATATTGCAAGGCTCGTACTAAAGCACGAAACTTCATTGGATTCTCGAGTGTCATTGCATGCATGCTTCTTAATCTTTGAAGGTTGATGTGTGCTTGTTGGTTTGGAATCCTTTAATGCAAATCTATCCAATAGAGATAAAGCATAATGTGATTGAGTAAGATAAAGACATGTGCCTATAGACAAAACTTGAACTCCAAGAAAATGATGTAATGGTCCCAAGTCTTTCATTGCAAATTCACTTTTCAATACTTCAATAAGTCCCATTACAAGTTGTCCACAGCTTCCGCTCAATACTATGTCATATATATAAAGTAATAAAATTAGTGTTCCCTGAGACAAATATATGATGAAAAGAGAAGGGTCAGTAAAACTACAGATAAATTCTATTTTCAAGAGAAAATTAATAAACCTATCAAACCAAACGCGTGAAGCTTGCTTTAAACCGTAAAGTGACTTACGCAATTTACAAACATGTGATGGAAACTAAGGATCAGATATACTTGGGGTTGTTCCATGTAAATTTCCTCGGTAACATGCCCATGAAAAAAAAGCATTCTTAACATCTAATTGTCTTATGGCTCAACTTCTTACTAGAGCAATAGAGATTGCTGACCGAATTGTGCTAGGTCGGATAACTGGTTAGAATGTCTCCTTGTAATCCAACCCATCATCTTGATCATATCCTTTGGCTACTAGACGTGCTTTTAACCGCTCTAGTGACCCGTTAGTCTTTAATTTCTCCCTATAAACCCATTTTGACCCTATTATGTGCATGTTTTGTTTTTTTTTGGCACAAATTCCCATGTCTCGTTTGCATGTAGGCCTTCGACTTCTGCCTCCATGGTTGCTTTCAACCGTTCATGCCCAATAGCTTCTCCTGTTGTCCTTGGCTCCTTAGGAATGTCTTCATAACCAGTGACACTTAGCGCATATTTAGGGTTTGGTTTTCGAATTCCATCTTGCAACAGAGTTTGCATTCTATGAACTCTAAGATTACACTGTGATGGTGCACTTCATCATTTATGGCTTGATCTTCGAACAATGGACTTATGTTTATTCCAACCTCTGGTTGGATTTCATCAAGATGACTTCTCCTGCATGAGACAAAGTCATTAGATTTGGATTATAATTTGAAAATGTCTCATACTCATCATGTGTTAGCATTTCAATATCGTCTTGAATGGGAGTTTGAGAAGTCGTTGAATCCTCCTCTATATTTTCTCTACCATCTTGTGCAATTGAGAGAAGTGGGTTTGGTACGGCTGGATCACATAGGGTAAATTGGTTCTCTCTTTGGGATTTCATGCTGCAAGTTTGTCGAGTCACTAAAAATAATAGAATGATTAGGATTATTTAGAAAAATGTATGTGAATGGCTTGGCTTAAATGGAAAAATATTTTCATCGAAAATCATATGTCTAGAAATAAGAATTTTCTTACTTGGTGGATGATAGCATTTGTAACCCTTGTAATTGTCACTATAGCCAATAAAGACACACAAAATGCTTTTTGGGTCAAAATTATTTTCCTTTGTATCCCAAGTATAGGGTAAACACTTTGAATCGAAAACACGAAGCATCAAATAATCTGGTTGTTTCCCATATAAACGAGAAAAGGTGAATCGTTATTTAAAGAGGATGAAGGAGACCTATTTTGGAAGTATGTCGCTCTTGCAAAAGCTTCCATCCAAAGTGATAACGGGAGAACACTATGGAAGAGCAGAGTCATCCCATGTCCTCTAAATATTCATGTCTTCTCTCAACTAATCCGTTTTGATTTGCCGTATGTGTACATGAAATGTGATGAATTATTCCTGTATTAAGAAAATGATATTTTAGATGATTATTTATGAATTGTCCTCCATCGTTAGATTGAAAATTTTAATTTTCTTATTGAATTTCCGATCAATATATTTTTGAAATTGAAAAAAACATTAACTAAATCTGATTTTTTCTTAAGTGGAAAAAACCAAATAAAACGTGTAAAGTCATCAAAAAAACATTCATAATATCAAAATTGATTAATTGAAAAAGATTGGAGAAGGCTCCCATAAATCAAATGAATTTTTTTCGAATGAGTCGGTCGATGTATGCAATGATGGAAAGAAAGGTAATTTATTCAATTTGCAAATTGACAACGGTTACAAAAGAAGTACATTTTTTATCAATGACACTAATGAGACCCTTATTTTTCAATAAAGTAATAGTTGACTCTTGTGGATGGCCGATGCGTTAATGCCAAATATCCGCTGGACAAGATTTAAAACGATGAGAGAAAAAAAGTTGAAAATTATTTCCAATCACATAAAGATCTCCTCTACACGTTCCTTCTACTATTGGGGTCTCTATTTCCCGGTTTTCACAAGAAAACCATTGTTAGAAAATTCACAATTAACATTGATATTGTCTGAGGTCATTTACGTAATTATGATACCCCCGGGGCTCGTCTGACGTGGCTGAATGGTAGTTTTGGTTTTCTATTATATTTATTGAATAATGAGATTTTGGGGGTAATCTCGTAATCTGGGAATATTGGCCTTCCGTATAAGTATTTTGATGACGTTTTGAGCAGTTTTAGATGATTTCGGTCGGGATTGATGACAGGGTATTTTTGTAATTTGGCATTATTCGTGAGTTTATGCGATATTTCATATTTTTGGCTATCTCCTAGGTATTCGGAGACGAAGAACTCGTCCAGAGTATTTTTAGGTATTTTCTCAGGATTACGTGTGATAAGTGTTCGACCGAGATGCATTTTGAAAAACTCGAGACATTACGATTCATATCTCGGTGAAATTGGGCGTTTCCGAGCAACTCGGGCAAGGCTGGGCCAAATTGACTAAAACTTTGCTTTTGGACCATAAGTTGTTATATTTGACTAAGTTTTTCTATAAATACAAGATCTTATGCCCAGAAAATGGTTCAGACTCTTGACATGCTTCCCAAGGCATGGTTTTCATTCGAATTGGCCCAGGGATTTGCGACTTTACGCCACACTCAAAAAGTCGCTAGTTATGTCGTCTCGCGAGTTTTCGCCCTGTTTCGTAGTTTAAATAGTTTCATATCTTATTTCGCGTAAGTATAGTAGCGAGTTATTAACTAGTCTTGAGTTTTTACTTCTTGGAACTCCACTCGTGAGTTTTTGCTCCTTGAAGTCGCTAGTTTTTGTCACTTGGCCACCTGACTCTCAAGTTTTTGTCACTTGGACCCTATAACTCACGACTTTTCGTCCCACTCACGAGATTTTGACCAATAGTCGCGAGTCCTCCTCCCAGTCACGAGTTTTTGGCAGTTTGAGCGTGACAGAGTGAAATCAATTGCTTTTCATATTGTCGATATCTCTCTATTGTAATTGTATTCTTTGATTGTTATAGTGAATACCAAGGTAGAGCTTCGCTCTCTAGATGACGTAAGCCAACACATTGTGGGGCCTAACCTCGTATATCACTCGTGTCCCCACAATAATTGAATTCAAGATTATATAAGAAATTAACTGATCTAAAAGAAAACACCACATAACATTTTCAAACTAGATCAAACATGATTTTGTGATGTTAATTGGCTAATAGATAATAATGTTTTTAAAAGAAAAACAAGTAAAACATTTTTAAAGGGAGTGATGTGTTATTTTGCATAATTCTTGAAGATCCAATACCTTTAATTTGAAGGATTGATCTATCACCAATAAGTACCCTCTCTTGACTAGTGTATGAATGTAAAGAGTCAAGCATTTTTTACATGTCTGTCATGTGATTTGTTGAACCCATGCCTCAATCAAGGTGTTATCCAATGTGAGGGATGCCAATGCTTGTGGTATTTCATTGATCGTTCAACATCTATAGATGGGAGTCTCTTATACAATCTTGGCAACATGTCCCTGAATTTCACATATACGACATATTTAATTCTTATATTGTGCTCGTTCCGTAGGGCTCATCCTTCTTTTACCAGGAGGGGGTGATCGAGAACCCGAGATTGGTGATTCATATCTCCTTGAGATGATGAATGTTGTGCTTGAAACCCATGACCATTTGAAGAGATGCGTCCAGGAGTGTTCTTGCTAGTATTTTGTGTTCGTTGACTAATTAAGCTGATTTAGAATATATATTTTTTGGGTACCACTTCCTCCTCATTTCAAAGTTTTGTAATTGAGAGACTAGATCCGAGTATGAAGGCCTCTGATCCTTTAACATAGGGTGACAAAAGTTCCATATTGTGAGTCGAGATTTGTGAGGATGATGTAGACTTTGTCCTTGTCGGACACCTGTTTCCCGATAGTGGCAAGGTTGTCGCAAATTCCTTTGAAGCACCTTAGGTTTACTTCAATAGATTTGTCATATGTCTTCTTTAGATATATCAATTGATGGCGTAGAGCGAAATTCATGCTCCGAAATTGAACGTGCAGTGTAATTCCGATGCAAACATTGAGGGATTCTTCTGAAAGTATTCCAATGATCCATCCTCTCAAAAGACGATATGATTTTTTCCATGTAATGTATTTTGAGGTTTCTTGGGGTTGAAATTCACTTTGGTGACTCTTGAATTTCAAGAGTCACCAATTGGTGGATTTTTTCCATGCAATGTATTTTTAATGTATTTTTCCATGTAATGTATTTTTTCCACCAATTGAAGATTTATATAGTCATCCTAACTCTTGAATTCAGAATGGTGGTTTTCTTTTTTCATATGTTGCAAATTGCAGGTTCTTGTATTCGTAAAATTCAGGAACTAAAGTTAGTGGATTGGATCGTATATCGATCCAGAGGTTTTTCTCCTGGTTTAATCAGGTTTCCTAGTAAATCTTTGGCTTATTACTTATCGGAATTAAAGAGATCAAACAAAGAATCATGCTCTAATTTGTATTGCCTGCTACTTGATTTTTATTGCTCAAAATCACGATTGTTCTATGGAGTTATTTCCTAACAGTTGACCATGTTAATTTTTATATTGCAAAAGAATCCTTACTGTAGTAGATACAATGTCCACCGAGATCAGCCGGGATCATTAACACCTTCAAATGGTTGGGTCATCACGATTCGAACAGCATGTCATATTCTAGGTACAACAAAATTTATAACCTAAACATATTTAATAATTACACGGATACTTTTTGGAGATATCTTATCATGGAAACGTTGGAGAAAATAACGTATAAAAACATATACTCCAAAATTTATTAATTTTTGGTGTAGGTGTTGAGGAAGTCATGAATCAGATCGAAAAAAGTAAAATAACTTCTCCATGATGCCATGATCCCATTATTCTTTCAACTCCTACACCTTCTACATGCATGGAGTAATGTCTTGATTTTAGGAAATTTAGTTATGTTGCACGGTTGATTCAAATTTGAGAATTTCACACCTTGGGTGCGTGCAAACAATGCTTGGGTGCGTGGAATCATGCACCCATACATATTTTCTTAAAAAAATTAGGGTTAATGAGAGTGGGATAAAAAGCTATGCATAAGGTATTGTGAGTGGGGAAAAGAACTACATATGTGATTAGAAGACGGTGAGAACAAGAAACTAACAAATATGAATTAAGAATTCAATTCACAATAGTAAATTGTTTATCTCACAGCTCGATGAGTCCACCACTATATTCGTGTCCACACCATATTGGTGACCACCACTATATTCGACTTTGAGACCACCACTATATTCGTGACCCAATATGCTTATCTCACAGCTCGATGAGTCCTTTCTACCACAAACTTTCCAATTCTTCATCAATTGGTTTATTCTTTTCAGCAGAGAACTTCTCCTTATTCTAATAAACTTATTGTCAACTCCGGTGACATCTCCTTTTCAAACTACTTTAATAGGCATATGTTCCATCTTCATATAATTTTCCTTATACTTTAGAGAAAATGCCGCATCATCTAAATCAACTCCTTTTTTTGTGATAAGAATTCCACCATACAAATGGATATCTTCAAACTTGAGACATTGATATAGCTTCGGCACATGATATTATAACAAGAACATTCCAACACCTGATTTTCCTTCATCTTTTTAATTCCCAATGAGGTAGGAAACTTCATCATCAAATGGGGCAGAGATACGATAGCTCTGAATAGATTCAAGGCACTTGTTCCAAATATAGCTTTATATGGGAGAATATGAAGGATACACCACAACAAATTCCACCAATAAAGTCCTCGATGTTTGCTGATCTCCCAAATAGGTTGGGAGAAAAATAGATCTTTCGGGAGCAATAACACTGTTGTAAACCCGACCAACTTAGTATGTAATAGCTGGAGCTTAATAGTTCCCTACAAAGACATCTGCTCAATAGCAAATAGAGTTAAGGTATTCGCTAAATAATAACATAATAGATGAATTAAGAAGGAGGATTCCCTAAAAATATTTTTTCGGACGAATAGAATTCCGAGCGATCAATAAAATAACATAAAATTGATATCCATTTCACAGCATAACCTTCGTTATCAATAATTTAACTTCAATAAGCATGGTTTGATAACGTTTTCTAGTTTCAAATCATCAACAACCATAATTATTGGGGTCTCGTTAAATGACTCGAGTAGGAAATGTTAATTGATAGCTTCATAGAGGTGTTTGAAATATCAATTAATAACCGCTGGCAGCTACAGTAATCCTACTACTAATAACCAATTGTTTGATGTCATGATGAATATCATTCCAGACAAATACTGTGATGCCCCGGAAAAAGGTATCTTGAAACGACAGTGAGCATATAGTTATAGTGTCTAGAGAAAAGTAATAGAAACTAGGGGTACGGAAAATAAGAAAAGAGACAAAGGGAGCGAAAAGTCATTAAATATCAAAAGAGGGGTCAATTAGCAATAAAGATAAGTTAAAATGCATATAAATAGGGATGGAAAGACCCTAGATCAAGTCATTTGACACTTAGGTACGGAAAACTCTCTGAAAACCCTAAACTACAATTCACCTCGGATTTGGGGGTTGAAAATTCACCATGGATTTTTGGGGTTTCAATTCATCGCGGACTTGTAACTTTGAAATTCATCGCAGAAAACCCTAAACCCCAAATTCATTGCGGATGCGAAACCCCATACAATTCACCGCGGATTTCTAAGACCCGAATTCATTGCGGATTTATCCTAACCCACAAATTCACTGCGAATTTTGTGAGTGTGAAATTAGTCGCGAAAACCACAAACTCAAATTCAATGCGGATTTTACCTTGAGACACTAAATTCACCACGGATGTCTTAGAACGATTCAATTCACCGTGGAATTTGGAAATTAGAGCATTTTCGTCGCGAAACGACATCATATCGTGAAGGAGGAAAGATACAAAGGGTCTACGGTAACCCAATAGCGTTAACTAAGTTAATAACATTGAACACCATGTACTGAAATATGTTACGAATGCAGGGATACAAAGAAAGGATCAAATTACGTGAAGAAGATAGGTAAGCAGAGTTAACATAATGTGGTAAGGGAATGTTTCAACGTAGGAAACATAGAGGGTTAACAAGAAGGAAAGTACAACACATGAATGAACTAGATGATTGTTAAGGCCAAATCTCAATCTAAATCTTGATATAGCTACAAGGATCAGACTTCATTAACGTTGGCCGCCCAGTGATAAGTTTTATAGATTTGTGAGGAAAGAGAGTGTCCCGACCGGGACACTCTCTTTCCTCAATTTTTATTAAAAAAAATTTATAAATTAATTTTAAAGGAATTATAAAATATAAATATTTATAATATATATATATAATGATTTTTATTGATAATATTACGATTCTAAGGTATTTGATGTGTTAAAGAATAAAATTTAAAAATTATAAGTGTCTAGACATTGTTGTAGGAATGAGATGAAAGATATTTATGATATTAAAGAATGATGATGTTTACAGTGAGAAAGCTGATGTGAATGAGAGAATGAAGATTCCGAGCGGACATGTTTGAGGATGACCTAATAAGACTCGGGGTGAGAAAGGATGGACCGTTCGACCGAACCCTTCGTCGTGCCTAGTACACGATTGGCCAAAGGAAGGGCATGTCTGATGAAGGGAACAATAAGTTTAAAAATGGAAAGATACGTACGAAAACGGGAGAACGGATCCGAGTAAGAAAATGGGTATCACCTGAGTACTCACACGGGCCAGGGAAGCATACGGCCCTCCAAGTCAACTAACTACTAACGGTTGGCTTGAGCGGGACATGTACCGAGCATGTTACACTCTAACACAGTAAGGATTGAATAAAAAAGAGAAAAAGGAAATAGAAATAGAAAAGAGATATGTATATAAATAAAAGAAACGGTTTACGCGATGTTTATATTATGATTTTATTAGATGAAATGGTAAAAAGAGTGCGTGAAGTTTCCTTTAATAGATTGTACCGCATTATAGATTTTTCAAGTAACGAGGACGGGATGTGAGGATGGCATTGGAAGAAGTACGTCGGTTGTTCGGTGCTAGAGTCCAGTTTTTGAACTTTTTAAAATTTATGTCGCTGAACCTTGATGCATTGCAGACAATATTTTAACCTATGTTTGAAAATTTAGTATAATCTAGTACAGTTTCACCAATACGGCTAGGTCCTACTTACGGTCGTTATAAATACAATTCTGAATGGTTAAGAAAATGAATTAGATGCCTCATTCACGATATGCTCCTTGTTATCAATAATTTGATCACGAGTAGAGAATTAATTCAAATTACTCAGGTTTAATAATGTTCATTAATTCCAAGTCCTCAACTCTAATTCCGTGGGTTGCAAAACACTTTAAGGGTTTTGACAGCTATATGATATCTGAATAATGCGGACCCCCATGATCCAAATAGAGAACACTAATCGATGAAGATCTGTGCAATTTTTCGAACAACAATTAATCACCAATGAAAACCAATGTGATCTCACTACATCATGGGTCCATATAACCATTAAGGAAGACTTGATTAATGAATATGAATGTTGACACACAAATATATGCTTAAAATGATGAGAAGACAAGGACATCATCCAAGAATAAGATTCCACACCGAAATTTCATATTCTTATTCAAGGGCACTTCATGTGTTCCACGGTTATTCGGTGACAGCTACCTTGTGTACCATTTCAACAATTTTCTTTAATGTCTCTATTTGTAGTTTCTCCTTTAGGCACGTGATCTCGTCTTAATTTTTTCTTTCTTTAGTATGGTTATTGATCAATCAATTTCTTTTTTTATCAGAAGTTCAATGGATGTTAGAGTGATGTGCGACAAATGAGATATAAGAGATTGAACCCATAATGTGTGAACTTACGTCCTCGGGAGAGTGAAGCTCTACCTTGGTTTCCACTATAATAAGTGAATGAGTACAAATACAATCAATAATGTATGCCCAAGTGGAAGTAATTAAAAAATGACGGTGATCATCGAGTTTCCCCCATCTAGCCAACTCCACGCAAGTGTAGATACAAATCCACGCAAAAAGATGTTCCAAGTAAAGTCCACGCAGATGGGTTCAAGTCTCTCCAAAATATGATATGAAACTCTAGAAATAACAATCCAATACATGCCCATGCGACTCAAAAGACGAGTCCACGAGAGTGCAACCAAAAAAGCAACTCCAAACGAGCTCATAAGCAACTTAACCCGATTATAGAGAAAATCCACAAAAATACAAAGCAAAAACCACGAAACAAAGTGTAAAAGCGACTCCGAACAAGTTCATAAGCAACTCCACGCGAATGTGGAGCAAATCCACGCAACTTTGGGGCAAATTCACGCGACTAGAAGCAAAAAGTCTCGAGTTGGTGCTTTGGGAGCAAGTTCATGCGACTTTGGAAGCAAAACGTCGTGAGTTGGAGCCTTGGGAGCAAGTTTACGCGAATACGAAGAAAAAGTCGCGAGTCGGAGACTTGGGAGCAAGTTCACATGACTTTGAAAGCAAAAAGTCGTGAGTTGGGGACTTGGGAGGTATTCCAAAAGATTCAACACCTAAAAATGACTTAGAACCTCATATTTATAGACAAGGGGGCCATATTTTCATTTCCTGGGCCCACTGCTTCAATTCCTAGGGTCCGGTCTTACCAAGATGCATAAAAAGCCCAAATTCACATAATAATTACAATGCTTGTCGGAAGACTCGTTTACTTATCTTATCAAAAATCAAGCTGATCAATATCAATAGTCCTATGGTTTGCAGATTCAGATTATGAGTCATAAACCACCGTGTAGCGGCTTGTCTTGTACATGAACATCAATACCAATATCCATATCAATAGTTGAAGTCCACTCGTTGACGGGTCATTTTGGCACGGAGAATGCACATTCTGAGATCGGGCAAATATTTCACAATATCTCGGCCCGAGGATCTTCCTCTATAATTATTATTCTCACATTTGTTTAACGATACATTCTATTGCATCCTGAAACTCTGCCGCGTTGATTTGTCAACTCTGAGCAATCGAACTTAGAAATTTCAAAAATTTGTCAACTCTAAGCAACCGCGTTGATTTGCAACCTGAAACTCTCCCGCGTTGATTCGCCCCGAGGTACTTGGGAGGTATTCCAAAAGTTTCAACCGCTAAAAATGACTTAGAACCTCATATTTATAGACAATGAGCCCATATTTTCAGTTCCTGGGCCAATTGCTTCATTTCCTAGGGTCCAGTCTTCCAAAAATGCACAAAAAGCCCAAATTCACATAATAATCACAATGCGTGTAGGAAGACTCGTTCACTTATCTTATCAAAATCAAGTCGATCAATATTAATAGTCCCCTCGTTTGCAGATTCAGATTATGAGTCATAAACCACCGTGTAGCGGCTTGCCTTGTACATCAACATCAATACCAATATCAATATCAATAGTTGAACTCCACTCATTGACGGGGTCATTCTCGCACGGAGAATGCACATTCTGAGATCCAACGAAAATTTCACAATTTCTCCGCCCGAGGATCTTCCTCTAAAATTATTATTCTCACATTTGTCCCTTAACCCAAAACCCTAATCCTATTTCCAAGTTTGAATTGACTGGAATCCATTCTCATTGAATCACGGCGGGGGAAGTTGCCAAGAAACCGGCCATTCGACATCGGAAAAGGTTGAAAATCATAAGTACCTATGTTTTTTAAGATAAGATTAACAACGGAAATTTTTTATTTATATGGAGGAAAGGGCGATATAATATAGATAATCGATATTGTAACGGGACACCAAAAGAGTTGATGAGCCATATGAGGTAGGACGATACATTCAATTGCATCTTAAAACTCTGCTGCGTTGATTTGTCAACTCTAAGCAACCGAACTTAGAAATTTTTTTGAACTAATCCTCTTATCACAATATCTTAGGCTCCACATCATCTTCCGGCTCCTCCGCTTCATCGATATCCAACTCTAAGTGTTAAGAATAAAAATCTACTCTACGAAATTTAATGAATTAGGTGAGGATACTGCTGGTATTCGATTGTCGTAATGAAAGGAAAACAAGAAATTGTACGTTGGAAACCCGAGAACCGGGAGGAAAACCCACGGGGCACCAAACCCAGCATGAATTCACTATAACCTTCGAATCAGGAACACTCCAGGGAGCTTGTCATTCCTCAACATTTCCAGTCTCCCTTTAATAGAAACATTCTACATATTTTAATTGTACATAATCTAATCGTAATCTTCTGTGATCACATCGCAGCTGCCTCGAGCTGACATATGAAACTTTTGGCCATGCCAAAGCCGCACACCGCCGCCTGGAGTAATGGCGCAACTTTCCTTGAAATTTCCCTCGAAGTTGTCGATCACACACCCATCTTTTAGATCGTAGCAATTTATTGCAGATCCTGCATCGCTCCATATGATACCGATCGACTGATTACTGATTCCTTAGCCCGATCGGTAAAAGGACGGTGGATCGGACATACTAACCAATCATGACTGGATGTCATAAGTCGTGTATTAACATTAGCCCCTTGACTTCAACCGTTCGTCGTAGTCGAACATCGGAGGAAGTTGATATTGTCGTGACTTATTCGCAGCCACAAATCGCCAGTAATTATCCCGATCGACGCGTAGGCTTTCAAACTTTGACATCCTATTCAGCGTGTCAGATCTGTTCATCTTAAAAACCGTGCGGAAGCCAGAAAGTCGCAATATGGGTCGTCCAAGTGGCACAATCCTGAGCGTTGCTCTCAAAAAAAACCCTCGTAGTCGTCGTCATTTCCAATCGTGCTTCCGAAAACACCTCTACTCTTTGCTTCCAAGCAATTTTATGCAATCAATTAACTCCAGCGACTACTCTTTTCTACCCATAATCATCCAGATTTATATTGTTTTCTCTGCTTGTATGATCTTAAATTCGATTTTGCTCCCTTTTGGCGATCAAACGCGATTTTTCCTACTATACCAGCGAGTTTCTTCGATTTTCTTAGGTTTCCAGTAGGTTCACACATCTTGTTTTGTGGGTATTTAATTTATGATGTCTAACCTTACTTGCAGTTGGCTCCATCTCTGAATCATGACACAGTTTGTGAGAAATTTGGTTATCCTGAAGAATATCAAATGGAAATCGGCGAGCCTGGTTATGAGCCTTGGCCCCCTGCAGGACGATCGTCACTGGCCAATGCCATACCAGTGACGATCTTTGCCTTGAAAAATAGATTGAGGTTTCCCCTCCATCCTTTCGTCGGTGAACTGTTGTGGGCTCTGGCGATGCCCATTTTTGCTCTGATGCCAAGCAGATACTTGGTGATCATCACTTTCATCCATTACTGCGACGCTGCTTACATGGCCCCGACCGTCACCAACTTCTTGACGATCTACAAGGTGATGTGGCGATCGGGCACCCACGTTTTTGCCCAACGTAAGTTGTGGTACTTCTCCAGCAGAGGTAAAAACAATGATCTTGTCGAGTGACCACATTCGCAATGCGACTTGTACAACTCTTTCGTCTGGGTCGTGATTCAAGATGATAACCTTGAATTCCCTCTCCAAGTATCGTCTGCTGCATGCAAATTCATGGTCGACGGTGAATAAATGATTCTAACTGCTGATCAACTGAAGAATTTGCCTACTCTGATGGAAAACTTTCCAGAAAAAGACGATCGTCTTAACTAGAAAGTATTATGTGCAGAGGATAATCTTTCCCGCCTGCGCATAACAAGTTGATCGATGAGCGATCGCATCGGTCGGCCTTGGGCTCAACCATCATCTCCTCCCGAAGAGTGTAAGCTTATTTATATAGTTTTTCCTTTCCTTTCAACCATAATTACTGCATTTTTTACTCCACATTTGAGCTTCTTCTTCTAAACTTTCTTCCGGAGTGAAACTGAAGAGGAAACAAGAGATGATCGCCAAACGATTGCAGAGGAAGGCCAAAAAGGCGAAGGTAATCGCACTTTTGCTCAATCAACTTCCCACCTTTGTCTCATATTTTCCATATTTTCCATATATGAGCGTTACTTCCGCATCTTAAAGGAAATCTCCATCGCCGTCTCCCCCTTCATCACCCTTGAAAATAACTGTAGAAAGGGATGATTCTAAGGAGGCAGAAACATCGCGACCAGCTGATGATGTCGAAGGATCATCACCAAACCCATTGGCGATCGTCACCTTCAGAAGCCAGTTCGTCATATAAAAACCAGAGTTTTCCTTCATGGTTTGCTGAATTTAAAAGCAAAAACATGGAGGATAACTTCATTCTTCCACCACCGGTCAGCAGCGACGCTATGAAACGTCCGACCGTTTCTTTAGCTGTGGGGACGCTCGTCAGTTCTCACATTAGCGAGATGATGAGGGTCGGCACACTGTCGACCGACCCACCTGTTTCACTTGGTAAAGCGGCGATCGCCCTTCGTGAGGTATTTTACATAACATTATTTAAATGTTCCATACTGATTATTGCTAATCCAATCATTTGTCGCCCATCGCAGACATCGAAGGAAATGTTGTCTCGATATCATAAGACAACACGCTCTTTAAAGGCAGTCGCACTTCTGTGGAATAAACATTCTAAGGCAAATGATCAAGACGCAGAAGGCAGAAACGAAAATGCTAGGCTGGAGGGGGGGCTAGCCGAAGCAAGACATCAAGCCCAAGAACTCCCCACACTCAGGAAGAAAACAATACTTTGAGGAATAGAGTGGATGTAGTCACCAAGGAATTATCCCGTTCGGCCAAAGAGATATATGCAGAAATGAAAAAGAGAGCCGAGGCTGAAGTCCAGCGCGACTTCTTTGAAGTTAAGCTGGAGGTCGAATGGAAAAATGTCGACCTGGCATCAACCGCACTTAAATATGCTGAGGAAGAATATTGCCACAGTCTAATGGTCCAAAATTACAATGTTCAACATTTTATGAACTTTGCAGATGGCATTCTTCAGGATATCAACAAGAAGTGCTCGGTATATGACGGTCGGATGTCCGCTCTTGAGCAAACGATCGACAAGCACAAAGAAGACAGATCGTCATTTTTGGATCGGTTGTGGTCTCGCCAACAATCAAAAGCTTGGCGACGACTTACTCCCTTGGATTGGTGGAAGAGCAAAAGAAGATAATAAAAGAACAAATCGTCAACATCTTTGAACTTAATCCTAACTTCGAGGGATGGGAGCGTGCTGATCCCCTCACTTTTGATGGAAACTTTAATCCTCGCTCGCCCATTGAACCGAACGATCCAGATGACGAATATCATCCTCACGTCGATCGGTTGGAGAATCTCGTTCTAGAAAGTCTAGGGGCCTTAACATTTAGCTCCTCATCTTCTTGAATGTTGTTTTGTAATCTCTTCAATAATAATAATTTCAATTGTCAATCATTATCTTACTGCTTTAATATCGATCGAAAATCATTCCATCTAGAATTTCAGAATCCTGCCCAAGTGTTGTATATATTGTCGATCGATCATCCTAATTGCCATCACATTTAAACTATGAGATGCAAACAACAACGTATTGGGCAATTTACCAAGGTAGCCCCTGTCACATATATCTATTCCATAGCACATGTGTGCCATCTCTAATTCCCACTCGTGACGAATATTACCATGTTGATCAATCTGATGGATCAATTCGTTGAAAACACAACTTTTGTCTGTATCTGTATGAGAGATGTCATATTTTAAGATAAAATATGAAGTTTTGTCAAATATGTCTCCTATTCAAGAGCGTTCGACTAAAACAGAATGAGTAGCCTCTTTAATATAGAAAAGGTGGCCAATTTTTCGAAGAGGATTCCTGAGAAGGATCGTTCGACAAAATTAAAGCGAAGGATGTTTCCTTAGTAGGAGTGATTGATGCAATTATAGCCGAAAAATCTCATGAAAAGGAAACGTTATTACAGCCAAAGAGTATTCCTGAGAATGAACGTTCGTCGTAATAATAGGCGAGGAGGATTCCTGAGAAGGATCGCTCCATGCGATTATAGTCGATGATGTTTTCTGATAAGGAACGATCGACACGATTATAGCCGAAGAGATCTCCAGAGAAGGGAGGTTCGTCGTAATTATAGCCAAAGAGATCTCCTGAGAAGGAACGTTCTACGCAATTATAGCCGATGATCATTCGTGAAATGGAACGTTTGACGTAATTATAGCCGAAGAGATCTCTGAGAAGGGACGTTCGACACGCTTATTGATAGATGCTTTGATCGTTACGAGTTAACTAAAGCAAGGAATGCCGATATGGAATCCTCAAAGATGCTATCGGTGATCGATAGGTTCGACATTAGATAATAGGACATTATCGAATGGGTCACTAGAATAGGACGTTCGACTTTAAGGGCATGTGTTGTCACTCGACATATTTGGATATTATGGGATATAAATACATGCTAATAGCGTTTGAATTTAAATAACTTGGAAATTTGTACAGTTTCATCACAATCACCAGAAGTAGTAGAAAATGTTACCTCGACTATGGATGATAAATTCGAAGATTATCAATATTCCAGGATCTTGAGAATTCGTCACCATCCAATTTTTCCAATCTATAAGCCCCTCCGAACAACACGTCCTTAACCCTATAAGGTCCTTCCCATCGATGATCGAGTTTGCCAAGATTTTTCTGTGCTTCCAAACTTCGCAGAACCAAGTCTCCCTTTAAAAACGATCGGGGATTCACCTTCTCATTATAACATTTTTCCATGGTGCGGCGATACCTTAATAGTTGATTGTAGATATATTCTCGTTTTTACTCAATTAAATCTAAATCCATCCTCCTCAAGTCGTCGTTTTCAAAATATTTTCTACTGGTACTAAGGCTTCCGATCCGTAAACCAATGAAAAAGGAGTTTCACCAGTGGTATGGGTTGGAGTTGTTCGATATGCCCACAATACCTCTTGCAGTCGATCAGGCCAAATGCCTCCGATATCCTCCAGCTTTCTCTTTATGCCTTTAACGATCGCACGGTTGGATACCTCCGTCAGGCCGTTGGCCTTAGGATGCGAAACTGAGGAAAACATTTGTTTGATTCCAAGCTCAATGCACATATCCTGAACCTTCATTCCCGTAAATTGTGTGTCGTTATCTGACACCAATATCCACGGCGCTCCAAAACGTGAAATCATATTTTTCCATAGGAACTTTTTAATAGCATCCTCTATAATTGATGAAACTGGTTCAGCTTCAATCCATTTGGAAAAATATTTCACAACAACTATACAGAACTTTCTTTGATTTATTGAAAAGGAAATTGTAACTACCCTAATTTGGGCCTAGTTGTTTTGTTAAAACATGATAATTAAAACGAAAACATTCGAATGCAAATTTGAAACATAGTTCGAAATATAAAAGTACGACAACATAATTTAGAGTATCCTCCAAAGGAACCGGACTCTATCACCGGACAACCGACGACCTCCTTCCCCGATTCCTATCATATCTCGTCTGCGTCACCAACAAAATCTGTAAAGCGGTCACAATCTATTAAAGGAAACTTCACACACACTACGCATTATCTTTTCACTTCTTAGTTACACCGTACACGCACGCGTGAATCATTCCACTTAACCGTTTTCTTATTTCCCCCTTCTTTTATCCTTATCATTTCCATCATTCATTAACTTTACTGTTGCCATGATTTAACATGCTCGGTGCATGTCCTGCCCAAGCCAACCGTTAGCTGTTGGATGACTCGACGGGCCATATGCTTCCCTTCTCCGGGTGGGTACTTAGGCGGTACTCCTTTTTCCACCCGGATCCGTTCTGCCCTCTTCGTACGTATCTTTTCCTCTTTGGAACTTATCGTTCCTTTCATCAGGCATGCCCTTCCTTTGGCGAATCGTGTACTAGGCACGATGCCGGGTTCGGTCGGACGGTCCATCCTTCCTTACCCCGAGTCTTATTATCATTTATCTCGTTCATTCGTATCCTTTCTTCCTTCTTTATTAACCCAATCTCATTCCCTAAGTCTGAACCTTCCATTACTATATTGTGTTCACTCTGCTTACCGTTCGCTTTTGCTTGCTATAGTCTTTCCGCGCTTTCCTGCATTTCGTAATAGGTTTTAGTTACTCGAGTTCCGACGTTATTATCCTATTGTTAACTATGTGATTACCGTAGACTCTACGTGTTCTTTTCCTCCCACGATCCGACGTCGAGACGCGACGAAAACACTTAAACTTAGTATTTCCGCGAAAATTTACTTCTTTCCTCAAAATTCGCGACAATTCTATGCTTCAACTCCAAATCCGTGATAATTTTACCCTTAGAACACAATCCGCGATAATGTTGCACTTCAAGGATTTTTCGCGACAATTTTACTCTTGTCCCTTTTCCGCGACAATTCTCTTCACCAAAAATCCGCGATAATTCTCTTCATCACCCAAATTCGCGACAATAATGTTCTGTGAGAAATCCGCGATAATAATGGCCTGTGCAGAAATCCGCGATAATAATGGCCTGTGCAGAATCCGCGATAATTTTCCTTCTTCGTGGCAATTTTCGGATTTTCGTGTTTAAATGATGATTAACTTGTTTTTGGGCCTTCCCACCCCTATTTATAGACATCCTAACTTTTCTAATTCACACTTTAACCCCTCATTCCTTTGATTTTGACCCCACTTCTATCTTTTACTTTACTTTTCCATTTTTCGTTTCTTTTTACGTTCTTTCGTTTCCGTATCCCTCGTTATCCCTTGTTTAGACTTATCGCTACCTTCCCTACTATTGTTCCATCATACATTTTTCCTAGCTATTACATCCTTCCCCACTCATTTTGAGTTTCGTCCCGAAACTTGTGCGTACCAATCTTCCATCAATTCTGGCGCTCTCTGTTTAATTTCTCGTTCCGTTTCCCAAGTAGCTTCCCTTTCTCCTTGGTTGGACCATTGTACTTTCACCATGGGGATTTATTTGTTCCTGAGTCTTCTTTCCTCCCTGCCTAGGATCTTTACTGGGACTTCCTCGTAAGTTAATTCCGGGGTTATCTCTATGGGTTCCCCCACACATTCTTGAATTCCTTCTGTCACCCTCCACCTCAGTTGGGACACGTGGAACACGTTGTGTATCCCCCCCATTTCCTCAGGAAGCTTCAGCTGATATGCTAGGTTTCCGATTCTTCGTTCCACCTCGTATGGTTCGATATATCGGGGACTCAGCTTCCCTGTCCTTGTGGTCCTTAGCACCCCCTTCATCGGTGATACCTTTAGATAGATACGATCCCCAACCTTTAACTCTAAGGGTCTCCTTTTGGCGTCTGCCCAACTTTTGTATCGGTCATGTGCCGCCTTAATGTTCTTTCGTACCACGGCCACCTTTTCAATAGTGACTTCCACCAGTTCCGTCCCCGTGGCCGTTCTTTCTCCTACCTCATCCCAGCATAGCAGTGTGCGACACTTCCTCCCGTACAATGCCTCTTATGGGGCCATGCCAATGCTGCTCTGAAAGCTATTATTGTACACAAATTCCACTAACGGTAGGAAATCCTCCCAACCTCCCTTAAACTCCAACACACATGCCCGTAACATATCCTCCATAATCTGGTTGGTTCTCTCGGTCTGACCATCCGTCTGTGGTTGATAGGCTGTGCTCATGCATAACTGAGTTCCGAGCGATTTCTGTAAACTTTGCCAAAATCTTGACGTGAATCTCGGGTCTCTGTATGAAACGATGTTTACTGGAACCCCATGTAATTTGACTATGTTATCCACATATATTCTGGCTAGCCTGTCCACTCCGTACGTTGTCTTGACTGCTAAGAAGTGAGCCGCCTTCGTAAGACGGTCCACCACCACCCATATCGCGTCATTCTTCCGTGAGCTCTTGGGTAGTCCTACCACAAAGTCCATGCCGATGCTATCCCATTTCCACTCTGGGATTTCTAAGGGTTGTAGCTCGCCTCCCGGGCGTTGGTGTTCGGCCTTAACTTGTTGGCAGTTTTCGCATTTGGCCACAAAGTTTGCGATCTCATTTTTCATTCCATTCCACCACCAGTGCGTCTTTAGGTCCCGATACATCTTAGTACTTCCTGGGTAAACTGAGAAAGCTGAACTGTGTGCCTATGCCATAATCTTCTTCCTTAGCTCTGGCCGGTTTGGTACCCATATTCGCCCATTCATTCGGATTAGCCCATCGTTTCCTTTGCTTATTTCTGATTTCTTGATTCCGTTTCCCTCTTTTCGCGCTACGGGTTTCTCCGGGTCTGATATCTGTGCTTCTAGTACCTCCTCCAGTATCCCTGGCTTCGCGGTAACCGTCCCTAACATGACTGTGGTAGACTCTACCACTTCCAGTTGTAGGTTCTCCATCTCCCTTATCAACGTGTTGGCTAGCACGCCATGAGTCTTCCTGCTCAGTGCGTCGGCCACCTGGTTTGCCTTTCCGGGGTGATACTGGATGTCTAGATCATAATCCTTTATGAGTTCCAACCATCTCCGTTGTCTCATATTAAGCTCCTTCTGAGTGAATAGGTACTTCAAACTCTTGTGGTCGGTGAATATCTCGCACTTCACACCGTACAGGTAATGTCTCCAAATATTGAGTGCGAATACCACCGCGGCTAATTCCAAATCATGTGTTGGGCAGTTTAACTCATGTATCTTCAATTGACGGGATGCGTATGCTATAACTTTCCCCCCTTGCATCAGTACACACCAAAGTCCTTCTTTCGATGCGTCGCTGTATACCGTGAAATTTTGCCCTAGTGTGGGTAATACTAGTATTGGAGCAGTTGTCAATTTCGTTTTGAGACATTCAAAACTCTCTTCGCATTTCTCATCCCACGTATAACTCGTTTCCTTTCGGGTAAAATTTGTCAACGGTTTAGCAATCCTTGCGAACCCTTCGATAAATACATGCTAATAGCGTTTGAATTTAAATAACTTGGAAATTTGTACAGTTTCATCACAATCACCAGAAGTAGTAGAAAATGTTACCTCGACTATGGATGATAAATTCGAAGATTATCAATATTCCAGGATCTTGTGAATTCGTCACCATCCAATTTTTCCAATCTATAAGCCCCTCCGAACAACACGTCCTTAACCCTATAAGGTCCTTCCCATCGATGATCGAGTTTGCCAAGATTTTTCTGTGCTTCCAAACTTCACAGAACCAAGTCTCCCTTTAAAAACGATCGGGGATTCACCTTCTTATTATAACATTTTTCCATGGTGCGGCAATACCTTAATAGTTGATTGTAGATATATTCTCGTTTTTCCTCAATTAAATCTAAATCCATCCTCCTCAAGTCGTCGTTTTCAAAATATTTTCTACTGGTACTAAGGCTTCCGATCCGTAAACCAATGAAAAAGGAGTTTCACCAGTGGTATGGGTTGGAGTTGTTCGATATGCCCACAATACCTCTTGCAGTCGATCAGGCCAAATGCCTCCGATATCCTCCAGCTTTCTCTTTATGCCTTTAACGATCGCACGGTTGGATACCTCCGTCAGGCCGTTGGTCTTAGGATGCGAAACTGAGGAAAACATTTGTTTGATTCCAAGCTCAATGCACATATCCTGAACCTTCATTCCCGTAAATTGTGTGTCGTTATCTGACACCAATATCCGCGGCGCTCCAAAACGTGAAATCATATTTTTCCATAGAAACTTTTTAATAGCATCCTCTATAATTGATGAAACTGGTTCAGCTTCAATCCATTTGGAAAAATATTCCACAACAACTATACAGAACTTTCTTTGATTTATTGATCAAGGAAATGGTCACAAAATATCGATATATTTCATTCTTGCATCTTAAAACTCTGCCGCGTTTATTTGTCAACTCTAAGCAACAGAACTTAGAAATGTTTTTGAACTAATTCTCTTATCACAATATCTTAGGCTCCACATCATCTTCTGGCTCCTCCGCTTCATCGAAATCCAACTCTAAGTAACTCGGGGAGTTCTAGCTTGAATCATCTGACTCCTCAACCTCGCAATTCAAACTTGTTCCCATCGTGATTGCTACTCAACAATGTTGGGATCACATGCCTTTTTCTTGTATAAGATATCCCGATATCCGAATAAGAACTTCACTTTCTCGGCTCCACTGGGAACTTGGTCCTCATTCCTTTGCTATACTCATTACATTGGGGTAATATATTAACTTACACTTACAACCGATTTTTTCAATTTTTTGTCCGTAGCTCAATTTCTAACTGCCTTCAAAGGCCCTTGTCTACATGGCATGCTTGTTTTCTCATATATATTATCTGAATATTAAGTTTCTATCATGGATGAAATCTTTATTCAGGGGGATGCTTCGTCCTGGTAGGTGTGTTAGCTGAACTTTCATAAGAAAGCCAAGAAGTGGAATATTTTCTTTTCTCAATATCGATTCCTCCTATGTTCCCTTTGATAAATGAAGTCCTCAGTTTTCTTTAAAACTGCTTCTCTTTATTCGCAACTTTAAGATTTGTCTTCACTTCGTTATGTCTCTCGTAAAATCTCGAAACTTGATCAAGCTCGATCGTTGTTGTTATAATTAGGATTATCTCTTATGCTTCCCATTAAACACAAGAAAATTGATGTAATCCAAAAACGACTTTATGACATCTCTGATGGTAAATAGGAAAGTCTGTGTCATGCAAACGATAATCCTATATAAGGAAACCCGAGCCATTTACAATATACTTGGTCATTCCACCATATAAAAAGGTTCTAAACCTTTCGATGATAATCATCTGATCACTTTCATACGGATCATGGGTAGGAATCTCTCATAAAAAATAAGACAACAGTCCATGCTATAAGATAACTCTATGATTCTTTAGATCGTAACGTAGGTTTCCTTAATACAAATAAGGGAATTATCCTTGATTACCTCAACCGCGTTTAAGGGAACGAGGTTTCCTAATATGTGCCGGCAAGTTTCTTTGATTCTTTGAATCGCAAAAAAGAAATACGAAATACTCATGAGACAATTACTGGACACGTCGAACATACGATATAAAATTACAAACCCATCCACTTAATAAATATTCAGCATATTTATCGCTGACCTAACCAAGCGCCTAACAATAACTTGCTTCGATTTCTTTGATTCATCCTGTTATCCTCCGAAGACCGGAGAACGGACGAGGGACACAACGTTGTTTGAGTTATATGACAAAGATACCCCTTGGTGTGAGGTGCTTTTACCAACTTAACAAATGACTATTACGTGTCATTGATGAGTCAAATATCTTTCCTTACTTACTGTCCAAAACGACTCCACTTCATATGTCGCTTTACAATCTTTATCGAGAATTTTCGACTTTCTATAAAATTGCTCATTCATCAATAGTCAAACAATCATATAAGCTATCATTAATGAGACATCTTAATCATCAAATAGGCAAATATCAGTACCATAAAATATCCTTATGTGGCAAACATCATTTCCAGAATATTATTTGTTGTTCGCCACTCTTTAGATAGCTTTGGTCATAATTGAGAGTCCCCAGTCATAATAGAATTTCGTTGAATTCGTACCATAAGGCGAATAATTGACCATTTTGATCGTTTATCCTAATGAAATGCATAAACACAATTCCTTGGTCATTCATAAGCAGATAATTAAGCCATGCGATGATTTCTCACACAATGATCCTTGTTATAGGGAGAATACTTTAAAATTTCAATAAAAACTGAGAATACCCGATCATAAATAACGAGAATTGATGCCATAAGGCCATCAAATGATCACTTTGATCTTAAATTAAAATACCCGATCACAAATAGTGAAAATCATACCATAAGACCATCACTTAGCCACTTTGATCATAAGAGAAAATACTAGATCATAAATAGAATTCATGAAATCCAGGTGTTGGACATAATCAAGCGCCCAACACCACTTACTTATATAGACCTGTCTCGTTCATCTCCAAAAAAATGAGCGAGCGATATCGCTGTACAGATGAAAGTAGCGTTAGGTTTAGGGTACAATCCTTAGACTGTCATAAATTTTTCACCCCGACCGCATAGAAACATATCCTCGCGTTAAACGATTTTAATCATTTGACTGGTGACTCATTCGAGTCATGGAGGAGACGCATGTCTTTTCTCGGACCTCCCCAAGCGTGCAATACATAACTCGACACCTGCTTTTCAACCTTTCCCGCTTTTCTCCGAATATGAGCGTTGGAAGTCTTCACGATCTAGGTGAAAGTAGAGTCAAGTTCATGGTACAATTCTTAGACTGATGTAATTTTTTCACTCTCACCTGGATAGATCGGGTACCTCACGCCAGAGAGAGCCTTGACTGTCAATACGGGAGTAGTGTCAAGTTCAGGTACAATCCTTAGACTGATGTAAATTTTTTACTCTCGCATAGCCAGATCCAATACCTTAGCTTTGGTGATCTATTTAAGACCACGGAGTAGGCAGACATTTTTTCACGCATCTCAACGAGCATCCGACTAGTACCCACTAGTACATGACCTAACCAAGCACCGTGACTAATCACCACATTGGGGTCTTAACAAGCACCCACTAAATCATATGCTAGCACCAAGCCTCCACTAGCGCCCCAACATTTCTCATATGCTCGTGTCTGAACAAGCACCCGCATGCCTCACAGAGCGCCCCAAGTCATCTCATATGCTCAGGTGTGAACAAGCACCCGTGGGCCTCATGTAGAGTCTGTCACATTTTCTTTCTGGGTATATACTTCTCCCGTAATCATCCCATCCTTTCTAGGTCTGACGTTTCCCATTTTCATTCGCAAAGAAATTGATAGTAGAAAACCTTCACTGTCCTAATAGAAGTAGCGCCAGGTTCATGGTACAATCCTTAGACTGGCGTAAATATTTCACTCATACTCGGGTGGCTTGGGTGCCTCGCACCAGAGGAGCCTCACCGTCTAGACCAAAGTAGTGTCAGGTTCAGTGTACAATCCTTAAACTGACGTAAATATTTCACTCCCACCTATACGGATCGAGTCCCTCTCATTGAGAGGTTTTACCTACTTAACCATCGCATGGTAAAGAAAACGTAGGAAACCTTCGCTGCTCGAATACAAGTAGCGGTAGGCTCACGGTACAATCCTTAGACTTAAGTAAGTATTTCACTCATACTCGGGTGGCTCGGGTGCCTCGCACCAGAGACCCTTCACCATCTAGACGAAAGTAGCGTCAAGTTCAGGGTACAATCCTTAGACTGACGTAAATATTTCACTCCAGTCTAGATAGATCTAGTTCTTTGGGGTAAATGGTCGGTTTGGAACAACGAGGAGACGGATGTCTTTTCTCACTGTGACTATTTCTGGCCTCCAACAAGGGTGCGACCCTCGACGGCGTGTCATGGAGGAGTCGAGTAAAAAGCTCCCGTGTGCCACAGAATATTGCTCAGTACGTGGCCGTCTATCAAACAATGTGTCCCCTTGACATATTTCCATAGTATGTATGTATAGACAATTCTGCTGTAGGGAGACTTCTCATATTTAAAAGTATTTTGATCCATGTATACAATTTGATGAGTTTGAGATTGATCGACTCTACCACAGGCGGTACATTGCATTTCAAATCTATCTTAAGTTGTTTAATTTCCATCCTCCATCATACTAAATGCAATGAACCTCATTCCTATTATATCAGTCCCCTAGTCAATTGATTTCGTGTCGTCAAAGAGGATACAAAAAATTCATTATATGGTAAAAAAGAGAAGGATTTTAATTTAAAAAGATTGAGGAGTCACGTTTACACATAATATTTGCACAAATTGAAAATATGACAAACCGTGGAAGCTCCTCTCCGCTCATATTCATCATCTTATACATTCATTCTCTCACCATTGCCGTAACTCGTTACGGACCTTCCAATCCAAAGTATAACTTTCCAACATATCTAGTCAATATCAATAAACGAACTTGTAATTACATATGTAACACCCGTAATCCCGGCCTAGCCGGTTTACACCGTGTTAACCTAATTTTAGAAAAACATTCGCCTCATTTTGCCCTATTTTCAAAATTAATCATATTTTATATAATAATTTATGTTTATATCGTAATTATAATTCTTAGTGTGTCATCATAACACATTACATCAAATATCGTTCTCATCGTTTATCTATTTTCTCAATTATAATTTCGTTTGTATTTTCATATATTTAATGTTGTATTTAATACCTCGAAATCATACCTTAATCGGTTTACTTGTCAGTACGATACAAATGTTCCCCTTCATTTATGATTCATCCCATCTCTACATATGTTCCAAAGATTTCCGATTTCCTTTTTAACAAATATAATTACCTCATAATTTCTTTTAATCCAACATTTTAATATATCCTAAGTTCCAACAATTGTTCTATTAACTAATGAGATAATATCTTATAAAGTCGTACTTTAATATTAGCAAGTCACTTATTAACTAGTTTCTCCTCGGTATACTTCACTTATGTAATCTTATTCAATTATAATAATACTCATTACCTTCTAATTTTTGTTTTATTGATTATACGATATCATGATTTACTTTGAACTTTTTGATTTCGCTCGAGCATATTATTTTCCTGGTCCTTTACCAAAATATATCTATATGTCATCTCTTCATGGCTTCTCATACTTTTGTATCATACATTAAATATTATTTATTAGCCCGCTAGTTTCCTAAGTATTTGGGTTATTACTACATACCTATGTTCGAATAGTTATCCTCTTTATGACGTTATCAATGCATCAATAATTCAATTTCCACATATCTCAATAAATCCATTAGCAACTATGAATGCCCATATGTGAAACGTCACACACTTCAATAATGCTCACATCATTCACTTGCGCTTTTTCCTCAATATCAAACATCGAAAATAAAACGCCATAGGGATCTTCCCTTCCTATTCATGTGTGCAGTGTACTGCTTCTGCTAGATATAATAATACTCGCATTATTCATTTACACGCTTTTCGAAGGATTTCATTGCATTGTATGATACCAAGACCTTAGGAATCCCAAAGTGTCAAACAATATAATCCATAGGAAGTTTATCACCTCATGTTCACGATCTTATTACCAAACTCGGGATGCTTCTCCAACTTATATAGATTCAATGTCTAATTTCAATACCATAATGCAAAATTTCTTCTTGTCTACGACCATAAAGAAAGCCCATAACAATATCAATCCCAGGTGTGGATAGGACATTTATTAACAATGATTTAGTTGTCGTCATAGATACTCAGAGTAATTATAACTCAACTTCTAATTTCGCTTGCAATATTAGCCGTAGATACTTAGCGCAATGCTGACCCAACTTTGAACCATCAATAAAATAAATTTGAAGAAGTGGAGTTCCATAAAGTTATATTTCTGGACGAATGCCATTCCGAGAAATTAATAATACAAATTTGATATTTTCTTCGTTATTAATAATCTAACTCAGAAAAGCATAGTTCGATAGCAGTTGTTACTTCCAAATCACCAACAATCACAAATCTTGGGATCTCGTTAAATAACTCAAATAAGAAACCCTTATTGATAGCTTCATAGAGGTATTTGAAAAGATCAATTATCATTGGCAGATACGATGATCCAACTGTTAATAACCAATTACTAAACGTCCTGATGAATATCATTTGAGGTGAAAACCATTATGGATAGTTAAGTAAATCAAATAGATTAAGTATTCATGATAGATTCCTTGTTATCAATAACTTGATGATCAATTTCAGACGAAAACCATTCTATAAAATTTCTCGAACATCAATTAATCACTAATAAATGATTAATCACCAATAAAAACAAGGGTTATCCGACTACTTCACAAACATACTCGAATCTCCTGAATGATGAGTAAGAGACCCGGATAGTTCATATAACCATTATGGAGGTCTTGGTTACTGAATACGAATATTGAGACAAAGATATACGTTTCAAATGATGAGGAGATGAGACTGTCTTTCAATAAAAGAACTCCATGCTGGAGTTTCATTTTATGATTCTAAGGTAACTTCACGCGTTCCTAGGTTATTCGTTGATAACTATCTTGTCATTTTAACCATTTCTTCACTATCCATATATTTAGTTTTTCCTCTTACCACGATAATTATTTGTTCAATCATTAATGTTTTTTCTTCCACACTAGCTTCCTCTTTTGCCATATTAATTTCACGATGCCATATGAGTTCCAAAAAGGCGTACTCTTCCAAATCTATTTTTCAAAATTTAGATTTTATTTTCCATAATTTTGGACATGCATTGCATCTATACGAATATATAATTCACTAAGTTGCCATAAACTTAGTTAGCCTCTGAGCCTTAAACCATAAACAACCAAAGTCATCGATATAATGTATGGAACATATATGAAAGCTACATGACTTCTTGGTTGGGATCATAGGGAGGATTAATATTCAACGATCTCATATTCTTCTAATCGATAACCAGAAAAGTCTTCAAATAATTGGAAATCGGGAAATCTCGCAACATTAATTTCGCTCTCTCACTTTCTATGATTCTGATCAAACTGAATACATACTGAAACGAGATGCTCAATACTCGCGACCTATTGCCTCAGGTCATGGTAAATCGATCTCAGGGAGCATCACTGATTTTTCGGGTTGAATATTCAAACCTACTTTCCCACCCTTAGTCTCATGTATTCCTTCAACCGTACTAATCAACTCATCAAGGTAGCCATGCTTCAAAAACCTCTCAACATCGGACATCAATTTTCGACAACCATTAGTAACTTGTCCGAAGCTATGATCAAAAATGACAAAATACATGGGACTCATGAGTCCCCGGTATCAGTGCTTATAATAGAGGGGATATATAAGGGATCCTCTTTTATTCTGTTAAATCACGGCGAGAATATGTTTATAAACGATTGCCACAGACGTCTGCATCATGGACTTCGGTAGCAATACATTCCAATCGATCGCACGATTTGCACCAATGTTATGTGACCCATAAGTAAGAATCTCTATGACTCCATTATCACACACTCCCTTATCTTCCCTAATATAAATGGTACATCTTAGGGCGAGATATTCCATTTCATCTTATGGATCCTTGTTCAAGAAATGCGTGCGGGGTGACCGACGAAAATAAGCTGAAGTACTCTGACATTCTCATTGACAATAATTTGAAGAATTTTCCTGCATTTTCCCTCAAAACGGGTTACAAAACCCAACGCTCTCTTTAAAGAATAATACCGCAAAGCGATTAAAGATGTAATATTCTTCATCGGATCATTAAAATATGCAAAGACTAAACCACGTAATTGCATCACTAATGTTTTTCAGGCTCACTAGAATCTCCATATTTGATGTGTGGTCATAGGAACTATAGAGTCTACATCAATATAGCATACCCGGAAGGGGCTCAGGGGCTTTTGGATTGAGTCCAACTCTTCATCGGCAACATGTTCTTAGAAAACATCTCTCTAGGTTGTTAGACACATCAACAGGTTCCCGCCTCCACTTTTCTTTGGAACACAAGGCGTTTGTCTAATTCTCCATCAAATCTTTATCCTTCGAGCAACTTGATTTACTCACGATTCCTTATTTACTCCAGATATCTGCGACGATCAACTCTGTTCATATCCTCCTTAATCTCTTTCTTTCCTACAAAACTTTACTTTGTACAATGTCCACGACTCTATTACGCAATCCTTGTAATTTCATCGCTACCGAGACGGAGTCCAAAAGTTACCTTAATCTTTCAATCATTTTTAAATATGGTTTCTTTTCGATAAATCAATCGAATAGGTGAAATTTAATCAAAATCTGATCCGGAGCAGATGACATCACCACATCACCATGTAATTACAATCCTGCAATGCAATCTCAATTTCCTTTTTTTTACAATTCCATGTGGCAGCTTATCTCTATATAGAACCCCATCAAAAAAATTTTCAAGCAAGACTCAAGCAACCTCATAATGACATGTAATTTATGGAGCTTCCCAAATAAAATACAACTCTGAATAATCCGCGACTTCGATAAGAGCAGAACTTTGAAATATTTTGGGACTTTCTCTATAATCATTCCAATGATCAGAAATGAATAACTTGCAATTTCGTAAAAAGAACCCTATCAAATGAATAAGGTCTATCACCAGACGACACGTTACTTCAAAACCTGGATAGCTTCTTGATTACGATCTCAACCAAATTGATTGAGTCTTTGGCTCGTTTTCAGAATATTCATGACATATGACAATATTTCAATACACCCAAATAAGTAGCTTCCTACCTTTTCATCTAATGAGTAAGGACTCCCTCAACACAAATAACAACATATTCTTTTCACTCGATGCATAATGAAACATTAAGAGGAAATGTGTTATAATAGGTCCCCTCATAATGAAATCCAGCTCCGGGGGGCTGGTTAGATGTTTCCACTACTGAGGGCTCCTCCGAAAGCACTAATGAAGTCCCCTGGTAAAAGATCATCTGTTTCGTCTTATGTCGCATTAGGATTACACTCCATCCCAATCTCTTCAATTACATTCACATCTTCATAATTCTAGATCATCATGATATATAATAGCATCCAAGCTCGACACATGAGCTCTCAGTGGGACTAAATCTCGCTCCCCACGAACAGTGCCAAATTGATCTCGTCTTAATTTTTTTTTCTTTAGTTTGGTTCTTGATAAGTCAATTTCTTTGTTTTATTTTAAGTTCAACGAATGTTAGAGTGATGAGCGACACATGCGATATACGAGGTTCGGCCCACAATGTGTGGCTTACGTCCTCGAGAGAGCAAAGATCTACCTTGGTTTCAGCTATAATCAGTCAATGAGTATACAATGAATAATGTACGTGTGGATGTAATTCGAAAAACGACCGTGATCATCCAATTTCTCCCATCTAACCAACTCCACGCAAGTGTAGATACTAATCCACCCGAAAAAGGGGTTCCACATAAAGTCCACGCGGACGGGTTCAAGTCTCTTCGAAATATGATACAAAACTCAAGAACTAACAATTTCGATACAAACCCACGTGACTCAAAAGATGAGTCCATGAGAGTGCAACCAAAAAAGCAACTCCACACGAGTTCATTAGCAACTCCACGCGATTATAGAGAAAGGCCATGCAAATACGAAGCAAAAACCATGAAACGAAGTGTAAAACCGATTTCGAACAAGTTCATAAGCAACTCCATGCCAATGTGGAGCAAATCCACACGAGTATGGAGCAAATTCATGCGACTGGACGCTAAAAGTCGTGAGTTGGTGCTTTGGGAGCAAGTTCACGCGACTTTGGAAGCAAAAAGTAGCGAATTGGAGACTTGAGAGCAAGTTCTCGCGACTTTGGAAGCAAAAAGTCGAGAATTGGAGCCTTGGGAGTAAGTTCACGCAAATATGAAGCAAAAAGTCGCGAGTCAGAGCCATGGGAGCAAGTTCACACGACTTTGGAAGCAAAAAGTCGCGAGTTTGAGCCTTGGGAGCAAGTTCAAGCGAATACGAAGCACAAAGTCGAAGCAAAATGTCGTGAGTCAGAGCCGTTCAAGCGACTTTGGAAGCAAAAAGTCGTGAGTTGGAGACTTGGGATCAAGTTCAAATGACTTTGAAAGCAAAAAGTTGCGAGTTTGGGGGCTTGGGAGGTATTATAAAAGTTTCAACCCCTATAAATGACTTAGGACCTGATATATATAGACAAGGGGCATATATTTTCACGTCATGTGCCCATTGCTTCATTTCCTACGGCTTTCCAATGATGCACAAAAAGCCCAAATTCACATAATAAACACAATGCGTGTCGGAAGATTCGTTCACTTATCGTATAGAAAATCAAGCCGATCAATATCAGCACGATAATTATTTCTTCGTCTCAACTACTTTCTCTTCCACAATAACTTCCTCTTTTGGCACAAGAATTTCTTGATTTGTGGTTTTACAAAATCATTCTAGCTCCCTTTGAACAAGCCTAGTAGAACGAGGCTCTTTTATTGAAGAAGTAAAATGAGAAAGAACATCAGCTAAAGGTGGAGAGAAAGAAGAGACTGAATCAACTCAAGTTTACAGGTTCGACTCCAGCTTGGGAGAATTGTGAAAATTCATCGCGATTCTTGTGTAATTCTTATGAATTTCACTCACAATGTAATTTTCCACATAAAACACAAATTCCTCATGAGTTATATGCAATTCGATGTGAAAACAAGTCCAAGTTCAGATATCTGGCAAGTCATATATGATTTCTCGCGAAAACTAATCTAAATGTAGATTAATCACTCAAAAAATGAGATTTAGTGCTTTTCTCGGGACTTGTGCAATAAATACAAACATTTTTTATGTCTCATGAGCTAGTTTCTATAGTAAAAAGTGTATCGCTGTAACACATGTCTAAAGCCACATAAGCCCGATTGCCCTTAAAATCACCATTCAATCTTGCACAGCCTCTGGAACGCCTCGAATATCTCGTGATGTATCCCAAACGACATTTGATTTTTCAAAAGTGCAAAATATCCCTAATACAATGCTAACTCAAAATATTTTAGAAAATTCAAAACATCATGGAAAAGCGCAAAACATCCATGACGTCCAAATTATGAAAAATATTCCTAAAGAATATCAAATTACAATTATATTTGTTTGTAACTTTTTAAATAGAATGACAATCCAATTAGGCTTCTTTAAAAATGATATTTTATATTACCTTAAATTAAGACGTACAACTTCTCCTTTCATTGGAGCTTTGAGTTACATTCTTGTACTTTATTGTTCTGTTTTATAAAATAAAGATGGTGATTCCATTAAGCTATCAACTTCTTCTAAAATAAACATATATAGTATTAACATCGTTCTAACTATTCATTTCTGTAATCAAATAGAGATTAAAATGAATAATATGAAGTCATTTCCAAATATATTTGGATGTAGAGATAGTGCCAACTCTTCCAAACTATTGCGAAAACAACAAATATCTAAAAGTTGTAGTTACAACTTAATCCATCATTAAGATAGTTAACATGTCCATAATCCTAATCCAACTAATTGAACCAGGCCCCGGGACTGGATACTAACAAAGCGCGTCCAACCCTACTACTTCTAACTGAATTTGTGTTGCCATATTATCCTTAAACTTTATATATTTAATTGTAGGTGCTTCTATTTCTTATTTATATTATTTTTACCCAAGCGTTCACTCATACTTTGATAGAGGACATTTTTTTGCCTATTTCCATCAATAAAGCACCCTCTCATCCGAATGATCCACGAGTACGAATCGTGCTAACTTATGTGTCTCAACTCATTTCAATGTTTGATTCTTTTGTTGAAACATTATCGTTTTTCTTTAAATTAAATGTTGATATTTGACTATTTGTTGAAAAATTTACATTTTTATAATTTCAAAATTTAATTGATAGATTGCAGAGATGTGAAATTGTGAATTAAAATTATAGAATCTTGTGAAATCCAATGGCGAAAAATCTTGTGAAATTGTGAAATCCAACGGCAACAACAAGTATTCAAACTAATGTTACGGGTATTCTTTATTTTTACATAAATTTATGATGAAAAACGATAAATAGAGAAGAAATATTTTATTGATGAGAACCGACAGAATAGTTTAATTAACGAAAATGATGCCCTTTAATCAAGAGTGGATCGAGTAAAAAATCAAATAAAGGAAGATCCTAAATTTAAGGAAGAATTAATTTGAGTTACCAAAATTTATGAAGATTATTTTGAATAAATTAAAAAATATTAAATGTTTATATATTTCATTCTTCTATAAATAGTGTAATTGTTTTCATTTTGTATTATGTTGAATACAATTATTATATCGATTCTCATCAATAAAATATTTCTTCTCTATTTATCGTTTTTCATCAATTTACGATTCAGATTCTCTAAGATTAGCGATTCTCTTCCGATTCTCGAATCGGGTTTTGTGAGAAGACAAAATTGAAAAAAATCATAAAATAAATAAGAAATCTAAATTATTATGTTAAAAATTTGTTAAGTTATGTAATTTATATCGACTTTTAATTATTTTATTAATTTTAAATTTTAACAAACATTTAGTTTGATGATATTATTTATTATATCTTATGTTATAATTTGATAATGATGAAAATATATTTTATGGATAAGTACAATTATTTGTACTTATAAAAAAATTTTAAAATATATAACTAAAATAATTATAATAATTATAAAATTTACGAATCTTTAACCAATCTATCCGGATTCTCTAAAAAATTGCACACACTACGAATCGCAAATCGTGTCGTGTCACGAATCGTATCACGTATCGTGGTAAAATTGATTATAATTATATTCTCCTCATGTTGTAAATATTTTTAAAAGTAAACTTACTTGCAAGTCGGAAATCAAAATCATATTAAAATATCGAGTCAAATCGAGTTGTACCGGATTGATGTAAATTATATTATGTTACACTCATTTTCATGGGTTAAGATAATATGAGGTTCGATCCTTAGGATCACTTTTCAAAGACAATATAAGTAATGGTAAGGAATTCGAAATAATAAAAAGACTTGGGACTAAATATTAAATACGAGCCTATGAAGAATTATGAAGGAAAGCTGCATCGATGGTGCAGGTAATTCCACGCGTCACATTATCAGCATAATGAATAAGTGATATGTGTATTTAAACAATTTAAATTATTGAACAATAATGAAGTCCAGCTGTGCATTATATTTGTATATATGTAAGTTGAGGTCATACAAATCTAACTCAATCACAATCTATCACCATCCTACAGCTGCGTGCGCCCGCCAACCAGCTAAACTTATCAATACAAAATTAGTATAATACAATATAAAAATGATTTATTAATGTCATTTTATGGGGGAAACAAAATTAACATTAGGTTTTTTAGTTTGTCGTTATAATTTTGAAGAGTCGTACGAAAGTTTTATTAGTTGTAATGTCTATAAAAGAAATAATTTTTCCTTTAGTATATCTTTTTTATAATATTATATATTAAAAACAATTATTTGGTTTAAGACTGACAAAGAAATTGAATCGATTAACAAGACAACTAATCCTATTCTATTAAAATCAAGCTTGAGCTCATGTCGAGCTTGGTTTCTTTATTCAAGCATGACTCTAATTTAGTGAATTACTAACGAATCTTGAAATTTTTTAGTTTGAATTAAGAATAAACCTCAAAAATTTTAAACTTGTCCAAGATTTGCAAACAAAAAACAATAAAATATTGTATACAATTTTCAAGCCAACAAAAATACAAGTTCATGTATTTTTTTAACCGGCCAGCAATTCAAATACATTCAAATTCGAGACTTTCCCTAACATCAATCGAAGCTTGAATCGCTCATGCCTTGAGTTTCCGATGTTTAAGAAACCTCTTATTGAACATTGCTCATTCTTACCCGAGATTGAACCATGAAAATGTATTATGGCCCAGTCGTTCGATTTGATTCATTAATATTATCTTGAGCTATGTTGCACTTATTCGGATGAGAGTTGCGGGATGCTAATGTACCGGATGCAACTATTTTAAAAGCATCAAATTTAAAGTACATCAACTTAAAATAAAGTAATCAATATCATTAATTTTTTAAAAAGAATATAATAATATTTTGGCATGCGGAATGGGATTATCTCCTATCACAAGCACGTCAAAACATTTGATGTCTTGAGATCAAAATAATCAAGATTAGGCCACGGCCTTTATTATCACGCGCCACATATATTTCATACGCGCCGCCTATGTATCCATCAATCCACCACCTGCCATTCTTTCTATATATATAAGTGTTCATTTATTACTTGAAGAACCATTAAAATCCATCTCATCTTCTATAATCCGGTCACTGTTAAGAGATTGATGATGATTCTTCCATCAATGCCTTGCACAAGTTTGTCTGTCTTTCTGGTTTTAGTTTTGTTTGGATTTTCAACTGCGGTTTTCGCCTCCGATTTCCATCAAAGTTTCGACATAACATGGGGCAGCGGCGGTGCACAGATACTCGACGGAGGAAATCTTCTTACCCTGTCGTTGGATAGGGCTTCAGGATCAGGATTCCAGTCCAGGAATGAGTATTTATATGGGAAGATTGACATGCAGATAAAACTTGTTCCTGGTAACTCTGCAGGCACAGTTACTGCTTATTATGTATGTGAAAGAAACTTAAAATAATACTCTACTGATTTTGGTTAACATTTGAATTTTGGAGTGCAGTTTTCGTCGTTGGGAGGGAATCACGACGAGATAGACTTTGAATTCCTGGGGAATCTGAGTGGTCAGCCATATATCCTTCATACAAATGTATTCACACAGGGAAAAGGTGGGAGGGAACAGCAATTTTACCTCTGGTTTGATCCTACTAAAGACTTCCACACATACTCTATCTTATA
Organism: Utricularia reniformis; assembly: GCA_009725065.1. Classification (NCBI taxonomy): domain Eukaryota; kingdom Viridiplantae; phylum Streptophyta; class Magnoliopsida; order Lamiales; family Lentibulariaceae; genus Utricularia; species Utricularia reniformis. The sequence goes on from RWGZ01001019.1 coordinate 187,500, forward strand.
AAATCCTCAGCAAATCATGTTAGCCAAATCAGAATGTTTACCCATCATATGTTGAAACTCAACTTTTCTATGTAACAGATTCACTGTAGATGGAACTCCAATTAGGCAGTTCAAGAACCTGCAATCAAAGGGTGTGCAGTACCCCACAAACCAGCCAATGCGGATTTACTCGAGCATTTGGAACGCAGAGGAGTGGGCGACAAGAGGTGGACTTGTTAAGACAGACTGGAGCCAAGCTCCATTCACAGCCTCCTTCAAGAACTTCAACGCCTTATCTTGTACAAATTCCAATTCTTGTACACAAAATTCCTGGTTCTCACAATCCTTAGACACTTCCGGACTACAGAGGCTCCACTGGGTGCAGAAGAATTATATGATTTACAACTACTGCACTGACCCGAGACGCTTCAAACCTGCTGAATGCTACACTGCATGATTTCTTACCCTAATTCTTTTGCAGATTTTGCAATCAAAATTCAACAAGTTGATGGTTTAATCTCATAGAAGAACAAGATGGTTGTAAAAATGTGTCTGTAAATTCTCCCATACTTTCTAAGGCATGTTCCTAATAAAGTTACACAATTTACACACCATAAGAACACTTGAAGAAGATATAATATTTCATCCGTGGTTCTTAACACCAATCACAACAAGATATCGTGGACTTTTTGGTAGTTCATGCTTTACGTCTCGGGAACTCCATAAATATTATTAATTTTAATTGAATTATTGTTTCTGCTCAATCGCAATATGTTGAAGGATAAACTCAAAATTAGGATAAGAATAAAAAAAACTGGTATGTAGTTATACAATTAGGATGATAAGATGATATGGTTGGGTAGTTTCTTTTAGATAAATTTGTTTAGGATCTATATAAGCATGTAAAAGTGATTTTGAAGAATAAGTTTAACCTTACTTTTGAAATACATACTGTTTTACCATATTTTTCTTTGAAGCATTCTGTCAAATACTTGAAGTGCAGAATCAAGAATTCATTTAGAACATTCAATCTAAAACCTATTTGATCCCACAATTCAACACATGTATCAAACACCAAAAAGAGATCAAGCAAAATACCTGAATCTGTCCAACACAATAGACCATCATGATTTGCATGCATTCGCATGCAAAGAGAGACGCTCGTGATTGACAATGTTGACCGACTCAATTCTATATCTATAAAACCAAACGCATGTGTATTCTTTCATTATTTTATATACACTTTTGGACTGTTTCCGAACTGCCTCCTAGCATCAAATGTAATTTTTTAATTTTTATACATTTAATTATTTCATTTAATATTATTATATTAAGTTAATTGTAATATGTCTTGTTTATTTAATTGTCCTATTATATATATGTTTAATATATTTAGTATATGTTTTAAATATTCGCAAGACATTTAATGAATTATTGGTTTTTTTTAAGGTGATGAGAACCTTGGGATTTGATACATTGGATAGAGGAAGACCCATGAGAAATTGGATCGGCCCACGTGTCCAGAAATGAACCAAGGTAGATCAGATCCATAACTTAGTAGTGATAATTTCAACGGAGATCTCAGACTGGACCCAAGAGGCCATGTGGGCTCAAGAAGTCATATAGGAACACATGGATCAGTCCCTCAAAGGCACATTGGATCGTGACTCCATACAGATCTGACCTGACATAGACGAGGGACCAATTCGGTCAGATAAACTAGCTAGGCGGGCATCGGTTATTTTGCTATAGCAGTTTCCTGATGGTTTCTTATCTCTATCTATATAATGGAGGTAAATTCAAGAGTTGATAAAGACCTTTTTAGGGCACTAGCCTCTTTAGATGCATGATGTTCGTTTGTTCATGTTTTTCCATTGTCATTTTCCTACCCTCGCAACTATTGTATATTTTTTTCCTAATAATGCATTCACAGAGAATGTTCATACTCTTAGTCCTGTGGTTTTTTTCCCTTCTGATTTTCTACGTTAAATCGTTCTTGTTTGTATTTGCTATCATTTCATATATTGTCCTACAAACAATATAAGATTAAAAACAGACTCAATGTTAATTCGGATATGTAATCTTTGATACCCAGATTTTTACAACTGCAACAGTTTGGCGCCGTCTGTGGGACGATTTGTGGATCCCATTTGAAGTCTCTTGCTAGCAGAAAGGACATTCATAAAATGGCGACTGGCAGTCCGACAGGTAATAATGGTGAAGTATCTCCTAACCCTCTTCGTGTTCCAGCATTTTCTATGGAAGATTTAGAGGCACTTATTTGAAAGGTCGTGATCGAAGTGAGTGGTAAAAAGGGTGAAACAGAACCACCCGCTGCTTCGGGCCCTATTCCATAAGAGGGTGATGCATGCGTGAGCAGTTATGAAATTTGAAGCTCTGATGAAGAGGAGTTATTAAGATGAGTCAATACCAGAAGACGCATGTACGTGCCTACACTTCCGGTGAAAAGTCCCACTCATGTTCTAGAAATCGATAGGAACGGAGGGAACGACGTATCCAAGAACAGACACCGGAATTAGAGGTATTATGCACTGAAAAGGCTTTTGAGTCCGATTCTGGAAGAAATTCTGGCTTATTCTATAAAGCTATGGAAGCTTCTATTCCCCGAAGTAAAGACAAGGATTGGTGGCATAATCTGTATGCTACCCATACTTCCTATCAACAATCGGGCAGTGTTATAGCTACCCTGGGAGATTTAATCCTCCCTTTTTTTGTTGAAATCTAGGCGGCAGTCCCAAATCGAGCTTATCGAAATCCTTTGGGATTGTAATAAGCTCGATTTAGGACTGCCTTCTTTCAAGGGCGACGGAGATCCGATTGATTATGTGGCTGATTTTGAGTTGCGCATGGGGACCATTCGATCTTTCGATCCTTTAAAATGCCATATATTTACTGATGGCTTGTAGGGAGATGCGCGAACATGGTTCAAGAACCTTCCGGATCTGTCCACAATCATACGTTGGTTTTATTCGAGCATTCTTTGAATAGTTCGCTCTGAATGTAGGGCCACCCCGCAGCCGTCAAGTGTTATATCAATTGAAGTACGTCCCTACCAAAACGAGTCTTCTGTCCTTTACGGAAAAGTTCAATAAGATGTCCCGAGTCATCAAATTGGAGTTGAGAGACAAAATTGATATTCTTCAGCAAGTCTTAGGACCATGTAGTCTCTCGGCTAGCTTGGTGAAAAGTCTACCCCCCATGATGGGAAACTTCTATTGAAAATAAATAAATATATTAAGGTAGACAGAGCATTAGGCACGGGTCCATGGAAACCTATCGAGAAACAACCCCATTTGGGGACTAGAACCAATAGGTGATCATAGGATCGTGTATCCTAAGAAGCAGCCCCGAGGTGTGGTGGCGGTAGCCACTAAGAAAGATGCATCGACGAATAAAGCTGAAATAGGGGTATATTGTGAATTACATCATTATACCAATCACCCCACATTGAAGTGTACCATTCTACAAGAAACGGTATTAGCAATGATGAAAGAAAAGCCCGATCCGAAGAACCAGGAAGGAAAGCGCAGAGAGAGGCCTCCGAAGGGATGTCGGAATGAGTCCTTGTATAGACAAGGTGTAAAGAACAATCGAGGTCATCCCCAAAATTATTATGATAGGGTGGAGGACTGGAGATCCCCTCCTTTAGAGTATGAGAGAGGTCCGCACGGTCGAGAGAACCATGGCATGGAAGAAGAAGGCGATTCCGTATCCGAGGAGGAAGAACACCACACAACAAAGGTGGGAGACCAGAAAGACATTTCCCCCACCTCCTGAAGGGGAATCTCAACCCCCTCAAGAGAGCGGGAAGTGCCAGGAGAGATCTACGTGATCTCTAGATGTACGCAGATTAGAAAAACAATTCGATATAAGAAAAGAGCTGCCAGTGAGATGTACGGAGAAAATGATGAATCGATCGCCATCGTGAAATATGATGGTATTGCAGATCGATCATTCCCTAACAATTCTATTGCATTCAAAACTACTGCCCGTTAAGGAGTCATGGACCCCAGTGACGACCCCATTATCATCACTAGAATCATTTCGGGCCATACCGTCCACGAGAAACCGCTCAAACGTATCGATGTGTTGTGGATGATGTATAAATCAAACCGAGATGCCACTAGTGAAACTTTTGATGTGAATCACCTCCCATTGCTGTCCTATTCCAACCCAATGTTTAGGGGTTGCATGGTAATGTCACTCTCAAGGCATAAGAATGCATATTGGGTTCCCTAATTGCCTGCCAACTTTTTCAATGTTATGTGGCTCCACAAAACCAAGAAAAGCATAACTCCTGTATAATGCCATAGTGTGTGCGTAGATAGGTCAACGTGGGCTATATCGGCCTCTTGGTAAGGCATCCAATTAAACTCCGGATAAAATGTATGCAATCCTAAAATGATAGAAAAATTTAATTAATAATACTAATTAAAGTTTACATTTGAACAACGGATCAAATCGATGTTATAACAAAAAATGTTTAATTGATGACTGAAAGTGTAGTTCGCAACTTGTCCTAACATACCAACAATATCGAAAAGAACTATACTATACCAAAACAATTTTATTATATATAATAAATATGACAAAAAGAATCATATATATACCCAAAAACCATCCTACATGTCTGCTCATAGTTATCTCAATCAAATCTATGCAACAGCTATAGACATATGATCGTCATCCTGCTATAAACTCATATATGAGAAAACATATTGTTTAATATTAAGCTATATGTGAATAATTTAATAATATAATTGAAAATTACTAGTAGCAGACGCACCAAGCTAAATTGGGTGATTTCGTCGTCGTTAGACAAAAGATCAAGCAACATGAATTTTCCTAGATCGCCATGCGTATCAAGAAACAAAGCACCGCAAACTGATGATGTAATAATGAAACGAGCATACCTACAACCAACAAATAATTGGACTTTGAAATGTTAATGCATGGATTTATGGTAACGGGTCAACTCAGATGGGTCGGATGTGCAAAATGATAACAAGATATCGATCGACATATTTTTGCGGATAAGGCGATCGACATCTGGTACGGAGTACCTAATCAGTAAGCCATCCCATCAACTCGACAATGATCAACACTTATCACCATGTAAGGCACGACACTCATTAGGATTGATCGGCATCGGCAATGGACGGTGCGTCTGCATTCGACACTATCTGATCTCGTCTAAAAATATTTTAGAGAGTTTGTTTTCGATGAGTAAATTTCTTATATAATTTTTAGTTCAATTATTGTAGGGACACGAGCTATATACGAGGTTGGGCCCACAATGCGTGAGCTTACGTCCTCGGGAAAGCAAAGCTCTACCGTTGTTTTCACTATGATAATAAAATGATACAAGTACAATCAATGGATAATGACAATCCGAATAAAAACAGTACGAAATCGATCGAAGCCACTCCGTCGCGACCGAGGAGGGGGGAGTCGCAACTTTTTGCACGAAATCTCGCGAGAGCTACAAAAAGTTGCGACTACTATTAGCACAATCTCGCGAGAGAGACAAGAAGTCGCGAGTCAGGGTGGCCAGGTGACAAAAACTCACGAGTCGGGAGGCCAGACGACAAAATCTCGCGACTGTAGCTAAAGGTACAAGTAAGTCATGGGATTGAGTAAGGGCTCTCAAAAAGATGCGACTCGGTCATAAACTCGCGAAACCGGGAGCTTTGGGAAGCATGCCAAGAGTGTGAACACTTTTCTGGGACCTAGGGTCTTGTATTTATCGAAAAACTCTGCCAAATAAGTCAACTTAAGGTCCAACAGCCGAATCTTAGTCAAAGTAGTCCAACTTACTGAGAAAATATTCAATTAAACCTGAATAAGTGTCACAGCGTCCCGGAACTTCGAAAATGCACCCCGGTTGAATACTAGTAGCACGTAATGTCGAGAAAATACACGGGAATACTCTTCACCAATTCGTCGTCTCCGAATGCTTAGGAGATAGCCAAAAATACCGCATAAGATCGAAAACAAGTTCTCCGAGTGTCAAATTACCAAAATACCCCTAGCATCATTTCCGACCGAAATAATCCAAAACACCTCAAAACACTATCAGAATCATCATATGTGGGCCCGGCATGCCCAAATTACGAAACTACCCCCGAAATCACATTACTCAATAAATATGATAGAAAATCAAAAATATCATTTAGCCACGTCAGACGAGCCCCGGGGGTATTATATTTACATAAATAGCCTCGGACAACATCAATAGTCCTCTGGTTTGCAGATTCAGATTCTGAGTCGTAAACCACATTATGTCGGCTCGTCTAGAAGTCCAGTACTTGTTCATACACTTTTTTAAGAAACCCATGAGTAAGGCCGAAATCGTCTTGCTGACATTAATGGTATCAGATTTCGAGTTCAATCGCCAATTTCACGACTTTTCAACTCGGATTGTATGCTCTTATACATATCTATCTTTACTTTGCGTACCGAAGCATTTCATTATACACTAAAATTCTGCTGCACCGCTTCGATTCGTTAATCTTACGCAATCGAACTTTGAAAATATTTTGTAACTGCCTATCGAGATGTTTCAATCTCAGCATGGAGCTTTGACTTTTTTGCTTCATCAAAATCTAACTCTTCACAGCTTGGGGGGTTCGTTAGACTCCTCAACTTCACAATTCAATCTTGTTCCCATCGTGATTGTTACTCTACGACCTCGAGCTCATATGTATTTTTCCTGCATAAGATACCCCCACGTTCGAACAAGAACATCACTTTCTCACCTCCACCAGGAGGTTGGTACTTACTCCTTTGCCATTCTAATTATTTTGGGGCAATTATTTTATGCTTACGGTCGATCGTGTGCATCTTTCATATGCAGCTCAATTACCAGCTACCTGTAAAGGTTATCGTCTATATATCATGCTCCCTTTCTTAGCATGGAGGCGCATAAAAAATGAAGGCCGGGTGTCTAAACTTGAAGAGTAACGTGGGACTTTGTGGTCGAGTTCTAAACTTTGAGGCGAAATGATGAATTATTTTCTCTTTAAGAAATGATCTCATAAAAAAATCAGTGTCTCTAACCGACATTTAAGTATATAATGGAGGGCTCAACTGAATTATAGCTTTGGCAGTCATCGAATATTATGTAGGGGACATACTGATTTAGGTAGGGTCATTACCTTGCCTCTATTGCTACTTCCTATATATATATTGTCTCATAATTAAGGTTCTATCATGAAATAAATCTTTATTGCGGGGGAAGTTTCGCCTTGGAAGATGTTAGCTGAACTATATGAGTTATAAGAGAAGAACACCGAGGGCCTCGGCTGAGAATCATACAGGAAACAACATAAGACTATGACAATAACGTAAATTGCCTCGTAAGAAAGCCAAGAATCGTTATATTTCCATCTCATCAATTTTGATCCTTTTTATGTTTCATTTGATAAAAATAAGTCCCCAGTTTTCTTTGAAACTGCTTCTTTTTATTTGCGAATTTAAAAGCTGCCTTTACTTCGTTCTGTCTCTCATAAAATCTTGCAACTTGATGAAGTTGGATCGTTGTTGCTATATTCGGATTATTTTTGATAATAAAATCTATGTCATCCATAAAATCGACTTTATGACATCTCCGATGGTAAATAAGACAATCTATGTTATGCAGACAATAATTCTCTAGACTTTATGGTCATAAATAACGACATACATGTTATACGTCAAAGTGCTGCTCCTTCCAATCATAAATACTGAACCCGAGGTACCCATAAAGCACCCATAGTCATTTCACCATATGTCAAAAGAGTATAGACTTTTCGGAGATAATTACATGATCACTTTCATATGGATCATGGGTAGGAATCTTTGATCGTAAATAAGACGACAGTCCATGCTATCAAATTGTTCTATGATTCCTTAGATCATAACATAGGTTTCCTTACCAAAAATAATGGAATTACCCTTGACTGCTGCAACCGCATTTATGGGAATGAGTTTCCAAATATGTCCAAACATGTTTCTTGGTTCATTCATTCATAAACCATAAGTGCAAGATGCTCACGAGTCAAATATTGGATACGCCGATCATAAAAATAAAAATACAAACTTATCCACTTAATAAAGATTCAGCATGTTCATCGCCCTTGCTTCTATTTCTTTGACTCGTCCATTTATTCTCCAGAGAATTGGTGGGGGACACAACGTTGTTCGAGACAAAGATACCCTTTCGTGTGAGGTGGTTTTACCAACTTATCAAATGACTATTATGTATCATTGATGAGACAAATATCTTTCCTTACTTACTATCCAAGATGACTCCACTTCGTAAGCCACTTTACAATCTTTCTCAAGAATTTTAAACTGTCTATAAAATTGATCATTCACCAATAAGCAAACTATCGTGTCATAAGCAATCAAAGCTTTCGTCGATGATACCTGTTAATTATCAAATAGCCAAATATCAGTGCCATTAAATATCCTTATATGACAAACATTATTTTAAGAATATTCTTTGCAATGAGCCAATCCTTTGATCACTTTGGTCGTAACTGGGAGTCTCCGGTCTTAATAGAATTTAGTTGAACTCATATAATAAGGCGAATATTTGGCCATTTTGATCGTTTATCCGAATGAAATCCATAAACATGATCCATCGACAAATAAATGCATATGTAGATACTTAAGCCAAACGATAAATTTATCAGACAATTGCCCCTTTGATAGGGAGGTCACTTTACAATTTCAATAATATCCGAGAGTAGCCGATCATAATTAACGAGAATTGGTACCATAAAACCATCACTTGGTCAATTTGCTTGTAAATTAAAATACGTGGTCATAAATAACGAAATTCATGTTATAGGACCATAACGTTGCCAGTTTAACAAATGAAGTCATGTCATAACGTGGCTTCATAATTTCTCCGATAATAAATATTCTTCTCCTTATCGTAAATAACACAATATTCCTTGTTATTGGCTAATCGTTCGGCCACTGCTATAACCAATTTTTTCATACCGGACAGGTATACCGGTATTATTTTTTTAAAAAAAAAAATTTTTTTAATTTTTTCGGGTCGACAAGGAAAAATCTAGGTTCCGACCAGGAAACTTGGTACAGGACGGTACAGGTGGAAATACCGGTGCCGCCTGGTATTCTTCATACCGCCCGGTATGAAAACATGGGCTATAACGAGTAAAGATACTCGGTCATACATGTGATTTTTTGAAAACCATGTCATAAGGCAATTCATCAAATCCCTTGACCATAATAAAGGATGGTCGGATATAAACAAGCTTTCTTGATTGAAGGTACCATGATAATTTATGCCATAAAAGCATTATTCGTTCATTTTTGTCATAAACAAGAATATTTCCGTAGAACACAACCATCGTTCGATATCACTTCTACTCACGGATTTTACCCGTGCCAAGTAATCTCAAACCTCACTGAGCATCCCAATTCATCGTGCACTTGGTTCTCAACAAGCACCCATTAATCTCGGGCTTCATTAAGCGCCCCAATTCAATCACACATTCTTGGGTCTCAACAAGCACCCATTAATCTCGGGTCTTACTAAGCGCCCATATTCATCACGCATTCTTATTCTTGAGACCCGACAAGCACTTATTAATTCTCATAGGGATATAAAATATCTCAGAGGACATTATAAAGCGCCATCAATTCACTTGCGCATTTTCTCTGGGTATAAACTGACACTCGAGGTCATCTCATTCTCATAGGGCCTCGCGAAACGCCCGCAATTCACTTGTGTGTTATCTCTGGGTATAAACTTCCACCTGAGATCATCTCATTGTCATAGAGTCTCATGAAGCACCCGCATTTCACTTGCACGTTGTCCCTGGGTATAAACTTGCACCCGGGGTCATCACACTTTCCCTCCTGTATAAACTTGCACCCGGGATCATCATACTTTCCCTCCGGTATAAACTTGCACCCGGGGTCATCACACTTTCCCTCCGATATAAACTTACACCCATGATCATCATACTTTCCCTCTGGTATAAGCTTGCACCCGTGATCATCATACTTTCCCTCCGGTATAAACTTGCACCCGAGATCATCACACTTTCCCTCCGGTATAAACTTGCACCCGGGGTCATTTCATTTTAGACCTTTCCCGCACACTATTGAAAGTGTTGGGAGTTTTCACTGTCTAGGTAAAAGTAGCGTCATGTTCAATGTACAATCTTTAGACTGACAAAATTTTTTCACTTTCATCGATACTAATCGAGCTCCTCGCGTCAAACGATTTTACTCGTTTGACTATCGAAGGTGGCATATGTCACTTGTGCTTTACACGTACTAGCACTTTCTCTCTGTTGAAATGGACCGGCCTATCATGAGGGCGCGTCCCTCATCGGCGTGTCATGGAGGATTCGGGTCAAAAGGCACCCCGATTGCCACGGAACATGCTCGGTTCAAGATCGGCTATTAAACAATCAATCGGACCCCTTGACATAATCCAACAGTATGTATGTATAGATGATTATGCTGCAGACAGAAAGACTCATCACATTTACTCATCACATTTACTCTAAAGACTCATCACATTTACTCAAGAACGGTTTTAAAACCGTTCAACAATTACTCTAGAGTAAATAATAGTGGTTTTATCATTTTTCGTATGAGTGGTTTCACAATTTATGTGTTATTTTAAAAAATTTCAAAGTTTGCAGGCATAGTCATTAAAACTTTTTATGGTTATTGAATCAAATACAAACTATGGATCATTTAAAATATTAACGAGAGTTAAGATCAAATATAAATAGTTTTGGAACTTCAGAAGTCCACTACGCAATTCTTAAACTTTAAACATATTGTTGTGGTTTGAAAACCTGGGGTGTCAACAGTCGACCGGTTCGTTGCGAGACGAACTCGGTTGTTATTTATTTAAGTGTGGAGAAGGTTGATGATCCTAAGGCAAAGAAAGCAAACAGGTTTTTAGAGTGGAAAACCTCGGAATCGAGGAAAAAAACCACTTGGCTAAGGGCTAAAAGAAATGCCCTCAGCCTGTTCATCAATCCAATTAGCCATTGTACAATACATGTTATGAATAACAAAAAGGAGAGGGAAGACAATCGAAAATAAATCGAGAGCTTTAGGCCAAGCTTAAACTTCCAAGAGAAAACCAGATCGAAAACTGAGAATGAATCCTCTTTCCTCCTTCCCTCTGTGTCCTTTTTATACTGTCACTGTACCATGTACAGTAGGGTGTCCTTTTGCGCCTGTCCTTTGCTACTAGGTCGGCTAACGTCAGGCGAAACAGCCGCCGGTAAATAGCCCTGTAGCTGCATGGCGCCGGTCCTTTCGGCGCTGCCAGCCGGCTACTCTTTGGTTTCTAGCGGCTTACATCTATTGCCAAGCCACGCTATTAACCAGTTTGTCGCGGGTTTTTGTCGCGTATGACGCATGAGGATGGCCCGAAGTAGCGCCTGCAAAAAATGGACCGATCGGTCTGGGCGTATGTGGGGAGCTGGGCCCCACGGCTCGGGACCGATCACTAACTGTNGCTTCAGGGTCGCTCTCGTACCCTCTGTTGGCTGGAACAGGGCTTGTAATAGCCGGTGGTTCTGTTCCACTCCTCTCCGACGTAACTTCCAGAATAACTTTCCTAACAACAGCCTCCAGGTCCTGCAAGGAGAACGTTGAAGCTGGAACACTGCTGGGAAGCGTGTCACTATCGTTCGTCGAAGTCCCAGTTGTCATGCCTCTGATTATCCTATCCCGGGTAAAGACCTCAAATGGGAATTAAAACTCGTCCCCACGGACGGCGCCAAACTGTTGTGGTTTGAAAACCGGGGGTGTCAACAGTCGACCGGTTCGTTGCGAGACGAACTCGGTTGTTATTTATTTAAGTGTGGAGAAGGTTGATGATCCTAAGGCAAAGAAAGCAAACAGGTTTTTAGAGTGGAAAACCTCGGAATCGAGGAAAAAAACCACTTGGCTAAGGGCTAAAAGAAATGCCCTCAGCCTGTTCATCAATCCAATTAACCATTGTACAATACATGTTATGAATAACAAAAAGAAGAGGGAAGACAATCGAAAATAAATCGAGAGCTTTAGGCCAAGCTTAAACTTCCAAGAGAAAACCAGATCGAAAACTGAGAATGAATCCTATTTCCTCCTTCCCTCTGTGTCCTTTTTATACTGCCACTGTACCATGTATAGTAGGGTGTCCTTTTGCGCCTGTCCTTTGCTACTAGGTCGGCTAACGTCAGGCGAAACAGCCGCCGGAAATAGCCCTGTAGCTGCATGGCGCCGATCCTTTCGGCGCTGCCAGCCGGCTACTCTTTGGTTTCTAGCGGCTTACATCTATTGCCAAGCCACGCTATTAACCAGTTTGTCGCGGGTTTTTGTCGCGTATGACGCATGAGGATGGCCCGAAGTAGCGTCTGCAAAAAATGGACCGATCGGTCTGGGCGTATGTGGGGAGCTGGGCCCCACGGCTCGGGACCGATCACTAACTGTGACCGATCGGGTCAAGCGATATAAACAGGCCCTCTGCTGACCTGGGCCTCTAAGTTCGGCTCACTTGCCTGGGCCGCCATGGCCCAGGCTGGCCCTGACCCTGCTCGGGGTATCGGGTTCCGATGATCTCATTACATATTGTTTACAACTTTAAAGAGTTGAGGGGTCAACACCACGCATTATATAAACTTCGGAGGCCATGTACGCAATTTACAATCTTTGAGGCACCACCTTTACATTATTTTTAAGTTTGGGGTCCAATAAAAAACACCATTCATTTTTCAACATATTTTAGTCGTTTGATGCATATGATCCAGTTTATTTATTTATATATACATGGGGATAAAACTTAACTTGTATTATTCCTCATTTATAAGGTCTTGGTTGTGACGACATGTCTCCCACTTGCACAATATTATCCGTTTTTATTAGATTAGCCCTAATGATTCCCAATTAATTCTCGTGGTTTTATTTTTTTCCTAACATTCCAATGGGTCATTCATCCTGCTTCTACTCCAGTGTAACATGTTTAACTTTCTGATTACATTGAAATTGCTAGGGAAAATGTTGCGTTCAAGAGATTGAAGATTCATTTACTTAACATTAAATCATTCCCTGTACCAAGGGTCTTCCACTTGGTGGGGTGAGAATTTTGCACATAAGTTAGAGAAAGTAGTAGAAGGGGGATCAATTGTTATGACATTAAAAGATCAGAGCATACAGGCCGATGGGGACGTTGTGATTTAGTAGTATTTTTTCTTCAGTTTCCACTTCTCCTGATTTTTCATCCATTTGTTATTTTATGGCCTAACTAAAATTTTACGTACATCGGGCAGCAAAAGCGAGATAAATATTGTCCCTCTTAGGACAATAATATGTTTGATTCTGATATATATTTATTTCGGCTGCCGCAATACGATGAACTGTTCCAGCCCTCTTTGTTTCATTTTGTAATTCATTCTTGTTTTTTCCCTCTTATTCTGGGTGACCCTTGAGCCAAGTGGAAACTGTTGATACAAACTTCATGACAGAAATGTGAAAAATGAAACAAGAAAATATTAGACTACTGATACTCCATCCCTGCTTCAAAGCATCAATTTATTTGCTTATTTATTACAAACACAACATTGTCTACAATTTGAATGGATAAAACAAACGATGCAGAAGTTGAACCAAACATAAAATGTCTTGATGCCTTCTTAACACATGTTAATAAACTTCCTAAAACAGGAATTTACGACGTGGTCTCCCCGCATCATCATCTTGCATGTTCTGCGGCAACAAATACTGTAACTCAGAAATCATGGGGTTTGAGGTACAAAAACGACCCTCCAAGCATCTTCTACATGACATGCTATAGCGCTTCACTCACTATAATTTATAGTTTAAACAAGAATGCAACCAAAACAAGAAACATGAGCCTCAATGCCTCTAAATTTTGCAAGAGTTTTCTGGTGTAAAATAAAGCAAGATATATACATAAAAATCATGTCTTTTGGGCAGTAGATGAAAACTATACTAAACAATCAGAGAGAGCAAACTAGCAACACATATTTATCATCAGTTGCAATCCAAAATCAAATAAAAATAGTTAAACCACGAGAAACAAACGAAAATAAATCAGAAAGGCGTTCACAAATTTCACGAACCGAGAAAGGAGATGAGCCATATAACATAACAAACTACGCAGTCACGATGCAACTAAAAAAACTCACAAATTCCTTGACTATGCCTTTGTAAAGGATAATAGGAACCAAAACGCCAAAAATCCCGACGACGGCGAGATTGCGCCGTGTCCAGCGAAAATTGACTTCCAGATTTTCTCTAGCCGACCCCCAATCCTCAATAAATCGATTCTTGTTGGCCTCCATTCCTCCCCCCATCTTTGAATCGCTTTCTTTCTGTCTTCCTCGATATTTCTTCGATTTGAAAGACACAACTGAGCTTTGTTGCAGATCTCCTGTGAAACATTTACGACCCAAGCGCCTCAAAATGGGCTGATCTTTGCTAGTCATTATTGGGCTTCCTTTGCTCAAGTTTTTACTATAAATTAAGCCCATTTTTACTTTTAATGTTATGCATCTAGAGCTTACTCCTATCCAAAAATAAATGTTTTCTACTTTATTTTATCAAAAATTAAAATGCAATTTGGATTCCGACTCTCATTATACCTATGTTTAAGAACCAGATTTGGGCCATCCTGTTGGGCCGATCAATCCGTTAACCATTTATAAAACGGTCCGCCAACATTTTAAAAATCCTAAAATTGCAAAAAAAATTTATCTGTTGCCGCAGCTATGAACCTGAGCGTGATGAATTGCTTCACACGTAGGGAGTCGAATTCGGATCTCGAACTCGTAATGTGGTGTTTTACATCTTCAAACGGCGATCACCGGAGAAAAATGTTGGGATCATGACAGTTCCATTTTCACCAACAAAGTTGTTCAACAATATCGGCATGGTTGAGAGGCCAAGATTTCCGCCATAGTGGAAGATGTAAAGAAGAATCCAGAATCCGCAACAAATGGATGTTGGAGGATGCACTTCAACCCAACGCTTTGCCGATATAAATTGTGAAAGAAGAGTAAAATCAAAGAGTTGGGAAATTTTCTCTTCTGTAATTGTATAGTCTGAGAGTTGGTAAAATCCATTTAGTAATTGTATAAGCCTCATTTAAAGAGGTATTTCTTATTTCTGTTATTGAAACATACTTCATCTGCTCCATTTATTCATGTAATTGCTTTGTGTGGTAGAAGCCTCTGTCCAACAAAGGAAATGTGAGTTTCCTTCAGCCCGGGCGCTACATAGAGGGAGAGTAATTGTGTGGAGAAGAATCATATGCATGGAGAGTATAAATATATTTAATTTTATTATTGTAATTTAAATTATTATTTAGATATATGAGAAATTGAGCGGTTTGGTATCGGTCGGTTAAATCGATCGAACCGAACTGATAGTAAAACGTTCCGGAAAACAGTTACCGATTCACAAATATAGCATTATACTTGTAAACTTTTACGTTATTCTCTATTTAGAATTAAGCTCCATATAACTCTCTCTATTTAACTTTTCATTGATATAAAATTTACAAATGATTCTTCCATAACCTACTATTACACTATAAAAACGCTTTTCATTATAATTTGATTATTATCCTTGACATTTTTCATATTGTTATTCATTTATTATTGATAGTTTTTTTCATAAAGTATAAAAAACATCGAATGCAATAAAAAATGTAGTTGGAGTTCCATAAATGGAGAACTATAATGTAAAAAGGATGAAATTTATTTATTCTTTAATATAAATATATTTTTTTGAGGACGGCGCCGGCTATAGTCTTATAGATAATATTTTTAATTACAAATTAATAATTATATTCGGTAGTATTATGTTAAAAAGGCTTGATAAGTGTAGGAAGTAATTATATTTGAAAATGAAAACTATCCCTCGGTAAACGTATCGGGTAGGTAAATATTAATTCTACCAAAAATATAGAGTAGATGTCGGGGAAGACCATTATTATTTATTTAATTATCAAAATGGAAGGAAGTCTAGTGGTTCATTAGAATCTTACTCTATTATACTATCAAATATCGATCACTAAAGGTTATTGAAGTGGTTTTTGGATACAATAGGAAATTGGTTTCAATTATATAAATAAAAAATAATTATAAATTTTAAGAAAATGTATACTACTACTAATTCTATTTATGAGATGTAATAGTTGTTTAGTAAAAATAATAATTAAATCATGTCGACCTAAAAATTTGAAGAATAATATGATATTTGAAATGTAGCATGAATCTAAGTTGCAAGTTATCATGCACATAAAACGATGTGTTCGGTTTCAATTACATACTAAAAATGAAAACTATTGCAACTTACTAGTATAGCTTTGAATGATGTTTGTATTATATATATAAACCTTAAATTAATATAAATATCATTCCCACAAAATTACTATTATATACTCTAATGTTATTTTTAATTGTTTTTGAAATACCAGATGTAAAAAAAGAATAATCCTAAACTTTGGAACATATTTTTATATCATTTTAAAGTTATGATATTACTAATATTCTCATTCTTCAATTCTATAACGAGAATATGATTTTATATCGCCAATCCTTCTAGATAACTGTCCACGTGTTCTAGAGAAATAGAATGAAAGGGCAATGAAAAATTGTAAATCTGAACAAAAATAAAAAGAGACTTTTTCTCAATGTTTTAAGCATTTAGAACATAGAAGTGTTCGAATCTTACTTTTATACCATTATCACTATTTTTAGAGATTAACAACTTTTGTCACAAACAAAATTCTTTTAGAAATCTAAAGGTTGAATTTATTTTGTTTTATACTTAAACTAGTTATTAATTTATTACTCAACAGTTCAATAACATTTTTATAACTAAATTACGTTTTATTATATAAAATAAAACGAACTTATGTAATTGGAAATCAGGGTGATATATATTTTAATTGATTCATATTTTACAATATTCATTGAGAATTGAAAGCCTAGAAATAAAGTATTCTATTTCCCAAATTTATTTTTTTAAACAAATTCTTCATGGTATTGGAGGATGATTAGACTACTATGTCGAATGAGACAATAGTGGTGGTGAAATCAACTTCGCCTTATTTTCAACACTCATCGAACAATACCGGGTAAGTATGTGTGAGTAAGACGCTCTTAGAATTCAAGGACAACGAATGGAGATGAGATGACGAAATCCTTCAATGGAAAAAACCAATATTTCAACAAAACACAACTGACAATACCATTCTTGACTAATCTACTGAGACTCGAGTACTTGGAGAGTGATGCATCGGTCGACATCGACAGAACAAACATGATTCTGAAGACAAACATCACACATACTAACTGGAATAGACCGTTGTGTCATAGACATAGTAGCAACATAACACATTGTCGTTGATGATGACAATTGAGAAGACTAATTCACCATCTATAAGAATACCGAATGAATCGACAATACATGTGACAGGAGTGGGATGAGCGTGTGTCACAAATAAGATTGAGATCCAAGGGGTCATATATGTCCCGGATTTGAAATGCAACATTTTATTAGTCAACAAGCTTACAAGAGATAATTGGCCTAAAATTCTTTACGGATTTCTGTGTAATACAGGACCTCGACTCTAGAATGACTTTTGCGATCGGGAAGAAGTATGATGGGTTGTACGTATTTCAAGAAGTTGGACGATAGGATGAGATAATGTTGACCACTCAAACGATGGACTCCACTTTGTGGCACAAACGTTTGAGACATATTTCATTGGAGAAATTCAAATACATTAGCATTGAGTTCGATTGTGGCAGTTACTCACTAGACGACTTGCATTGTGACTCGTGTTTCAAGGCTAAGAATACCAAACTTCCGTTTACTATCAGTGAAATCAAGACCATCATTTGTTCTGATCTCCTTCACAGTTATGTTTGGGGAACATATAAGGTTCCTTCGTTGATGGGGCACAATACCTAATGACAATTGTCGATGATTACATTAGAAGTGTATGAGTTTATATGATTTCAACCAAAAGGAAATAATCCTACCATCTACCTTTTCTATAACATGGAGAAGACTAGTTAGGTAAAATGGTCAAGAATATACAAATATATAATTGAAGAGGTTCAAGAGTTTCACACTAATGCAATACTATAAGGATAAAGAGATCATCTAGAAGACATGTGGTTACACCTCTGAACGGAATGGAGGTTTCGAACGAAAACATCAAGACTTTCTGAAGGTTGTAAGGGCATTGTGCTTTGAAGTTGGCCTCCCGAAGGAATTATGGGGAGAAAGTGACAGTGCGGTAGTCCACATGATCAATCGACTCCCGACCAGAGCTTTGAAGAACAAAACACCATATGTGACCCGATTCAAAAAGATATCAAGTCTCGACGATTTAAGGGGTTTATCTTGATTTGTATGTGTGCATAATAACTTGACATATGGATAAGTTCAGCAAGCGTGGCGTACCCCACATCTTCATTAGGTATCCTTATGATTGGAAGGGATACAGAGTTTATGATATCAGTCTAGTCGGATAACGGTATCTCGAGATGTTCGGTTTATTGAACAGATTTGTCTATACAATATAACTACTAAACTAGAAGGAACTCTGGGGAACCGGTTGCTTACAGGCTTGACAATCGACAACTTTTCCATTGTCGATGATTCAACATGGATCGAAGTTGTTCTAGCATCGGCAATGCCAAGTCACAGTTGAGAATAGTACCAACCATCACTAGGATTAATAAGGTCATTACGAAGGCTTAGCATATTTTCAGTGGAACATATTATACTTTATCGATCGACGAATTTCCGATCGGTGAGTTCAGGATTCACCGGGTGAGGTCGCACCCATCGACATTAGGTCGATAGACGTGCCACATCGAAAACGACGATAGACAAAATTTTCAACCAAATATATTAACTATGTCGTTGACTTGTCACCATCTCTATCACACTCCGACCAGAGCCTAAAGTCTAGGTATCATATCCACTTTCTAACCAACATTTATATGCTCGATTTTTTTTTTCGCATAGGCAGTCGTTGCCTCACGTCTCGAACCTCGACATTTTAACCAAGAGTAGTACATCCATTATGCCAAGAGGCAATGCACAAAGAGATCTCGACAACTGAAGCCAACTCCATGGGATCTGGTCTAGTGTTGGTAAGGAAGCATATTGTGGATCCAAGTGGGTGTACAAGATCAAACGTCAACCGATGGGAGAAGTTGAACATTATAAGATAAGTCTAGTTGATCGTGGATTCATTCAAGAGGAAGGCGTCAATTTCATCAGACTTCCACCCATGTGACAAAATTAACCACAGTTCAATGCCTCCTTAAGGAGGCGATTATTAAAGGATTGATATTTTATCATTGAATGTCCACAATATTTTCTTACATGGTGATCTCAAAGAAAAGATTTACATGAAAATTTCTTAAGACATTGCTCAATATGAAGAGGCAAGAATGTGTAGATTGAGAAAGTCTATCTGTGGTCTTCGCAAGCCTCTTGGAATTGACATCACAAGTTTTGGAGGCTCTCATATATTTTAATCATTCCTTATTCGTACACAATACAAAGGTTCTTTTTTTCTTGCCACACGTATATAAGGATGATGTGATCCTAGCAGGCGACGACAATCGAATTATGACCCTTATCAAGAAGTTATTTGATACTCGCTTTTGAATCAATTATCTCAGAAGACTCAAGTACTTCTTAGTGATCGAGGTGACACACTCAAAGGAATGCATCACCATGAATCAGAATAAGTATGCATTGGACATTTTGACGGATATTGGAATGTTCAGATGTCGATCAGTAGGCACACCGATTAGTCTTGAGCAAGAGATCATTACTTTAGAGTCTATAGTTTCACTTGACGACCGACAGACCATATATCAAATTTGCGTTAAATTTGTTAAGCCAACATGTTAGAAATCTTGATGGCAATTGCTACATGGCTACACTTAGGGTTCTTCGGTATCTGATGAAGGCATCTATACTAGGGGTGTAAAATCGAACCGAGCCAAACTTTAGTGTTTTTTTAAGGTTCGGATTCGGCTCAAAATTTTCAACGTTCGGTTTCGAAAATCGTAAAATCTATAGTTCGAGGTTTGGTTCGATTGAGGTTCGGGTTCGATTCGAGTTCGAATTAATTAAAATTAATATATATTATAATATTATTGGCTTACAAACCGGTTCGGCTCGATTTATTAGAAATTTAAGATTTAAGGTTCGGTTCCTTAGAAATTCAAACTCGAACCGGGCTCGGCTCGGTTCGAAAAAATCGAACTCGAACTCGAACCTTGAGAAGCTCGGCTCGAGAGGTTTGCGAACCGGTTCAGTTCGTTTTCTCCCCTAATCTAGACGATGGATCATATTATCGAGAGAGGGAAACCTCAACCTAACGACGTATTATGATGCAAATTGGGCAACATGCCATGTTACTCAACGAGCCATGACACTTTAAGTCATTCGGCTTGGAGAGAGACCGATCTCTTAGCGGTCAAAGAAGCAGACAATATTCGCACCATCGACGGCGGAGGCTGATTTTAGAGCTTAGTGTTGTACATCTTAGCAACACCCCTACAATATGATAACCAAGCGACAATGCAAATAGCAAGCAACCTAGTTTTCATAAACGGACTAAGCACATCGAGATTGACTGTCATTTTGTACTAGAGAAGATCCAATCGGGAGAGATAAACATAGGAAGATTGGGACCAACGAAAACTCTCAGACTTACTAACAAATGGACTTGCATATGGCACGCTCTAGGGGGAGCTATGAAAGATATATATATCAAATATTACTTTAGATATATATGTAGTATCATGGTATCTAGGATATATATGGTAGATATTATAGTTAGAAAATTATACGATGTATCTATATATATATGGCACACATGTATAATATTCATTAAGAAATCAAATCCTATAAATTTGATATTTTGTTTCTTAAATTTCTTCTTTTATATAAATTATTCAAATATAATGAAGAGATTTACACTAGTATTTTACAATTATGAAGTATTTCTTTTGTATCCATTTTATTTTGTCCATTAGTTTTTGTATGACAAAAAACCAACTGAGTTCATTGTTAGGAATGGAGGTTGGGTAATAATTGAGGAGCTCGATGGTGGATATTACGGACCGGGGAAATCCTAACATGAAGTGTGATGTTGATCGGCTTGATTGTTCCCGGCGACTGATTAAAGATTTCGATCGGACGATTATGATGAATCTATTTGATAGATGCCAGATTAAACTTGGATTGTGATTCAATAGTATCGAATAGGAAATATATTTCCTTAATTGACCTATGAAATATATGCAATAAGATATTGATATATATATTGTTGTTTGCATATATGGAAGAAGATATTGAGATATATATTTTGGTTACATATATATGGAAGAAGATACGAAGATATATTCTGCTGGTGATATATATGAAAAAAGATACCGATCGGACGATGTGATGAATCTATTTGATATCAGTCATATTAGACTTGGATCGAAATTCAAGAATATCGAATATGAAATATATTTCTTTAATTGACCCATGAAATATATGGAATAAGATATTGATATATATCTTGTTGTTTACATATATGGAAGAAGATATTGAGATATATATTTTGGTTATATATATATATAAGAAGATACAAATATATATTCTGCTAGTGATATATATGGAAAAAGATATGCCAATATATTTTGATAATTAAATATATGAAAGATGTGGTCAAAGATATAGAAAGAGAATATTGTAGAATATTCGTTATAATATTTCCTAAATTAAATCATAGTTTGGACTCTATAACTAGTGAGTTTTATGAACACAATTGTATCATACGATCAAGGGCGTAGCATATTGTATCATATTCTTCTTCTGATAGCGAGTTCACAATCGATGTTTATCGATCACGTGGTTTTCCCGGTTTTGGGTTTCCAACGCTAAATCTTGTGTCTTTTACTTTTCTTCATTTACTTTCGATTGTCATCGCATTAATTCGATCCGGCGTCGGATAACGAGAATATCTTTTCTTCAACGAATGAAGGAATTTTCCCAAGATTCATCCATCACATACAACACAAAGATCTATATACATGATTTGATGTTACACATTTAAATAGTTAATTATATGTGTTGCTTTTCTATTCATTTTAAATACGAGCTTGAAGTTTATTAGTTCATATGCTGGTTTTAATACATAAATATACTTTTAATAGATAATAAACTACTAACATACATATAATTTAACTATTTAATAACTGTATTAATAAATTATATAATTATAAAACAAAATGAATTTATCCAACCATAAATATAAGTGCTACTATAAAATATGTTGCGACCTACATTCATAAATACAAAGGAAGAAAGTAATAAAGAATGAGTTTATGTTCTCTTTTCCAAAGTCTCATTTGTATTACTCAAAACAAGCATTATATTATACTAAGTAGTCTTTTTGGCTCACCTAACCTCTTTAGACATTTTTGGAAAACTTCCTTAGTGAGAAGAACTCTTTTTATCCTGTACCTAATCGAATTAATGAGATGAGAATTTAGCCTACATGAAGAAAAATACAAAACACATTATTTAACGTGAAAACCAAAACCGAGTAAAAATGACCGATAAAACTCAATCTCGAACTCACTATCAATAGAAAAATATAGAACAATATATTATGTATATAATTATGTGCATGAGTCCCTCTTTTTACAGGGTTCTAATTAGGATATAAATAGGAAATATTTAAAAAATATTCTAAAATATTTGCACCATATTTCTAAATATATTATTTCTCTTATAGTGTATTCCATATGTGTATTTTAGAAAATATGTCGGCATGTCTTCTACTATACATTTCATGGGTTAGTTAAGGAAATATTATACTTCGCATTCGATAGTCTTGAATCTATATCCAAGTATCATTCGACTGATATCAAATAAACTCAACACAATCACTTGATCAATATAATTGATCGGTCTATGGAATCAATCAAGCCTATTGACATTAGCTACTTGGTATCTATAGTCGGTCAAGCTGACCAACCAACCAATGTTTTCCTGATTAAGTATAGATTATCTCTCCAATCAATCATACACACATACTGTACTATTTGATTATCATCTCACCTCCATTCCTTACACTTATATCATTTTTATTTCCACTCTTTGTTTGAAATTATCATGTCTTGCCATTAATTAAATTATGCCTAGTTAAATGTGAAAACAACTACTCACTAAAGCATATCAATAATTATCTAGTAAGCATCACACACTAGTTGAATTATATTTAGCTATGATTTATCTCATTATTATTTTTAACCTAAGATCACGATCGCGTACAAAATGGCGAGCCGGAACAATCAAATTCGTTGTGTACCCATGGAGTTTACTTATTACTTATTCACAGGGATCACTCATATCTATGTTATTTCTACTTGACCAACCTTCTTAACTATAAAATTACTCTTGAATAGGGGAACAACTATTAGAGGAATTTTAAAAAAACATATTTACATTATTAGTAAAAGAGATCTAAAGAATAACTATATTAAACCATATATTTTAAACTTTAAAGCACCAATTAAATGTATTCTTTAGTTTATAGATTCAATCTATTATAATAGAAATGAGTTAGATTAAATTTTCTACTTTTATATCTCATTTGAGAAGTATATTTTTAAAATCCCCTAAAGTTTAACTTGCAATCTTGTATTCACATTGCTTAATTTTTTTATGTTTACTATTTATATTATCAAAATAATAATTTGACTACCAAAATATTTATGTTTGAATCGGGTTTAAACAACCTAAAATCACTTGTATGATAGTATGTTGAAATTCATGATAAATAATGCAAATAAATAAATGTCCATTTTATAAGAACATATTGTAAGATAATATCTTAAATTAAAGGGAAGCAGACTACAGTTGTGGTCCTCACGTTCCATTAATACAGGGAGCAACCCTACAATTAACACCTTTAGAAGACAAGATTTAACGAAACCAAATAGGGGAACAATTCCATTGTCATATATACCGGTGACATTGTCCTAAATATATCTATCGTTCAAAATACAGAGATTTTATTTTACCAAAACCAAATCGTACACGATTTTATACTTTTTTCAATAATTTAATTTTTTCCAAAAAAATAATGATGACTAATCCATAATTAAATCATGTTGACACGTACTTTATAATATTAATTAAAAATACTAAAAACTAAATAGTTTTTTTTATTTTCAGCAGTTTTTAATTAACGCCAATAACAATACTTATTTAAGAAAAATGGAAAATGATCTAGTGGAACAATGTTTCAAATCGATACTTTACCTAAAATTCTCAATGGATCATCAAAATATTATTGAATCGTCCTCAAATCATTAGAAATGTATTGGAGCCTATGAGGCTAATAAGGAAAGAGAAGGAAATTTGGTTAACCAACAACCCAAACAAACAATCCAACAACTCTTGCTTTCAATGCAGTGATCCAATGCCCCAATCAACAAACCCAAATAAACTTAGCTTTATCTAAATATCTTTGTTCAGAGTGACCATAAGCAACATGGAGGGGATTAGGCTGTGATTAGGCTTAATAACTCATTAATTTGAATTAACTTAAAACATAGGTAAGAAAATATAACCACTACTTAATGCGCGTGTGGGCTGGTCAGTGTCAACTATAACAAAAGATGAAGCACGTTTTTGCTCTTGTTTATTAAGCATTAATTAAAACAAATAAATTTAAATATTTAATTGTTTATTATACACGACTTTCACTAACATTTGACTATATGGTCATTATTGAAAGAGGGTAGTTTAATTGTTGGGTACATGGCTTATTAGTTATGAAAACATTAAATACTGATTGACTAGTGAATTAAAATGGACGTCAATGGTCCAAATAAGTACAATAATGTATTATTTTTATAAATAAAAGATGACCTCAAGTCCTTACTATTACTTTATTATTTTTTTAATGTAATGATGTTGTAATTGTGAAATTATATGTTAATAAGGAATTATATTTTCTACCTTATTATAAATTTTGATAAGCTTGTTACATAATATAGCAATACAAAATAATGAATTTGTTTCAAGTATGATTTAATTGTTAGCTGTAATAGTTTACTTTGCAAAAACCATGATTTGTACTTTGATCTCCATTCAAATTTGAATGCCCATTTTAACATTATTCATAGTAATAAAATATTTCTAGGAATGAATTTTATATTACAAGAAATAAAGTAATCCCATGCAAAATCCAAACTAAAGAATTATTCGTCTCCACCTACATGCAAATTGTTATTTTCTAATTAAAAAATAATACACACTTTTGTTATGATTATGCAACCAAAAAAAATATAATATGTAATAAAAGTAACTCATTCTATTGGAGTTCCATAATTGATACATACATTTACATTGTGTTAGTATACATATATCATAACACAATATGTTTCTTTTCTATATGAAGTTTGTAGTCCGACTTCTTGCAAGACCATAACGACTTATTTTTTGTCTAAAAAAGCGGGATCTAACACCCCATAAGTTCAAGTGTAAGGTGTAATATATTTTATACATTTGGAACTCGGACCTATTCCACTATCCAAGCAATGCCTCCTCTTGAATTGAACTTCTTGATCTTCCCAAAAAACATAACCATAATCAGTAAGAATTTACCGCCATTTGTCCATCTTCCGACAAACCCGTAAAACGGATCTATGCAATGACTCTCAGGTTTGATCTGCAACTCACAACTATATCCCATGCTGAATCCCACGTTCCCAGATGCACTGAAACAGAGAATCATAATATTAGATTACACACTTGACAGAAATATTTCTCTTTTTGTTTTAACAAGCTCAAGTTTAGATCAATCAAGAAAGTGAGATTGCCCCGAGCATTGTGTGAATGGAGTCGGGCTAACCTGACAACTTCTACAACGATGGAAAGAAGATTGAAGTTGAGAGGATCGTTTAGGATGTTATGGCGTTCGGTCATGCTGATAAGAACGATGAAAATGGAGAGATGAGTGAGTGGCGAGAAGAAGATGTTGTTCCAGTTCATCGTTGTTATACTCTTTTCTGAACTTGGATTCGTCTCTATTTCATTGTCAGCTAATTTTTCTGGTAAATATGAAGTATAAGGAG
This sequence comes from Utricularia reniformis, assembly GCA_009725065.1. Taxonomy (NCBI): domain Eukaryota; kingdom Viridiplantae; phylum Streptophyta; class Magnoliopsida; order Lamiales; family Lentibulariaceae; genus Utricularia; species Utricularia reniformis. Next base: position 213,683 of record RWGZ01001019.1, read on the forward strand.
GAAGATACCTGCAAGAAAAGCAAACATTAAGCTTGATTCCAATACAAAAAACTAGGGTTTTCTGTTAGATTACAAAAGAAAAAACTCACATCATTAAGATGAAAATAACCACTAAGGCTAAAGATAAGGAGGTAAGTGAAACAATGTTTTCTCCAGTGTGTCTTGCGTTCACTACTTGAAACAAAGCGCCTACCATTTTCTGATACCCGTTAATCCCTGTTTGGTAATTCCAGTTAAACGCGAAGAAAACGATGAGCTGGAGAATAATAAAGGAAATCACAGTAATGGCGAGATAGGAACATCGTGCGGTTGAGAATAGATGATCGTATCCCAGTTTTGATGAATTGTTCAAAAGGTAAGAAAGCTCTGTTTTTTTTGTTATCTTATGAAGAATCCAGATGAAATAACGTAGACAAACTGGGTATAATGTGTTCCCCATTAGAACATGAGCTGTTAAAACAAGTAAAAGTCCAGAATTCTGACTGAAAACCACCATGTTTTCGTTCGTAGGGATGAATCCACAGTTTGAGAAAGTTGAAACTACTGTGAAAATGGAGAATGTTTCCATGTTTAAATCTTTAGATTTTAACACATCTCTTGCAGATTTTATAAACCTCATGTATACAAGAACGAAGATATAACCCAAAGCATGAATCACAAGAAGATACCAGAAAACCAGCCAAGAAAGAGTTCTAAGACATTTAATCTTGAATCTTTCTTCTTCTTCTTCTTCGATTTCTCCTGTAATAAGATCATTTGAATCGGATACAGATTCAACTCTCCGTTTCTTGCCTTCCTTTACCATCTGGATCTTAATCAGATACAGACGTAATCGAAGAAAAGAGAAGAAGACTTCTCCTCCGACAAACATCATCACTGTCATAAAAACAAGCTGTATATTTGAAAAAGCTTGCATTTCTACAGCGGCCATACTTGAAACAGTGACACTAGAGACAGAAGTGAACCAGAGATCTAAGATGGAAACATGAAACGGGGTGTCGTTTCTGAGTTTAAAGAGCTTGAATGGAAGAACACCCATAAGAGAGAGGAGTATGAAATAGCTGAGTTCTAGGAAAAATGGATCTATTTGAAAGAAAAGTGCGTAGATCAGTGAAGCAAGAAAACGACGGAGAGATGGAGAAGAAGAAGCTCCTGCCGCCATTTGAAATCCCGTCGAGTCTTTTCTTGAGGAATTCTGTCGCCTTATTGGTGTTTATATACAACGGTAACTTTACTTCTCTGATTGACTATTTGAAACCTATTATTTTAGAATTTATATTTTACCATTTTATAACCCCCGCTGCCGTGTATGTATAACGTAGTTATAAGTTACATTTGCTATATAGAATAAGCGTAAATAACTATTCTAATAATTTGATTCTTTAGATTTTTTCCGGTGTGATTTTTTTATTTTATAGTGTACATTCTCATGTAAATTGAAATGATTCTACAAATTTAATATGATATTGAGATATTTTCGAAAAAAATCATGAATGGCATTTTTTGGATTAGTCGGGTTTAATGAAATTGATAATTGATAATCTATCAATTTCAATCAGGGGTGTGTAAAACAATCCGGTGATCCGAATATCCGAAGTAACCGAACCGTAGTCGAATTATTTTTCAGATATCCGAACACAAATATTTAAACGGCTCGGATTGGATACGGTTTCGAATTACATATGAATTTTGAAAACATTGATCCAATGGGATCCTATATTTATTAATATACTATATTATATATATTTAAGAGTGTGATATATTAAATTATTCTTTTATTTCAAATTTTGCAACACTACAGACTAGATATTTTCTTCTTTATATTACAAATTATTTTTTAAATCTGTTTATTGTTCATCAAATCAAATTCATCAACTTAAAAGTAAATATTTTCTTAATTAAAGACTTTTAGTAATAAATGACAAGTATATCTATATAAATTATGTGTAATTTTTATAGTTTTATGAGTTAGTATGAAAAAAACATTCATTATTCACGTGATTTTATTTTAATAACATTCCAATTTTTAAAAGTTTAATTTATGGAAACTCTACTTGTTATTTTCGTAATTTGTAGGTCCTTTTACAACATTGATGAGACCTCCGGAACTTGGTACCCCGAACTTGGGTAGGCACAAGTTTAGCTACGCCAGCTCAAATGACATAAGCCGAACTTGGAGGCCCAGATCCAGCCCACGCGAATGAACGACCCAATGAGAATAGTCAGGCCCGAAGGCTTGATCTTAGTGATCGGGACCGATCGATGGAATCACGCGCTCTCCTCCTCATCGGGATCGATCGATCCAGGACGCACAGACTACACTTCGGGCCATCCGTACTCCTCGGCATGCGACAATAACCTCTGATGATCTTGTCAGATGCATGCCTGATAGAATTGTACGAACCTCCCCTAGTCTGGAGACAGCCGGTTAGTAGCGCCGAAAGGATTGGCGCCGCGCAGCCAACTAGAGCTACGGCCGGCGGCTGTCCCGCCCGACACGAACCGACCTAGCTGGATGGGACAAACACAAAACGACACCCTACTGTTCACACAGCAGGAAAAACCTATAAAAGGGACACTTGGGAGGGAAAACATCTTCTTCTTCTGTTTTTTCTCTTGCTTTCCTTACGTTTCCCTTCATTGGTTGTATCTAAAGAACAAATATGACTTGTGTATTGAACAGTTTGGTTATTGGATCGGCTAAGAGCATTTGCAACTCTTAGTCTAGTGGTTTTTTCATTTTTTCTAGGGGATTTACACTCTAAAATTGCCCTGTCCTTTTCCATTTGATTCTAGATCGTTTCCCCTCTTACAAAACAAATTAAAACCGAGTTCATCTTGCAACAAATCGGACGACTGTTGATACCCCGGTTTTCAGACCACAACAAACATAGAACATTTTTTGTTTATAAGAACAATTTTTGCTTATCAACTTAAATTCAAAAATAAAACATAGTATAAATCGATCAATAACCCAATCCGCAAATCGATCAACTATTGTGCATTGGTTTCAGATCACAATTTGTTGATTTGTATCCATCGTATTAGATCGAAAAAATGGTGATCCAATCGGATATCTTATCCACACACCCCTAGTTTCAATGGTCAAATATAAATAATTAGGTGGTCTAATAATGATGTGTTAATATATAAATATACCATATTGATTTCATCTGTAAATTTGATTGGTTTATAATGATGAATATATATCATAATAATTCTATTTTGGTAAATTGACATATTCTAGAAATTTAATAACGACAACATATTACGTTTTTTGGATAATAATACAAGAGTAGATTTGATTTTTACCAATCAAACAATCAAATTCATTCTAAAGATTTTACGTGTTATACATTCATCACACAGAGTTGTAGGTATTGGCATTTTTTCATAATTAGTGAAATTCCAATTTTTGGTAAAAAATATAATTTTTCATAATTTATTTTAAACAAATCAAACTTTATCTTAATTTTTTCTAATGCAACATCCCTAAAATTAAAATATAATCATTGATTTTAAAAAATTCGATTTTTGAGGTTACTTTTTTAGATTATTTTTTTCATAACATATTGGTTCTTCCAAATTCCCATCCTTATATTAATGAATAATGTAAATAAATGATACAATTGTCATTTTATCAAACTACTTTGATATTATCATAGTTTTTCCAACAATTTTTAAAACACAATCATAATTATCTTATTGTTGGATCAATACACTGCAAGCCCATACAATTTTTAAAATTTGAACCAAACATATTTTGTATACGTTAGGGTGAGTTTTAGACTTTTAATAAAAAAATATTCATTAAAATATATGTTTATGTGAAATTTTTTAAAAATGTTTCTATATAATACCATTAATATACCAATCATATCAATAGTACCATATGGAAGTACGATTTGTATAAAAATGGAATAGAATAAGAACAAATGACTAGTGGATAGTGCATAAAACTCTTTATCCATATGGCATTTATTCTCTACACATTGGGGTTGTTTGGTTTCACGGTGGCCGTCGCGGTGCGGTCACCGCACCGTGATTTTATTTTACACTAACAAACAATTGGGTCAATTGCGGTGATCGTACCGAAGTTTTTGGCGGTCATGTGGCCATGACTTGATACGTATGGCCAACCCACCGTGATTTTGTAAATTCCAAAATTACCCTTCAAAGTTCAATTAATTACTTTAAAACCAAACTCTAACTCTAACCCTAACCAATTTTATTTTTATTTCACAAATCTTACACCATTTTTACCAAGTTGTGATTCTACATTTTTAGGTTTCTTCTTGCAAGGTACGTATTCGATTGTATAGATTTCTTTTCGGTTTTTTTTTCCATTTTTTTCTTTTCAGTTGATCTTCCGATTGTTTATATTGGTTGAAACATTCACAGTTGTGTTGTTTTTTATTTCTCCGGATTTGATATGCCACTTTTAAAATATTTTGACTTGTTTTTGTATTTCTACTGTATGAATATGCTGTTAGAGTTGTTACTGAAAGTGTATTTTGGCGGACAGTAGAACAAATGGACAATTTAGATGGTAACACCCACAAAATTAAAAGTGTAGCAACTTGAGATAGACAATTAACAGATGCATTTGTTCAATTCTGTGCTGCTGAAGTTATTAAAGGAAATAGACATTTTATTAAAATCGCGGTACGATCACCGTAGTTTTTGCAAACAGTTTTCTAAATCACGATCATAATTATCACAGTCATCTCAATGCATGGTACGATCACCGCAACTCACCGTGATTTTGAAAAGCTAAACCAAACAACCTAATTATCACTTGTCATTTGGTTTTCGATAGAAATAGGATGTGTTAATAATTCATTAAAAAAATATAATTATTTTATTTTAGAATATTTTTTACAACCATATAATATTTTAAACTATCTTTTGACATCCATTATGTTGGACTGCATTAAATTTTACACAAATCCTCTAAAAAGAGTTTTTTTTAGAAAAATACGCAACCTATCTGCCTGCATCCATGTTTAAAATGTTGCAGTTTAAATTATGTCTGATTTGTTAAAAAACTTTGGCTTCTTTGCTTAGAATGATATGCTTGAGATTAAGTGTTCTAAATTTATATTGATTTGATAGGATTGAGTAAAATAGGTGTCTTTGATTATATGATAATAAATTGGAAACATCTTCTTTAATTTATAAAAAAAATTTAAAATATGAAAAGACTCATATATCTTTATTTATATGTTTTTCAAAAATTATATAATTATTTTATATAACAAATATTAACAATACATTCAAATATTCATTGGTCAAAAGTTATCGCATTAATTCATTGTAAATAATACAAACATTTGGAATATAAGATATATTTCAGAATCACTTTAAAGATAGTGTTCATAGTATCAAAATAAAGCAAAACAAAATTGCCACACCAAAAAAGTTGAATCATATTTCAAATTTGAAAATTTGTGTTCTTCCTACATATCTTAGAAACTACTATTGTTTGGAGAAAAAAGTTATATTGTGAAATATGTAGAAAGAAAAAGTATAGAGTTTATACATGAGATATAAAATATTTTAGATTAGAGATTATGATTTTGCGTGATAAAATTATCATATGAAAATGAAAAAGTATTGGGTTTACAATAATTTTAATTTTATATTATGACTAATTTAAGATTAGTTTTATTATTTAATATTTAGCATTACGTAATTGTTGTAGTTTTCAATTTCATACATAGTGTAATATTATTAAAGTCTAGGGTTGGCGTATCTAAAGGCCACTCGTCCCATTTGGTTATTAATTTATTTACTAAATTAGGACTTTGCCAACTCGTCAAAACATTGTCGTCATAGGAAATTCCGAGCAATTGCGCTATGGACTCTTTTACCCTTTATGAATTAGATTCTAGAAAGCTCGACGGCTTTCCACATAATTAATTATTAAAGTATTGTTGGTGCGTGGTAGTGGAGTTTAGTACTTGTACCTAATTTTTGAAAAAAATGTGAATTTGAGATGCATTTGGATAAAGTTTGTATTTCATTTTATGTATGGTGATATGATATTTTCAGTAAAACTTTATCATTCTTTAAGGTCAATAACTTTATAATTATATTATATTTACAAAACGTAATTACCTTGATACATTTTATGGAGTTTTGGAATGAATTTTATTTTTCTAATCATTTCTAGAGGTATTGGCACTTGGAATAACTCAAGAATAATAAGAACATATATATTCCAACACAAATTTTCACTATATATAAGGTCTTGAAATAAATCAAGTGACACAAAATTCATGACAACCATTGGTTAATTATTCTATTTAGTAAATCGGAAGCCAATGGTCATAAAACATAATACAATTTATATATCGACATTTTAAAACATAAATAATTGATGTATACACTATTAGTTCATGTTGATAATGTAACACAAAATTCATGATGTATAAAACTTGTGCATATGAAAGGTTGAACAATAAACCACAACATGATTTTTTTTACATAAAGTCATAGACCATCAAAATATATTATATAATCGATAATAATGATATAAACAAATATTTCCTTCCAAACTTTGCTTTAGGACAATCAAAATATATTTTATAACTGATGTCATAATCGAATGTATTTTTCTCTTATTTGTGTTTAACTTGAAAGAGAAATGTTCAATATGTAGACAATTTAAGTTTAAGTTCAACCGGCAAATATGTGTATTGAAACTGCACATCCAAATAGGATTTTTTATATTAGTCTGATTTTTAACTTTACTCCCGAACAACATGGAATTAAATGACTTCGGATTTTAATAGTTTGTACTTCACAAATAACCATTTCATAACCCGACAACCAATTAATTTTAAAAAATGAAAAAAAACGACAATTATTCAAAACATCTATATGAATTGGATCACATTAGTCAACCACGCTTATATTAACTTGTTTTCAGATGAGTCCTTGTGCCATGGATTAATGTAATTGTAGAGGTATAATTTTGAATACACGGAATGTGGAAAATGAAGATGCTGGTCGGTGGTCCATTGGCAACCGCGGTTTAAATAAATACTCCTAATTTCCATTTGAAAAATTACTTGATTTTTAAAATAATCGAAATTATATTATTTTCCACAACCTACGAAGAAAATATATAAATTATGTGTCATGTCGGGCCATGTCATCATCATGGATGTCATAAGTCCATTTGTTAGGTTCATGCTTATTAAATTCGCCACAATTTGGCAATAATATACAATAAAAATTATAGCAACAAATATTTAATGTTTTTTTAATTTCTATTTTGTGGTATTTTAGTTTTATAGGATGGGAATTCCGCAAATAAATTTCACCAAATCTCCTAAATATCAACCCCAATCAATAAATTAAATAGAGAAATATATTGATATATATGGTGGGAACCTAATATAAACATTTTACCGGGGAGATGCATTCTGAATAGAGATTTGTTTTGAAAATAAGCAATTCCAATCTACTAGTCTAAACACACTCCGATATGTATATTGAAATTATATTGGTAAAACTAAGCGAAAGTTATTCGGACATTTAAATATTGATTTCAGTTTATTGATATATAATTGTTTCTTAAAATACATAATACATTAATTATTTCGATCACTATACGTAATTTAGTTTAGTTTTTGACAAAAAAAATGGCAAAAAATAATGTAGGAATTAATTAAAAATAAAAAAAACACTAGTATTGTTATTTGTAGGATTGTTATTCGATTTGAGCGAACTGAAAATATAAGTTCTTGTTCGTTGATATTTTTATTCAACATAATTAATGTTCGTTCGCATTTTATTCAAATAGAAAGTCATGTTTATATATGGCTTAAGAAGCAGAAAAGTTTGATGATTAATGCACTAATTATATGTAGTTTAGGAGTTGAGTTATTAAACATGATTAATTTAAATAGAAATTCATGTTTGAGCATTAATTATATGTAGTTTAGGAGTTGAGTTATTAAACTAATATATTTAGTGTTATACATGAAATAAATACTTTGAGTTGATCATCCTTGTTCAATTACATTACATTACTGTTAATATAAAAGGCATATACAATTCCTTTGATTATAAGATTACAAGTGTTGCTGATTTTCTTCTTACACCATAAACTCAAACAAAGTGGTATCGGAGCACTCAGGTTCAATGGAATAAGAAAAAAAATCGTGTGAGATAACTAATCAAATGCATAAACTTAACAAATGGATGTTACTAGAACTCGTGCACTGCGAAAAATCAATGGTGAAGATTATGTTTTTTAGGCACACCAAATGAAAAATTTCTTAGAAGCAACAAAGTTGTGGGTATCAATGTTAATGATACACCAATACATCTACCTACTACACCTTCTACAACATTAACAATCAGACATGAAGAAAACTGGTGGCAAGAAGAGGTCAAGCCAAAGTTGCCATAATTTCTGGGCTTGATTGTAGCATTATTCTACAAATAATGGCATGCACTACAACAAAAGAAATTTGGGGTGAAACTCAAAATAATTTGATGGAGATGAACGTACAAAAGAATTAAAGATTTCGAATATCCACAGACCTCGACATGATGAAAATGAATCCTATAGAATCTATAAAACATTATATGGATATAGTTTCAAGTGGGTAATCAAACTGGCCGTGGCTGAAAACAAGACTTATTTTATAGTCCCTTTAAAGATTTTTCAGATAGCACGAAAAACATTATGTAGATATACTTTCAAACGCAATGAAATATTCTTATTATTATAAATCACTCACAGTAGCTATAGGGAGTTGTGCTCTACAAGCTCTTGGACAAAGAGATCAAATTGTGGAATAATTGAGAACGCTCTCGTAGAAAATACATGGATACTCACGAAGAATGAAAATATTCACACATGAATGAAGAAAATAACAAAATTCCAAGGATAAAAGAAGCGAGAAAAAGAAATTTCCTCCTTGCAAAATTTGCAAAAATTCATCACTCCAAGAAATATTGTTACTGGAGACATGAAGCTAAATGTAAAGTTTGCAACCAACAAGGACATGTGGACATGGTGTTTCCATTAAAAAAATCACCACACACATTATAGGTGCAATCTACTCTTATATATTTAAGGAAAACGAGGAAATCTTATTCACAATTTGATTTTTTTGTCATGTTTAAAAGTATAATGGTTGGTTGATAGACTCATGATGTTTCTCACATATGATTTTTGAGAAAGTATAATTTAAAGAGTTAGATGAATCATATACAACTCTGATTAAAATTGGAGATGGTTCAATCATTCAAGCAAAAAGGAGAGAAAAATCAAGTGAAAACTGTAGGACTAAAATTTATTGAGGGAGTATTGTGGATATAAGTAGGAGTGAATCTCTTAAGTATTAATCAACTAAATCAAAGAGAGCTTATTGTATATTTTTGTATAGGATTCGGTTCCATAAGTTTGGAAAAAGAGAATCATATAGCAAAAATACCTACAAATATGGCTTGTTTGAACTTATTGCTAGTCTATTCTCAAAATTCACTCTTCAAGCTGCATCAAGAAAAAAATTGATTGGAGGATTACCTGATATTATAAAGGATGAACATTCTCTATACAACACCTGTATCAAAGGCACAAACAAATGATCTTTTCCTTATGTTTCTTCATTCAAAGCTACTCCAAAACTCCAGTTGAGACATCATGATGTATGTATACAAATGAAAATAGAATCCCTTGCAAAAACATGTATTTTCTCATATGCATTTATGATCAAACCAGATTCAGATAGATTTTTTTAAAAAAACTAAAGACTTAATAGTTGAACATTTTCAAAAGTTCAAGTCCTTTGTGGAAAAAGAGTATAAAATGTCGATCAAAGCCTTTAGGAATGATTATAGAGGTGAGTTTTGTTCCACTTTTTTTGAATCATACCTCTAAGATAATGGAATTATTCATCAAACGACAACACCATATTCAAGTGATCAGAATGCAGTGGTAGAGAGGAAAACCAAACACTAATGAATATGTAAAGGTGTGTTTACTCATAGAAAAGAACCTCCCAAAGTTCTTCTTGGCCGAGGTGGTAGCAATAGCTGCATTCTTGCAGAATAGGTTATCTTGCAAAGCCACAAAATGAGAACCACCATATACACATGGAAAAATGAAAAACCTTCGTGCTCATTTTTCAAATTTATTTGAGAGTATCCTTGATTCCACTGGAAAAAAAGAACCAAACTAGATGACAGGTCTACAATTGGAATTTTTCTAGGTTACCCCAAAGAAACCAAGGGATACATGATCTTTGATCCGGAAAAAAACGAAGTAAACATCTCAAGGAGTGTTGTGTTGGATGAAAATAATTGCTGGAATTGGTCTAAGACTAGCCCTCAATCAAATATTCAGGTAATCAGGTATGAAACCATCCTAAATTATGAGGATTTTGATGTTGATTTGATACAGAAAAGCAACATAGAGTAATTCCAGATTCAAGTTAATTAAATGCACGGTATGAAAATGAAGAAATTCCAATGATAATGTTGTGAATTAACAATCTATGGAGATTCAAGTGAGCCATCTCCACTGAAAACAAAGTTATTGTTGTAGATATATTTCAGCAGGCTAATATTGCAATCCAAGAGAATGAACAAAAAAATGATGATGAAGCCTTGATGATATATCATTCGAAAGCTGCCATGGAAACTTAAACTAGAAATGATTGAAAAACACAAGATTTGGAAGTTAAACGTTAAACCTCCAAAAGACATTGTTGTAGGACTTAAATGGATCTTCAAAAACTAGGCAAATCCAGATGGTGCACTTAAGTATAAATCAAGCTTGGTAGCAAATGGGTAGTCACAAGAATTTGGTATTTGTTACTTTGATACATTTGCTCCAGTTGCCTTGTTTTATACGATCAGATTAGTCGTTGCATTAGTAGCTTAAACACATGAACATACACCAAATGGATGTCATGTCAGCATTCTTGAATGGTGATATGAAGAAATATATGTTTCACAGACTGTGGCTTCGAAAAAAATCAGTCAAAAGTTCTATTGTTGCCAAAAGCATTATATGGACTTAAACATGCTTCAAGGTTATGGTATTCGAAGTTGGAAACTTCACTTACCAAATACATGTTTAAGAAGACTCAAAATGAAGCAACACTTTTTGTAGAAAAATCTGGGAGGAATGTGATAATTATGGTCATCCATGTTGATGATGTATTGATAATATGAAATGATACTTCACCGATGAGACATCAAGTCATATATGAGCTCCAAATTCGTTTAATAGTACGATCAAATGGAGTTGGAATCACTGAGAAAAAATCCATAACAACCGAGGACACATGAGTTTTATAAGATAGTAAATAAACCTAGATACCATTGGAGCAATCATAATAAATGTGATAAAGTAAGATACACCCCAAGGCTAAGGATATACGACAATGTCCTCAATAATCACAATGCAAAGGTCAAAACATGGCATAGAGACAATCATAAGCTGATAGGAAGGACGAATGCTAGGAAGATGAGACAACATTCATTTGGAAGGATGCTTCAAATGGTAGTGCCACAATGATCCATCTTCCTTAATCAGTGTAGCCGCATTTGTCCAAAGATCATCCAATGAACATAGGCCAACTCCATTATTCTGAAGGCCAATCCAATCATTTCCTCCAAGTTGGGTCTTACAAAAGACAAAAAGAGCACTAAAAACCACCAAAAGTGATTTATCTCCAAGTACTTTATTGATGAATGACAAATTATGTCCAAACTTCATAATATAAAAAATGGGGAGATGTGCAAAAAATTTCCCGATGGTCTAAGGGTAATGGCAAATTCAGTCTTCATACTTTGCGAATTTTGGTAATTTTGATCCCCAAAGTTATAACACGGCAAAACTAGTCCCCTTCGTTTGCAAAGTTTGGCAAAACTGGTTCCGTTGTTTAACACATATGCTAAAATCAGTCCTCAATTTTTTCAATTTTGGCAATTGTAGTCTCCAAATCAAAATAATGGCGTATTAGATCCCGACAATTTTATAAATTTGGCAAAATCGTCATTAACGCCGTTAAATCGCCCAAACGTTTTAAAAATGGGAAATCATGGTCCTCAATCTTTTTTTTGGAAAATTACAACCTCAAACTTCTAACTATGTTGCAGATTTAGTCCTTTTCACCGAGAAAACGTTGTCGTTGTTATTCAGTTAATAGTTTCATGTTTCGTCATGCGTATACTTGTTTGTCATGACTACGTGTATAAATAAAACATTATACGAAGCACCAAGATTTCATAAGTTTAGGTTGTAACAAGGATAATTAGAAACGGAATACTTAAGTTTGGGTTCCAATCATGGAATACTACGTTGTCGTTATGTAATTATGCTTCATAACATAATCTATCTAACATGATTTTGTTTTAAGGAAATGCTAATGTTTGTAAAATGTTAATAATAATATATAGTACAATAACAACAATCTTTGATAGCGAACAAAAGAACATGACATTGTTTTCAGGAAATCCTAATTTTTGCAAAATGTTAATATAGTACGATAAAAACATTGTTTCATATCGAACAAAATAACATGATTTTTTTTTCGGGAAATGCTATTGTTTGCAAAAGGTTCATATATACTAAGATAAAAACATTGTTTCAAATCGAAAAAAATAACATGTCTTTGTTTTCGGGGAATCATATTGTTTGCAAAATGTTAACAACAACATATAGTACAATGAAAACATTGTTTAGAATCGAACATAATAACATGAGTAAAGTTTGGGGAAATGCTAATGTTGCCTTCTGAATGACCTTCTTGTGGGAGCATGTGTGTTAGGTAGGGTGATATGATTTTTTGCGAATGCAGTCATGTTCGTAATTGTAAACGACCGAGACGTCATCTGCGAATGAATTTCAAATCATATGAATCAAATCGATACTTTAACAATTACGGGGAGAATAATGTACGATTCTTACAAACATCGGGTACTCGTGTGGGACAAACGTATCTGGTGCTTCTTGTAAAAAACAATAAATGTAGTACAACACATATATCCCACATTCGGAGTAACTGCTTTACTTCGGCACCAGTACAAAAAGTTAACATGATGTCGAATGCGAATTTAAAAACAATGCGAAGTTAAAAGACCTAATTGTGCTTCGTAATTAAGAGGATGCACACTCACATCCGACCAGCGAATATGAATGGACTGCATAAATCCATCGGTATCTCTGCCATTATATATTTCATAAACGTCTCTCAAGAACCTAAGAATGCATCATGCAATAAAATATGTAACTATATCTTGAATACGATTTAGAAAACTGAGAGTACCTATACACATAAGGTTTGATGGAGTGTTGTCGGATTGTTACAATAAATCAAGCATTATCATGGTGCGGGTACTAACATCACCAAAACCATAGAACACCAAAAGCACCAATAACTCCTGTGACAATTCAAAAAGTTTAGGGACACGTGTGTGACACTAACAATAAAACTTCACAAATGTAACCCTTAAATAAATACATGTGACAATCGACATTAGTACATAAGACTTCTCACATAACATATCGCATCTCAGGAACGCAGCCCAGTGCAAAGGATTCTTCCCATTAACGTAGGCATAAAAAACAAGATCATCTAGGAAGCTAAAAATACTTTATGTCGTGACTGGTTTATTCTAGGAATTATTAACCTACCAAATATGAAAGTTATCAAAAAAAATCATGCATTACGTTATTTTATGAATTTCGAAAATATTGGAGGAAATTAAACTTACTGTGATATTACCCAGTGGTATTTTTGATATTATGATACCCCTGGAGCTCGTCCGACGTGGTTAAATGGTATTTTTGGATTTCTCGTATATTTACGGAATAATGCGAGACTTCCCGGGCCCACGTATAAGTTTTCTAATGACAATTCTAGCAATTTTGGACAATTTCGGTTCCGGACCTGGCCAAGGGTATTTTCGTGATTTGGCAACCGAAGATCGCGCCGGTAAGTTTGACGATATTTCAAGCTATCTATTCAATATTTAGAGACAAGGAACTAGTCAACGGGATTTTTCGGTATTTTCTCATCGTTATTTCTTACTAGCTTTCGACCGGGATTCATTTCTGATGTTCCGAGATGTTATGACATTTATTCCAGCTTAATTGGATATTTTCTGAGTAATTTGGACAAAGTTAATTGAAATTGGACTCCTGGATCAGAAACTGACATATTGGATTGATTTTCTATATAAATATAAGCCACAAGGCACTCAAAAAGGGTCCATACTATTAACACGCTTACCAAGACAAAGTTTTCACTTGAACTCACCCCGGTACTTGCGACTTTTTGCAAGTAGTAGCGAGATTGTGTGTATTTGGTCGTGGTCGCGACATTTTGTCTCTAGAGTCGTGAGTTTGTGCTTACTCGCGACATTCTGCACTGTTTCAATTAACCATGATTTTCGTATCTTATTTCGCTAAGGCAGTCGTGACTTTGTGCTCATTCGCGAGTTTCTGTATCTGGTAGTCGCGACATTGTGCACTATCCTGGTAGTCGCGACTTTCTGCACTGAGTCGCGAGATTCTGCACTCACTCGCAAGTTTCTGCACTAACTCGCGAGTTTTTGGGAGTTCTGGCGCAACGCGATTTGTTCGTTTTCATTCGGATTATGGATATCCCTCAATTGTAATTGTATACTTTGATTATTATAGTGGAAACCAAAGTAGAGCTATGCTCTCCCAAGGATGTAAGCTCACACATTGTGGGCCCAAAATCGTTTATCGCTCGTGTCCCCACAACAATTGAATTAAAGATTATAGATTAAATCGACTGATCTAAAATAAATACTCAAAATATTTTTAGATAAGATCAGTTTGGCACCGTCTGTGGGGACGAGATTTTATCCTATTGAGAGCTTTATTGATGAGTTTGGATTTCTACTGTCATGACTACTTGGAATTCTGATGAAGATGTTACCGATGAAGAGATCGAAATAGAACCAAACCCTCGAGCAAATAATGAGGCTGCTGCATTACCGGAGGCTCAATCATCACTCCCAAAAGCGCCTCCGGCACAAGAAGTTACTGCTCAACCTTTCCGGAGCAGGTATTCATCTGGAAGGGCACCCATATTTTATCCTTCAGCACCTCGATGTTTGTCAAGGTGTTTTTAATTTGGGAGAATTGGTCTGGTTGCTGTCCGTAATAATGCCCGTCTTTCGCCACCCGCACGCTCTAGATCTGCGGATCAAAACGAAGATGATGAGGATTTAGAAGTGTGAAGGCATATTTTGATCGCCCAATTGGAAGAAGTTGGAACTCGCCGGAGGTCCCGAAGGAGGTCCAGTTATCTGATCTGGAAAGGATGTCTATATATTTCGGACCTGATGAGTTATCTGGAATATTCTCCCCATAGGATGATGCTCTTGTTATTTCTTCTGTTATTGCGAATCATCCTGTTTTGCTAGTTTTAGTTGACACCGGAGCTGCTACCAACATCTTGACTCTCGCAGCCTTTGAACAAATGTCTTTGAAAGGAACCATTAAACTCCAGTCGGTGCAAACAAAATTAGTTGGTTTTAACAATAGTGTTGTTGCTGCCGAAGGATCTGTCTTTCTCTAGGTCACTTTGGGAGATTAGGAAATATCAAGGACTTTGCTAGTGGAATTCATGGTCATGGATCTCCATGTACTTCCTTATAATGCAATTCTCTGGAGAAGTTCGTTGAATTTATTAGGAACAGTGGTTTCTCAGCCCCATTTGATGATGAAATTAACCACACCTTCAGGTGTTGGGAAAATGAAAGGGGATTAGGAGCTGGCGCGTTCTTGTTACAATATAATGTGCAGGAGTGGTATGGATGACTCAAGCGCGAAGAAACCCATTTGTATGGTGGAATTCTTACCTAAGGAAGTTATTGATCAGGGTGACATGGTACTTTCTGAAATGTATAAAGAGTACGAGATGAAGATGGAACTTCTATGCATCAAGACAGTGTCTTTATTCTCCGATAATTCAGAAAAGACAATTATAATCGGTTCTGAGATGCCACCAGAGTTTGACAAGGATGTAATTTCTTTTTTGAAAAATAATATAAATGTTTTTGCTTGGTCTTATCAGGATTATGTGGGGGTAGATCCCCAAGTTTGTTCTCATAGACTCAATGTTAACCCGTATGTGCGACCAGTTCACAAGAGAAAGAAGAGTTTTCCCCTGACAAAGAGAAATCTATTGATGAGGAAGTGGAAAGTTTGTTGCAGACATTATTCATAGAGCTTGTTAGATACGCGGATTGGGTCGCGAATTCAGTTGTAGTCCCAAAGTCGAATAATGGCTGGAGAGTTTGCATTGATTTTACTGATTTAAATAAAGCATGTCCGAAGGATCCGTATCCCCTATATGCCATTGACATGATGGTGGATGTGACATGTGGTTTTGAATTTCTTAGTATGTTAGACGCTTTTAAGGGTTATAACAAGATATTTATGCATCATGAGGACAAAATGTTTTCTTCTTTCATGACAAATAAAGACATTTTTTGTTATAAAGTTATGTCATTCGGTATAATGTTTAGAAGTTTATATTGACGATATATTGATAAAAAGCAGATAAGGAATAATCACATCCAATATCTGAATGATTTTTTTAACATATTGAGAAAATATCGAATGAAATTGAATCCACTTAAATGCACATTTTGTGTAAAAGGGGAGAATTTCTTGGTTTTATAGTATTCGAAAGAGGAATTGAGATAAATTCTGATAAGATCACAACTATCCAACAAATGACTACTCTAATGACTATCCGAGAGGTACAAAGATTAACGGGACAATTAGCATCATTAAATTGATTTATTTCACGATCAGTAGAAAAAAGTTTGCCATTTTTTCGGGCATTGCGTAAAGCAGATCTCATGAAATGGGACAATGAGTGCAGCATGGCTTTTGAAAGATTAAAAGAATATTAGAGTAAACCGCCGTTTATGTCTCCTCTATCTCCTCAGGAAGCTGTCAGTGACGCCTTAGTTAGAATTAATGAAAAAGAACACCAGCCAGTGTATTATGTGAGTAAGAAATTTCAAGCCGCGGAGTAATTCGATAATCTCGTGACCAGGCTCACAAACTCGCAACTTGGCTCACAAACTCAATACTTGGCACATAAACTCGCGATTGTGCCTTAACGAAATAAGATACGAAACTCCGGGACTAGTGGAACAGTGCAAAAACTAGCGACCAGGCAATGACTCGCGACTTTTCGTACAAAAAGTCACGACTATGGCCAAGCCTACACAATCTCACTACTAGACACGCAAAAAGTCGCGACTACCGGGTAAATTTCGAACGATATCCATGCCTTGGGAAGCGTGGGAAGAGTATGAACACTTATCTAAGGCCTATGGTATTGTATTTATAAAAAAACCTGTCCCAATAGGTCAACTTATGGTCCAAAAGCCTAGTCTTAGTCAATTTAGCCCAACTTATTTAGAAAATATCCAATTAAACCGAAATTAGTGTCACAGTGTCTCGGAATTTCGAAAATACACCCCGGTCGAACACTAGTAGCACGTAATGTCGAGAAAATACCTAGGAATTCTCTTCACCAGTTCCTCGTCTCCGAATACTTAGGAGATAGCAAAAAATATCGCATAAGGTCGTCAACGAGCTCTACAAGTGCCAAAATATGAAAATACCCCTGCAACCATTTCCGACCGAAAATCATCCAAAGCTGCTCCAAACGCCATCGGAATCCTCATATATGGTCCCGGCATGCCCAAATTACGGACTACCCCAGAAATCAAATTACTCAATAAATATAATAGAAAGTCAAAAATACCATTTAGCCACATCAGACAAGCCCTTGGGGTATCATAATTACACAAATAACCTTGGGCAATATCAATAGTCCCCTGGTTTGCAGATTCATATTTTGAGTCGTAAACCAAATTATTTCGGCTCGTCTAGAAGTCCATTACTCGTTCATACACTTTTTTGAGAAAACTATGAGTAAGGTTGAAATCGTATCACTGAAATTAAGGGTATCAGATTCCGAGTTCAATCGAGAATTTCACGACTTTTCAACTATGAGGGTATGTTTTTATACAAATTGTTCTTTACTTTGCGTACCGACACATTTCATTATACACTGAAATTCTGCTGCACTGCTTCGATTCGTTAATCTTATGCAATCGAACTTAGATAACATTTTTTAAGTGCCTATCAAGATGGTTTCAATCTCAGCATGGAGTTCTGACATTTTTGCTTCATCAAAATCTAGCACTTCACAACTTAGGGGGTTCGTTAAACTCCTCAATTTCACAATTCAATCTTGTTCCCGTCGTGATTGTTACTCTACTCCTCAACTTAGGCCCACAATATGTGAGCTTACGTCCTCGGGAGAGCGAAGCTCTACCTTGGTTTTCACTATGATAATCAAAGGATACAAGTACAATCATGAGATAATGATAATCCGAATGAAAAAGGTACGAAAACCGATTGAATCCACTCCGTCGCGCCGTGGACCAAGCAAGTCGCGAGTTTTTGACAAAAACTTGTGAGTACCCACTAAATGTCGCGACCATGTGTACAATCTCGTGGATGATGGCGAAAAGTCGCGACTCCATGGGGTATGTGACGAAAAGTCGCGAGTGAGGATGGCAAATGACGAAATCTCGCGACTACGGGCATGGATGCATATTCTCGCGACTTTTTGAGTGAAAAGTCACGAGTCAAGGGCTTGAGTAAGGGTTCTCGCGACTTTTTGAACGAAGAGTCGCGACTAGGTCATAAACTCGCGAAACTGAGGGCTTTGGGAAGCGTGGCAAGAGTTTGAACCCTTTTTTGGGGCCTAGGGTTTTGTATTTATAAAAAAACTCGGCCCAATAAGTCAACTTAAGGTCCAAAAGCCCAATCTTAGTCAAATTAGCCCAACTTACTTAGAAAATATCCAATTAAACCGGAATAAGTGTCACAGCGTCCCGAAACTTCGAGAATGCACCCTGATAGAACACTAGTAGCACGTAATATCGAGAAAATACCCGGGAATACTCTTTACCAGTTCATCATCTCTAAATGCTTAGGAGATAGCAAAAAATATCGCTTTAGATCGCCAACGAGCTTTCTGAGTGCCAAATTACGAAAATACCCCTGGCATAATTTCCGACCGAAATCATCCAAAACATCTCAAAACACCATCAGAATCCTCATACGTGGGCCCGGGATGCCTGAATTATGAGATTACCCCCGAAATCACATCGCTTAATAAATATAATAGAAAATAAAAAATACCCTTTAGCCACGTCAGACGAGCCCCGGGGTTATCATAATTACATAAATAACCCCGGACAATATCAAAACAGTTTCTCTTTATTTGAGAATTTAAGATTTGCTTTACTTCGTCCCCTCTCTCATAAAATCTCGCAACTTGATCAAACCAGATAGATGTTGCTATATTCGGATTATCTCGGTAAGAAAATCATGTCATCCATCAAACGGCTTTATGACATCTCCGATGGTAAAATAAAATAATCTTTGTCATGCAGACAATAATTCTCTGGACCTTATGGTAATAAATAACGACACACATGTTATACAACAACGTGCTAATCCTTCCCATTCATAAATAATGAACCCGAGACATCCATAAAATACTTAAGAGTCATTCACCATATGTTAAAAGAGTATAGACCTTTCGGGGATAATTACTTGATCACTTTCGTACGGATCCCGGGTATTCATCTCTGATCGTAAATGAGATCGTAACATAAGTTTCCTTACTATACATAAGGGAATTACCCTTGACTGTCGTAACCGTGTCTAAGCGAGCGATCCTAATACATCTAGGCCAGTTTCTTGGTTCTTTCAATCATAAACAATATTTTCGAGATACTCTTGAGACTGTACCAGATACGATGATCATACGAGATTAAAATATAGATTCATCCACTTAATACAGATTCAGCGTATTCATCACTAGCACAACCAAGCGTCCAACCATAACTTGCTTCTATCTATATGATTCATCAAGTTGACATCCGGAGAATGGGCGAGGGATAAAGATACCTCTTCATGTGAGGTGGTTTTACCAACTTATCAAATGACTATTATGTGCCATGGATGAGACAAATGTCATTCTTTACTTACTGTCCGGAATGAATCTACTTCGTATGCCGCTTTACAATCTTTCTCGAGAATTTTTTAATGTCTATAAATTTGCTCATTCACCAATAAGCAAACTATCTTGTCATAAACTACCATGAATGAGACCTCTTAATCATCAAATAGACAAATATTAGTGCCATTAAATACTCCATGCTGTGGGCCACTTCTTCGATCGCTTTGATCATAATTGGGAGTCCCCATTCGTAATAGAATTTAGTTGAATTCATACCAAACGGCGAATATTTGGCCATTCTGATCGTTTATCCGAATAGAATCCATGAACACGATCCATCGGCAAGTAAATGAAATTAGGGTTTAGGACAATAGCTTAATTATCTGCATGTGCAGATAATTAAGGCAAATGAAAGATTTCTGAGACATGGTCCCTTTTCTAGGGGTATCACTTTACAATTTCGATAATATATGAGTGTGCCCGATCATAACTAACGAGAATTGATACCATAGGACCATCACTTTGTCAGCATGGTCGTAAATGAAAATACATGATCTTAAATAAGTAAATCCATGCTATAGGACCATATCTTGGCCAATTTTACAAATGATGTCATGTCATAATGTGGCTTCATAATTTCTCCGATAATAAACATTCTTCTCCTGATTATAAATAACACAGTATTCCTTATTGATGAGTAATCGTTCGACCACTGTTATCACAACTAATGATACTCGTTCATACATTTGATTTTGTGAAAACCGTGCCATAAGGCAATTCATCGAATCCCTTGACCATAATTAAGATTGGTCGGATATAAATAATCTTTCTTGATCGAATGCGCCATGATAATTTATGTCATAAAGGCATTATTCGTTCATTTTATCCATAAACAAGAATATCTTCCGTCCAACAGAACTAGCGTTCGATATCGCTTCCACTCACATATCTTACCCGTGCTAAGTAATCTTTAGCATCAATGAGCATCCCAATTCATTGCGCATTTGGATCTCAACAAGCACCATTAATTCTAATAGGTGTCTAAAAATAACTCATAGGGCCTTTATAGAGCGCTAGCAATTGACTTGCGCATTCTTTCTGGTTATAAATTGACACCCAAGATCATCTCATTCTCATGGAGCCTCACGAAGCACCCATCATTCACTCGCACGCTTTCTTCGAGTATAAACTTGCCATGAACTCGTGCTACATGGCATAAAAATATGGAATTCCCAATTTTGATCATAAAAATATTATCTGAACACACTTGTCTTAAACAAGGATATCTCTATCGCACAAATGACATTTAGTACTTCTCATATGAACTTGCATTCTCACCGAGTATAAATTCTCACTCGAGATTATCGTACTCTTAACGAAGCGCTTGCATATTTTTATAAATCACATTGTCCCATCGGCATTGCACCGTGGTCATCACGGTATAAAATTGCACCGTGGCATCACACTATCCCATCGGTGTTGCACCGTGGTAATCACGGTATAAACTTGCACCGCGGCATCATGGTATAAACTTGTACCGCGGCATCACGGTATAAACTTGCACCGCGACATCACGGTATAAACTTGCACCGCGACATCACAGTATAAACTTGCACCGTGGCAATAGCGGAAAAGGACCGGCCTCCGACGAGGGCACAACCCTCGTCGGTGTGTCATGGAGGAGACGGGTCCGAAAGGCACCCTGTTTGCCATGGAAAAATGCTCGGTACGAAACCAGCTGTCACATCATCAATCGGGCCACTTGACATAATCCAATAGTATGTATGTATAGACGATTGTGCTGCAGACAGAAAGACTCATAATGTTTAAAGTATTTTGACCAGTATCTAATTTGACGAATTTAAAAATGATCGACTACACAACAGACTGCACATTGCATTTCTAATGTACCTATTATTTAATTCCATCTTCCATCATACTAAAATGCAATGAACCTACTCCTATCTTACCAGTCCCCTAGTCGATTGAATTCATGTCGTAAAAAAAGATACTTAAAAAAATCAGAATATGACCATAATAGAAAGAGGCAGATGTTTATTTTAAAAAAATTGAAGAGTCACATCTATAATTAACACTTGCGCAAATTGGAAATATGCCAAGTCCGTGGCAGCTCCTCTCCGCTCATATTTGTAATCTTATACGTTCATTTTCTCATCACCACCGTAATCTCATACCAAATTTCCCATTCCATGTACAACGTGCAAGAATGTTCAACCATCTCAACTTTCTTTAATGTCAAGTCACCAAGAAGTCAATAATAATGAATGAACTTGTGACTATATATCTCTATCTGAATATTTGCCCTTGCTATGGCGTTATCAATACATCAATAATTTGACTGCCATATATCTCAATAAATTCAATCGCAGCTATGAATGCCCATATGTATAACGCCACACACGATAATAATTCTCACGGCATTCACTCGCGCTTTTCCCAAAAATTTTGCTCAATATCTAACACCGAAAATAGAATGAAACATTAGAGGGAGCTTTGCTTGCTGTTCCGAGGCACGGGGTACTGTTTCTGCTAGACATAATAATACTTGCATTATTCACTTTCATGCTTTACAAAGAATTACATTGCGTTATATGACAACAAGTCCTCAGAAATCCCAAACTAGCAAACAATACGATGAGAAGGGAACTTCTCACCTCATCTTCCCAATATCGGGATATATCTTCAACTTATACACATTCAATACCATAATGCAAAATTCCTTCTTGTGGACAACCATTAGGAAGGCCCATAATAATATCAGTCCCCATGTGTCGATAAGACAATCATGATCAATTATTTAATTGTCACAATAGATACTCAGAGCAAGTATGACTCAACTTCTAATTTCGCTTGCGATATTCACCGTAGATACTTAGGGCAATATAGACCCAATTTCTAATTTAACTTGCAATATTTATCTCATCACTTTCTCATAGTTAGCATAGTCCCCGAAATAAACTTCTTTCTTGAATGCACTTAGCTTAACACAAGATGAACAGCGAATATATAGATGGCCTACTAACTAATTATTTATATGATTTCACATATTGATCCTCATCTTGATTTTATCTCATTAGTTGATCTCTCGATAATGATGATAGACAGTTGATAATAAATCATTCCTATCACACTTGATTCGTTAGATAATAGATGCGTTCGCACGAGTATTCACTTGGCTCGCAATACACCTCACTGTGTAAGTCATCAACTTTGAAAGCCCATTATTCTCAATATTCTACATAGACATAGAAAGCATCAATTTTGAAAGCCCATTATTCTTAAACGTTTTGTTTAAGGTTCTGGAGAAAGATAAACTTTATGTACTGATTTGAGGATAAATCAGTTAGCACTATCAAAGGCAAATAGATAAATGAATGCCTTGTTCATAAATACATGATTTTCCACTAATCGATAATATGTGTGAAGAATTCTAGTATCAATGGGTTTCACTCCCTTCAACAAGCTCTCATTTTCCGAGTGGAATAAACTATGCATTCCTTGTATTCGTCCTCGCATGATTGATGTTTCAACGGATCACGATTATATCATCCTCATATTAATTCAAAACTATTATAATATCCTCATACTCTTCCATATTGGGAAAACGTTTTTACTCTCAAGTCCTCAGTGTTGATTGAGTTTGATGGGCGAGTATCACACAGGTCCGCAATCTCCACTTTGAGCATTAGAAATTCCGCTCATAACAACGTACTAAGCGTACTCGTTTTATTATGTGTAAACTTTTTGGTGTATATCTCATTACTGGGTTAAATAGCATGGGTCTTCCCTTCCCCGGTCATCGAAACATGTATAGTACCAAGAGCGGACACTGTAAATGTGACAACGTCACGTAACTATTCTCTTCAACGTTTCCTTGAAAGGAAATAATAACGCGGTCCCCTCTTGTCAATAGATGGTTCTGCACATACCATCACCTTAATACGGTTCTCAATCACAAGATCTTAATTTTCCTATGTTAATAAGACTTACGGGTACATTGAAATTCGATCTTTTGTATTTTACTATTAACATAATTATCGGCCACCGTTTGTTGTCATTGTGCCCAACTAAGGCAGCACATATTGCTTTTCTTAATACACAAAATATAAACACAAATGTTTCCGAGAGGGAGTGGAGACATAAACGAATCGCTTCTCATATAATCTTTCAAAAACCAACCGACTATTCACGAAGGAATGTCGAACTTTCGTCAATTGATAACTTATTAATTTGTATTTCTCTCACAAACATCATCGGACCAAGGAATTCCCATCTTTCACCAAGAACTCACATCTTGGAGGATTCCACGTCATTCGATACCTCCTCAGTATACTCAATCATTCACCCAAATATTGGATGTGATTATTTCCATATCGGCTATTTTTCCTTATACCATCAATTTGGACTTCAAAACATTTTCCATATCACATCTTTAAATATGGACTATGTCAATTGTTGGTATGTGGCACCCTGCTTTCTTTAAACCAAAAGGTATAACTGAGAAACTTTAAACCGCCGAATAAACCAGTATGTCAATAGCGGCAGTAGATATAGGTCCTCAGACCGCGCTTCACTCAACTAAGTTAAATGGATGCAAACTCTGTAGGCATTGTTCGACTTTGGAGCCATCAATAGGTCAGTGACCGATTATGTGTATTTCATAGGTTTGACGAGCCCTGCTTGCAACAAAATTTCCACATCTTCAATAATTCGCTTCATTCAAGGAATTCATTTTCATTCTTTAAAACCCCCCTTAATAATAGAGGTTCCACCTTTATATCAATTTCCTTTTGCTTCAGGAACGAAACCGCATCATGTTAATCAGCTCGTTCTTTCTATTTAGAATGCCACCATATGGACGTATTTCTTCGCATTAGATGCCTTAATACCGCTTCGGAACATAACACTAGGAAGATATCTTGCCGACACCTGATTTCCCTTCATATTTTTTATTCCCGATAAGGTATGGAACTTTACCATCAAGTTGGGGTAAAGATGTGATAGCTCCTATTAGATTTAAAAACTTCTAACAAAAATAGCATTTTCTTACATCCCAACCTGATTGGGAGAACATGAAGGTCCATGACTGAGAATTCCATTAATAAAGCCATCGTTATTTCCTTATATCCCGATGTGACTGGGAGGATAGTAGATCCTTCGAGAGCGACAAAGTTGTTGTTAAATCAGATTAACTTAATATGTTGCTTAATAGTTCTATGCCAAGATATCTGCTAGAAGCATATATGGTCAAGATATTCGTTAGCTTGATAATGTCCCAAATGAATTAAGAAAGCATGCTCAATAACCATATATTTCCGGACAAATACCATTCCGGACGATTAATAAAATAACACAAACGTGATATATCTTTTGATATCAACAATGGAACTCCAATAATTATAGTTTTGATAGTGGTTGATATTTCTGAATACCTTGCAACCATAATTCTCTGATGTCTTCAAACAATTTAAGTATATAACCTTGATTGATATCCTCATAGAGGTATTTGAAAAGATCAATAAATCACCATTGGTATACATGATGTTCAAACCATTAATAATCAATTGCTTAGCTTCATGATGAATACCAGTCCAGACGAAAACCATTCGGGATAGTGAATGAAATCGAACACATGAACTGTTCACGAAAGTTTAGGACAGATCTGAATGAATACCATTTCGAATGATTGAGGAAATAATTAGATACTTGCCGTCTTCATGATATGCTCATTGTTATCAATAATTTGATCATCGAGTTGATATTTAATTTCATCCATTCAAGCTTAACAATGTTCTTTAATTCCAAATCCTCAACTATAATTCCGAGAGATTTCATTAACACAGACCCACATGATCCGAAGATGGAATACTTATAGAAATGTTTAATTTGTTGGGCAACAATTAATCACCAATGAAAACATAGGTGATCTGAATATTCCACAAACATGCTTGAATCTACTGAATGATGAGGAGACGAGACAGTCTTTCAATAACACAACTCCACTCCGGAGTTTCATTTTGTGATTCTATGATAACTTCACGCGTTTCATGGTTATTCGTCGATAACTAACTTGGCATTTTAAGCACTTCTTTACTATCCATATTTGAAGTTTCTCCTTTGATCATGATAAATACTTTCATTCGCGAATGTTTTGTCTTCCATACTTGTTTCGTCTTTTGTCATAATAATTTCTCGATGTGGTATACTTCCAAAAGGCGTACTCTTCAACTCCTCAATTTGAATATTAAGATATTCACTTCCACATTATATGACATATACGATCTATGTACCAATAAATAATTACCAAGTTTCCATAAAATTCCTTGGCCTCTGAGCCTTAAACATTAAACCACCGAAGTCATTAATATAACGAATGGAACATATATGAAAGCTACATAGCTTTTGATGGGTGTCCATAAAGAGGATTAATATTTAACGACCTCGTATTCTTCTAATGGATAACCAGAAAACCCCTCATATAACTCAAAACTAGAAAACCCAAATCATTAATTTCGCTCTTTCACACGTTCTATGATCCCGGACATATTGAGTACATATTGAGTAAGCTCCTCCATACTCATGACGTCTTGCCTTGTGTCATGTTAAATTGGTATTAAGGAGAATCACTGTGTTTTCGGGTTGAATATTCGAGCCAACTTCCATGACCTCGGTCTTAGGCATTCCTTACACCGTATTAATCAACTCAGCGGGCTAATCGTGCTAAAAAATCTATCAACATCGGACACCAATTTTCGACAATCACAGTAACTTGTCCGAAATTGTGATGGAAAAATGACAAAATACTTGGGACTTGTGAGTGCCCGGTGTCGGTGCTTATAAAAGAAGGGCATATATAAGAGACCCTCATTTCTTCTGCTTAATCATGGCAAGAAATATACTTGGAACTGAATAAATATACTTGCAACTGAATGCTAGAAGAGTTTGCATGTTGGACTTCGGCAGAGATATATTCGATCGATCACATGATTTGCGACAATGTCAAGTGGCCCATAAGTATGCACTCTTTCATTTTCCGAATATATTGTGTATATGTGAGGCCAAGCTCTTCCATACTTTACTATGGGTCATCTAGAAACCAACGACGATCAACACTTCTCATGTTCTCCATAACCTCTCATTTTGCTATGAACTTTTATTTCTTATATCATCGCTGTCGAAACGGAGTATAAAACTTGTCGTAATCCTTCAAAAATTCATAAATCGGATCCAATGGTGAACTCTTATCGAAAATAGGATCATGATCATATTATTGCTATCGTCCGGTGAGACAATGATGATGTCGGAAGATGGCACCATCACATATCCAACTTATCATTTCCTTGGGAACCATGCATGCCCTCATGTTGTTTTGCAACCATGCATGCACTCGCGTAGCATTGAACATTTCCACACGACAATTCTCATGTACTCTTGTAACCTCTTATCTTTTCCATGCAATCAGTAAGTCGCGTTGACTTGGCACTTCCAACTTTCCGCAGCTAACATTCTCTCCAACCATTTTGTGCACATACATACAATCAAGCAACACGTGGCCGAATTCCCCCCAATGCAACTATGCATCAGCTCTTTTCCATGTAAGGTACACGTGTCTCACAAATGCCACTCAACTGCCGCTCCATGCAATCCACACGACCACAAAAAACAGGTTAGAAAACCTTGCCTCTCCGAAGAATCGTTATGCCATGCCGAATACCACCCCTACTTGAATGCCGATATGAAATGATAGAAAACCTTGACAACGAATTGAACTATAGGAGAACAGACTCTTCCAAATAACCGGAAAAAGTACATGGTCACATCAATGATGTTCATCAAACTGACATGAATCTCCAGATTCGATATTGTGGAGATCCTTATGCATTTCAATATATGCCGATCTTGTGAAGAATAACCACCATGCAAACAGAGATATGTAAATATCTCGGGTATGTTCGCCATATACCATTCTTCTTTATAACCGAGACCAATATTGACCTCCAAGGAATCACCGCTACGGAATAAAGTCCTTTCAAGCATCCATAATATGATTCATTTCTATAAATAGACCGAAATGAAAATAGTGAAATGCCACCAAAATCCGACTAGGAAAATATTACACTGTCACATCCCCATGTAATTGTACACGTAAAATGGAGCATCCCATGAAATTTTCGTAGTGCTGAAAATCGAATTTTTTTTTTGCAACCCTTTCATTCCTTTGGCATGTCTTCGGCATATATTCATGTCATATGATAATATTTCAATGCACTCATATATAGGTCCCCTCCAGATGATATCTTGCTCTAAGGGTTGGTTAGATGTTCCCAATACTGATGACTCTTCCGGTGGCACTGATTGAGTCCCCAGAAAATATCATTCTCTCGTCTTCTACCGCATAAGGGTTGCAATCCGATACAATTTCTTCATCTATATCACTCTCATATTAAGAATTTCAGATCATCCCAATATATAACATGATCCAATTTCAGCACAAGAGCTCTCAATGAGACTAAGTATCGGTCGCCACGGACGGTGCCAAACTAATCTTATCTAAAAATATTTTAGAGTATTTCTTTTTGACAAGTCTATTTAATTTATAATCTGTAATTCAATTGCTGTGGGGACACGAGCGATATACGAGGTTAAGCCCACAATGTGTGAGCTTACGTCCTCGAGTGTAATAGCCAAGAAAAAGGTATGTTGGAATGGTAGCAGGGAATATGCTGATAAGGTCTAGAAGAAAAATAACGAGGGATACAGGAACGAAAGAACGATAAAGGAAACGAAAAGATTGAAAAGTAAAGCAAAAGATTAAGGAGGGGTAAAAGTGAAAGGTGGGAGGAGTCAAAATATGAATTAGGAAAGTTAAAATGCCTATAAATAGATGTTAGAAGGCCCAAAAACCAAGTCATTTATCACTAAACCACAAAAACGTACGGAAACACGCCAAAGCAAGAAATTATCGCGAAAATCTCGGAACAACAAAAATTATCGCGAAAAAACAGGGATGTAATTATTATCGCGGAAAAATCTGGTAAGCAACCTTGTCGCGAAAATTTTCAGCGTGGAAAATTATCGCGGAAATTCCCACATTGAAAATTATCGTGAATATTCCAAAGAGACAGCTTTATCGCGAAATGAAATGCTTCACAAATTGTCGAGAAAATGTAAACTGCATGTCTTTTTATCGCGAATTTCAGGAATAGAACAACTTTATCACGAAAACATACAATTATTGTGTTTTCATCGCATTGCAACGTCGGATCGTGAGGAAGGAAGATACGAAGGGTCTACGGTAACCAAACAGTCAATAATAAGATAATAACGTCAAAAAATGAGGTACTGAAATATGTTACGGATTGCAGGGAAGCACAGAGACTATAACACGTGAAAACAACAAGTAAGCGGAGTGAACGCAATATAGTACGGGAAGGTTCAGACTTAGGGAACGGGATTTGGTTAATAAAGAAGAAAGGAAAAGACACGAATGTAAGAAATAAATGTTAATAAGACTCGGGGTGAGGAAGGATGGACCGTCCGACTGAACCCGGCATCGTGCCTAGTACACGATTTGCCAACGGAAGGGCATGCCTGATGAAGGGAACGATAAGTTCCAAAGATGGAAAGATGTGTACGTAAAGGGCAGAACGGATCCGGTGGAAAAAGGGGTAGCGCCTAAGTACCCACCCGGGGAAGGGAAGCATATGGCCCGTCGAGTCATCCAACAGCTAACGGTTGGCTTGGGTGGGACATGCACCGACCATGTTACTCTCGGCAACAGTAAAGTTAAAAGTATGAGGGGAATGATAAGGGTAAAAGAGGAAGGAAATAAGAAAACGGTTAAAAGAAATGATTCACGCGTGGGTGTACAGTTTAATTAAGAAATGAAAGATAATGTGTAGCGTGTGTGAAGTTTCCTTGAATAAATTGTAACCGCTTTACAGATCTTGTAGGTGACGTAGACGAGGTATGAGAAGGGCATGGGGCAGAGGTCGTCGGTTGTCCAGTGATAGAGTCCGGTCTTTGGAGAACACTCTAAATTATGTTGTTGAATTTTAATGTTTTCGAACTACGTTTTAAATTTTCATTCGAACGTTTCGTCTTATTTAGCACATTTCACCAAAACTGCTAGGCCCGAATTAGGGTCGTTATATCGAGGGAGCATAGCTCTGCCTTAGTTTTCACTATGATAAATAATGGGTACAAGTACAAACAAGAGATATCGACAATCCGAATAAAAACGGTATGAAAAATGATCAAATCCACTCCGTCGCACCGGAGGTGAAGTGAGTCGGGACTTTTTGACAAAATGTTGCGACTACATACAAAATGTCGCGACTACCATATGCAAAATCTCTCGGATGAACGAAATGTCGCGACCAGGTTCATAAACTCGCGAACAGGTTCATAATCTTGCGACCAGGTTCATAAACTCGAGACCAGGCTCATAATCTCGCGACCAGGCTCACAAACTCACGACTTGGCCCACAAACTCGCGACTTGGTTCACAACTCGCGACTTGGCACATAAACTCGCGAGTGTGCCTTAACGAAATAAGATACGAAACTCCGGGACCAGTGGAACAGTGCAAAAACTCGCTACCAGGCAATGACTCCCGACTTTTCGTACAAAAAGTCGCGACTACGGCCAAGCCTACACAATCTCGCGACTAGACATGCAAAAAGTCGCTACTAGGCATAAAGTCGCGACTACCGGGTGAAGTTTGAACCTTTTCTAGGGCCTAAGGTCTTGTATTTATAAAAAAATTGGCCCAATAGGTCAACTTAGGGTCCAAAATCCGTGACTTAGTAATTTTAGCCCAACTTACTTAGAAAATATCCAATTAAACTAGAATAAGTGTCACAGCGTCCCGGAACTTCGAAAATGCACCTCGGTCGAACACTAGTATCATGTGGTATCGAGAAATTACATGGGAATACTTTTCACCAGTTCCTCATCTCCTAATACTTAGGATATAGCCAAAAATATCGCATATGATCGCCAACGAGCTCTCCGAGTGCAAATTACGAAAATACCCCTGACATCATTTCGGACCGAAATCATCCAAAACTGCTTCAAACGCCATCGGAATCCTCATACGTGGGACCGACATGCCCAAATTACGAGACGACCCCAGAAATCACATTACTCAATAAATATAATAGCAAGTCAAAAATATCATTTAGCCAAGTCAGACAAGCCCCTGAGATATCATAATTAGATAAATAACCCCTGGAAATATCACTTTTATTACGAAAGATGAACATATGGTATTATATCTAGAGAAATTAAAGGAAGTGGTGAGAAGTCTTATAGTTTTTTATCTTACTCATATCCCGAGAGAGGAAAATACTCGAGCGGATGGTCTTGCAAAGTTGGCTACTATTTTAGAACTCTCGGATGAATCAAGGATCACAACCCTGATCCATTTCAGCCATCCATTAGCTTGACAAAGAAGTCGACCTATGAGGTTTCGAATTTGGAATTCTCGAAAAACACATGGTTTTTATTAGATGCAGTAACCTATGAACCATCTTGGAAGGATGTTATTGTTGATTATTTAGTTAAGAGAGAGTTGCCCGCCGATGAAGGCCAGGACCGCAGTACAATGCAAAGAGCTACAAACTTTCTATATGTGGATGAGAAGTTGTATAAGAAAAATTTGGAGGACCTTATCTTCGATGTTTGTCCCCAGTACATGTAAAAGCTGTTATGGAAGAAGTTCATACTGGGGACTACGGTGACCA
The DNA here is from genome assembly GCA_009725065.1 of Utricularia reniformis. Classification (NCBI taxonomy): domain Eukaryota; kingdom Viridiplantae; phylum Streptophyta; class Magnoliopsida; order Lamiales; family Lentibulariaceae; genus Utricularia; species Utricularia reniformis. Next base: position 245,526 of record RWGZ01001019.1, read on the forward strand.
TTCGGTGGGTCGATCTTTGACATTGAAAGTTAAAAGGGCCGGGTATTTTTTGCCAACAATAGTAAAAGATTGTGTGAATTTAGTTCGCACTTGTTCCGCTTGCCAGTTCCATTCGAACGTAAATCATGTGTCGACAGCGACTATGAAACCTTTACAAACAACATGTCCTTTTGATACATGGGGCATCGATATTTTAGGTCATTTTACGACTGCACCTAGCCAAAAGAAATTATGTATTATGGCCATGGAGCATTTCTCTAAGTGGATAGAGGTCGAACCCGTGTCCTGAGTCCAGGAACAGGAAGTTATAAGTTTCCTTTGGAGATATATTGTATGTCGATTCGTAATTCCCAAGATTTTGGAATCGGATAACGGAACACAATTCTCAGGGAAGCGTGTAAATGAATGATGCGAGTGTTATGGTATCCGCGAACGATTTACATCTGTGGCCGATCTAGAGACGAATGGGCTTACATAGGTTATTAATCGCATCATCTTGCAGCAATTAAAAACAAGGATAGACCAATCCAAAGCCTCATGGGTAGATGAGCTACATAATGTGATGTGCGCATATCGAACGTCACCGAGATCTACCACCTGTTTTAGTCCGTTTGCATTAGTGTATGGCTCTGAAGCCGTTTCTCCGACAGAGGTAAGTATTCTATCCGAGAGAGTCATCGCTTACGATGAGGTATTAAATGAAGATATGCGAATGCTTGATCTTCATTGTATTGATGATCTAAGAGAAAGAGCAGCCATACGAATGGAAGTTTGTAAAAAGCGGATGGCTAAAAACATGATAAAGATGTACGCCGTGTGTTGTTCATAGTTGGGGACTTAGTCCCAAAGAAAGTGGAAGTCTCAAAGCACGCTGGTAAGTTAGATAGAAAGTGGGAAGGTCCATATAGAGCTACGGTGGCTGTGAGAGAAGGAACGTATAAAATTGCGAGTATGAGCAGAGAGTAGCTGCCACGGACTTGACATATGTTCAATTTGCGCAAGTATTATGTATAGACGTGACTCTTCAATCTTTTTAAAAATAGAAATCCCCCTCTTTTTATTATTGCTATATTCTAAATTTTTAACTATCTTTTTTGACGACATGAATTCAATCGACTAGGGGACTTGTAAGATTGGAGTAGGTTCATTGCATTTTAGTGTGATGAAGGATGAAATCAAATAATGGGTTGTGTACTCGATCAATCGACATGAATTCAATCCCTCTCTTTTTATTACCGCCTATTGTGTACTTGATCATTTTCACACTCGTCAAATTAGATACTGTATCAAAATACTTTGAACATGATGAGTCTTTTTGTCCGCGGCAGAATAGTCTGTACAAATATACTATCCGAATATGTCAATGGGCCGGATTAATTATGTGATAGCCAGCTTTGTACCAAGCATGTTTCCGTGGCAAACAGGGTGCCTTTTTTACTCGACTTCTGCATGACACGCCGACGAGGGTCACACCCTCGTCAGAGGCCTATCTATTTCCGCAGTGACCCCGGGAGGAAGTTTATGCTGATAGGAAATTGTGATGGCCATGGTGCAAGTTTATGCCAATGGGAAAGTATGATGACCACGGTTCAAGTTTATGCCGATAGGAAAGTGTGATGACCACGGTGCATGTTTATGCCAATAGGAAAGTGTGATGACCAAGGTGCAAGTTTATGCCGATGGAAAAGTGTAATGACCACGACGCGAGTTTATGTCGTTGGGAAAGTGTGATGACCACGATGGATGTTTGTGCCGATGGGAAAGTGTGATGACCGCGGTGCAAGTTTATGCTGATGGGAAAGTGTAATGACCACGGTGCAAGTTAATGCTGATGGGAAAGTGTAATGACCCTTGGTGCAAGTTTATACCGGAGTGAAAGTGTGATGATCACAGGTGCAAGTTTATTTCGGAGTGAAAGTGTGATGATCACAGGTGCAAGTTTATTCCGGAGTGAAAGTGTGATGATCACAGGTGCAAGTTTATTCCCGAAGAAAACGTGCAAGTAAATGAGGGGTGCTTCGTGAAGAGTAAGATAGTCTTGAGTGCAAGTTTATACTCAGAGAAAATGCAAGTTTTTCGAGAATGTAAGATTGAATAGGGCACTTAGTGAGGCCCGAGGATAACGGGTGCTTGTCAAAGCCCCAATGTGTGATAAATGGAAAAGTAATACCAAATGTCGTTTGCATCTAGTTGACGATATTCTTGTTTACGACAAGAGTGATCAGATAATATTTTCATGATCAAAGTTATGAATTTAATATCTTTATACCTTACGGCAGGAATTCGTGCAGATTATCCCGTAGGAAATCGTGTTTATTATAGGGGAAAAAATCGGCGCTTATTGTCGGAGAAAGAAGTTATGAAACCACATAATTGTATGGTTGGTTTATTTATCATTCCCCAAGGTAACTTATAGTTCCTCAAACACTACTAAAAAATAACATTATTGAAGGATAAAGTCTTTTAAAGATCAGGTATTTTCGATCGTGATCAAAATGCTCAAATATTTGCCTTATTGTATGAATTCAACTAAAATTTATGATTACTGGGGACTCTTTCCCATGTTCGGAATTATCGTCAAATGTCTAAGATGAAGAATTAAGTATTATATCGATCTTGATTCCGATCTTCCTAGTGCAAAATGTAAGAGGTCACCTTTCAAATCATGCCGAAAGATTATTTGTCCTTAATCGGTGAACTAATCATATGAAATGTTATTATTGTTTCGGAGGCTAGTTTCTCATTGCAGATTATTTGGAGTTATATTTTTCTTAAAGAGATTAATGAAATTGAAAAGAAAATAAAATAAAATAAATTTCAAAATTATTTGTAAATGGGGAATACAAAAAGGGTAGAGATTACAGAAGCAAAGAAATTACAATGGGAAATTTATTTCTTCTTCTTCCGGGAGTTTGAGCTTTCATCGGGTCCGCTTGGGTTCTTCCTTATTATTTTTATAGTCGGAGGAGGATGATTAATGACATCCTCTAAAATCTCCGCGGCGGAGAGCTTCTTCGGAACAAAACCATGCCATTTCAGTCTCATGGCGCTCCCGGGCATCTCTCACACTTTCAGGAATATATATGGGAGGATCATATTGAGTCATCACCTCCTCATGCTTAAGAAGATCTTCTACGCGGGACCCACAAGTTTCGGGAATAGTGGAGCCAATCTCAGAAACGCGTCTCTATCTCCTCCGAGAAACATTGCATGTGCAAGTCCTCCTCTAGATTCAACTAGTGGGCCCCAAATGTATCCTGGAAGCAATCCAGCTTTTCCTCCACAAGAGTGGGCTTGAATTTACCAGAGAGGTTGGGATCTAACCTCTCTTTTTCGTCCGGTGATAGCGCTATGCCCAAAATTCTTTGAGTCTGGACACTTCCCCTGAAGAAATACCGGAGGTACATTTTCGCACTCACTAGTGCCGCCAAATTTCAGAATGTCGGAGAGTGCACCATGTACTCCCAAATCAACTTCCGGAAGCAATATTTTGATGGCATGGAAACCAAGAAACTCGAGCCTTGAGACCGTCTATAGTCGCCTAGAGGGAACCGATCTTTGACTTCATCTCTTTGTTCTACTCCGTGGCCTTCGCGAGAGCTTTTATAATCGCGGCGTTGGCATTTTGGCCTTCTTCAATTTCGCCTCATTCTTGACTCGGTTTTCTTCCAGCTTGTCTTGGGCATATTTGAGATTCACCTTCAAGGTACTTATGGACTGGTCGAGAGCATGTTTCATCCCAATGAACAGGTTTTCGGTCTCCGTCAAGTTGCTGCGATGGGCCAGGGTCTAAGCCTCGATCGCCTTAATATGTTCAGCCCTGAGCGCTGTCATGTCTTCCGCATGCTTCTCCCGCTGGTATTGTATTAATTTCTCCGCGGAATTTTTTGTCTGCTCCCCGATGAAATCCGGATAATTGAGCTCGGAATGCCTCAACATGCAGTATTCACCAACTGCAGCTGTGACACCGAGCTCCACGCATGTTCGCTCCATCTGCAAAGAAAAACATGAGTTAGATATATATATATGTGTATTGGGTACAAGTAACTTTACGATCAAGAGTGATTACAAACCTCTCCCCCTATGTGGCGTATCGCCGAAACCTGACTCATTAGCTTGTTGAAGTTTGTGAATGTTGTGTGTTCGTCCCGACCACTTGGCAGCAATTCCGGGTGCCGGTGAAAGTAATCTAAGGCTTGCTTCTTGTTAACTTTGTCGGTTCGAGGAATCCGAACGATTACTCCATCCTTTATCATGATAAAGCCAGCCAGATGGCAAATCTCGAGCCAATCCTTCACGGTGAGTTTTAGGATATCTCTTATCCGGAAGGCGACGAGGAAATCATCATCTAGCCCACTCTTTCTAGTGGGCTCTAAAAGTGATGGGCCATACACCGGCCGTAATATGATGGTTTGGGATGGTTAGTGTACTAATTTTAGTGATGGTTAGTGTACTAATTTTAAACAAGTATCGACTTTCGGGACGAGCTAATATGATATGGTTTATGACTCAGAATCTGAATATGAAAAAAAGGTGAATATTGATATACCCGTGGTTATTTTGATATTATGAAACCCCGGGAGCTCATCCGACGTGGCTAAATGGTATTTTCGGATTTCTCGTATACTAACCGAATAATGCGATTCTGGGGGTATTCTCTTAATTCGGAATTGCCGAGCCCACGTATTAGTTTTCTAATGACGATTCTATTAATTTTGGACAATTTCGATCCAGGACGAGGCCAATGGTATTTTCATACTTTGGCACCCAAAGAGCGCGCGGCTAAATTTGGCGATATTTCTAGATATCTATTCAATATTTAGAAACAATGAACTAGTCAACGGGATTTTCCGGTATTTTCTTATTGTTATTTTTTACTAGCTTTTGACCGGGATGCATTTATGAAGTTCCGGGATGTTATGACATTTATTCCAACTTAATTGGATATTTTCTGAGTAATTTCGGCTAAGTTAATTGAAATTATGCTCCTGGGCCAGAAACTGACTAATTTGGCTGATTTTCTCTATAATTATAAGCCCCAAGGCACTGAAAAAGGGTCCTGACTCTTAACACGCTGCCTCAGGCAATTTTTTCATTTGAACTCACCTCGGTACTCGCGACTTTTTGCAAGTAGTCAAGAGATTGTGTCTTTAATTGTAGTCGAGAAATTTCGTCTCTAGAGTCGCGAGTTTGTGCTCACTCGCGACATTATGCACTGTTACTTTGGTCCCTGAGTTTCTTATCTTTTTTCGCTAAGGTAGTCGCGACTTTGTGCTCATTCTTGAGTTTCTGTATCTGGAAGTCGCGATATTGTGCACTGATCGTGGTAGTCGCGACTTTCTGCACTGAGTCGCAAGATTCTACACTGAGTCAAGTGATTTTGCACTGATTCGCGAGTTTCTACACTGACTCGCGAGTGTTTGGTAGTTCCGGCGCAACGGAGTAGATTTGATCTTTTTACAACTCGTTTTCATTCGGATTATGGATATCCCTCAATTGTAATTGTATACTTTGATTATTATAGTGAAAACCAAGGTAGAGTTCTGCTCTCCCGAGCATGTACACTCTTCCGCATTGGTCCACTGAAGGTACATCAACTATGTTTACTTCATTGATTGGGAAGCGCTGATTTGGAATGTCCTGTGTGGGAAACTACAATAATAGACACAAGTTAGATATAGAATAATTGTTATACTACCCCAACCGAAAGAGAGTTACCGTGCGTGATTCGTCATCATTAGAATTAGTGTTGGTATTGCTTGGACTGCATATTATGACACTACCACACATTCTATATTTACATAAATAAATCAGTAGCATAGTTAGACAATGAACTACAAGCTCGACTTTGTACATCCACCGACACACCTTCCCTACCCTCTTCCCAAGTCGCTCGCCAATCATCAGTATGAACAACATTCTCACAGGTTTCTGCTTCAATATATCTATCAATAACAATACGTATTCTACGACAAAATCCATCGTCCAACATCTCACGTGACGATAGGCGTCTCGTGTGCATACGTTGTCCAATGAATGTGCAAATTTCATCCAACATCCACATAATCGGTCGATGACGTAAATAAAGTAATGAACTGTTTAACTACTCAACGTGGTTATTGAGTAACAAATCAGATGTATAGAACGTTCTGTAAAATGCCCGACACCAATGTTCCCTTGGTATTCTGAGCATGTAGGCATAGGCACCTGGAGACAAATTCCGCAAGTGTGGCATTCTGTGATTAATGAGGGATTCTGTGGTTTTTTTTGCGGCCGCCCATATTGCATTGATGGTCGGTTGCGTTGAAAAGCCGGCGTGCGACACACTTTAAAAATGTGTCGCACGCAATGACGGATCTATAATTATAAATTATGTGTCAAAACGATGTAATCATCATTTATATCAAACAAACATCAGTTGTCTAACCTCAACCATGGAAAGACAACGTCGAGTGCACACGCCAACCCTTTTCAACGATCAGACATAATAGTGAAATTCTCCTAATCATTAGAAGGAATGCCACAATTCTGCACTAGCCTCTTCTCTTGTTCGCCGAAATTTATGTCATCCTAATTGTAGTTTAAAGGTATTGTTCATATCCGTGAACAAGTCTTTGGGTGACAAGTTTGGTTTGTCAAGAAATTTCTGATAATATTTGTTAGCAATCCGTGAACAAGTCTTTGGGTGACGAATTTACCGTCTTCCTATGACAATCTGGCTCGTGCGGGTGGAGTCCCTTAACACACCACATCACATCATTATCTCTAATAGACACATTGACGTACCATGGCATTCCCGTTGCACACTACCTTTACAAGGCACCACTAATCGATACCGATCGTTCTTCACAAAAATAAACTCCACCCCATCCTTTACGCACATAGCTTCCAAAGCACCCTTCGCTTGTTTTTTAATTTCGAAACAAAGTCATTTTCTGCAAATAAGACAACAAACTAATTAAAAAAACATGAAGTTGTATGATCAAATACAATATTTATCAAAACTAAACAACTACTCACACCATGATTTTTTACTTCAACTCTTTAGTATGATAAAAAATAGGTTGTTCCATATGCTTCGACGCTGCGCTAAAGATTGTGTCCGATGCCACCGAACCATCACGGAGTGTAACATCATGAAGTTCCGATTTTGTATGTGCCTCATCACCACACTTTTCATCAGTATAATCACTGTCATCCAACTTGTAGTATGACATCTCCTCCACTCTGTCACTAGAGAAGTGACTTTCATTGGTGTTAGATGCTTGACGTTTGGTAGGTGATTGTGTTGCTTCTGCATCTATATATGTACTAATCCATTAAGAGAAACTGCATTTCTAATTGCTATGACAATATTAAAATTATACATGTACCACAGTTTTGTGCAATTGATTCTGTCTTGTCATATGAGTTGTTGTCCATCGCTACAAATTCTAATATACAACATGATACATGTAATAACAACGTTGAAAATTGAATCGAATCTCATTGACAATAAAATTAAACAACTACATTACAACTCAATCACAAAGATGATACAACAATGCAATTGCAATTAAACACATCAAACAATAATACATTCTACCATGAAACATTTACAAGTAACCGAAGCCCCTAATTAATGGAAATTAATTAACGGATTTGGTCCCCATGGTAGAATCATCTAATTATCCACAGCAAAACATAATCCATTTTCAAAAAGGGATTCTAAAAAACATTCACCTAAAACTCAAAGCATGACCCTATCATGTGCACCTGTTTAGAAGGCACAAAAAAATGGCAAAATCCAAAGAGCAACATGGAATCAAGTAATATATTACCAATCTATTAACAAGAATGCAACAATCTATTACCAAGAATGTAACAAGTTATTACCAATAATGCAGCAATCTATTAACAATCTATTCACCAATAATGTAGCAATAAAATAACGCAATCTGTATGAAAAGAACATTCAGAACAAATTTCATTACATTCAAACAAACTCAAAAAAATGCGGAATCTTCTTTATTTGTTCATTTGCAATGAACACGAAAAAATTCGATAAAACGAACAACATTCAGAAAAAAATACAGAAGAAAACGAAGTGTGAATGCGAAGAAATGAATACATAAGAAAATGAGAACTAAATGCCACTACTTTATTTGTATATTTGCAATGTACATGAAAAAATCCAATCAAAACACACAACATTCAGAAATGAATACAACAGAAAACCAAGTGGAAATGCGAGGAAAGGCACTACTAGCTTCGAATCAAGTAACGAAAAACAAACTTCAGAAACGAGGCAACGCGAATGGTATGCGAGGAAAACGAAACTTGACCCCCAAAGTGACGATTAAGAAGACAAATGCCCAAACAAAGTATTGGCCGTTCTCTTGTCGTAAACCTTCAAAAATCCAAAAAACGCACAATATTAAAACCTCTTTTGTATAAAAAACATAGCAACGTGATTGGTATGCGAGGAACACGAAACTTGATCTCCAAAATGACGATTAAGAAGACAAATGCCCAACAAAGTAGTGGATGTTCTATTGTCTACGAAACACGGAATAAGCTTTAATGTCGTAACCCTAACTAGGTGACTCAACGGCAAAAAAATTTCAGGAACTACCAATGCCCAATGTTAATAAGATTGGGGACATGTTTTGACAATATGTTGAAAGAACAAGCACATGTTTGTTATATTAAAATTTTGGGGACTAAATACGAACTTTAAGGATCGAGTTTGCCTGATCTAGCAAAATATGGGGACGCATAGTGTAAAAAAACATAAATAGTGAGGATTGAAAATACCAAAAAAAATATGAGGATCAAATATGCCAAATATCCTAAAATTTGGGGACTATTGACACAATTTTCTCAAAAAAATATCAATAACATCAAGCTACTTGAAAAGTGGGTTGTCCCAAATTTCAATGCAATGCACTTTCTTTTATTAGGCAAAGTCACAAGATAAAAGGAAATATGATAAACGTTTGTTAATAAACTCAAATATCTCCTTATATGTCGCTTGCCATTTGAGTCTAAAATCGTTAATAAACCTTAAATGATCAATGTTGTATCCTTGAGGAACATACAAGAAAAATGTTGTTTAGTCATTGATGCAGGTACGTAAGCATGTAAATTCTACTTATAAGTCCATTGTTCGTATGAGATGTCGCGGAGTGATCATGAACACGGATAAGTGTTTCCAAGGGAACAACCAAATTTTCCATTGATTGTCCTCTACAGCCTCTGGTCTATCAAGCTCGTCCTCGACAGCCTCGCCCTTGACTACCACAACGAGACTTCTACCCCTCCCTAAGGGTCATCGACCACCAATTGGGGTATCAATTTTAGCGGTGTGCGCGGATCGGTTATCTGACACACTTATTATTATTTTTTCGAATTAATACGGATCGGAAAAATGATTAACCGAAATTGATCTGCAATAGTTGATCAGTTTGTCGATCAATTCACAGATAAAGTTGTGGATATCATAATCTTTATTTTTTAATTATATTTTATCATAAAAAATTTTCACTAATCACCAAAAGCATGTACACAATAAATAATGTACAAAAAATAAACACAATCTAGTTAGATGTTTTTAATTATACCATAGAAAAATAAAATAAAATTGTGAAATTAAATATATTTTAAATGACAATATAACATGCATGAAGATGTATCTAACTTACTAGAAATAAATGAATTTAAAAAATCAATGTCATATGTTGGTTACTTGATACTCTTCCATATTGTTATTTCCTTCAAAATAAGAATCCTAATATAATATAATAATTAGTGTTAGATCATATCGGATAGGAGTTTCAAAAACTATATCTGATCTGTAACCACATCCGACCTGATTCTATTAAATATTTGTAGTTTGGATATCCAAAAAATTGGTTCGATTACTGTTCAGTTAATTCAAATATTCGGATCACCAGATTTTGATCCAGAACTCTAATCCATTTATTGGGAACCAAGACTCAATAGTGTGTCCTTACATCTCACAAGTTGTACAAACAGCTTTCACTCGCCTCCGTTTGGCAGCGAAGGTAACAATATTTCGTCGATCATCTTCACTTTTCTCAACAATTTTGTGACGTTTTTCAAGGATCTTAGAGTACATTTGATTCAAGGATGGTAGATTTTCAACACTGATAATATTGGAACGAGTTGTACCGTATATTCCATCATATAACTCAAGTAAAAACTAGTGGACTCACTCATTTTCTTGATGGACAATTAAATGCCTCAAGGCGTCAAAGGTCCATTTATCACATGGCAATCAAACGCACTATCATCACGTTGAATACATGCACTGAAATCGGTGTTCAACTCATGAATCATAGGTCCATTTCCCAAACAGTAACGTTGATACAATTTGTCCCAAAACAACTTTGTGAGTCAATGGACTAAAATGTGAACTGAATCTATTGATCTATCATATTCGATATCATTTGAACAATTAAAGAATTAATAGTAATCAATTCTTCACTTTTGTGAGCATTCGAGTGCTTGTCGACACACAACTCTTACAACATGTTAGTAGCATGGTTTTGTCAAGTTATGATTTTTATCATCAATTCAATTGGTGTGACCACATCATATAGAATTGTAATAACCTGAAAATTTAGAAAACATAGTAAAATAAGAATTTAATGTATTACAATGATAAGGATAAATTTCAAGTACAAAACTAATTTTAAGGTGCGTAAGATATTAGGACCCAAATTTCCGAGAGAGAATGATACCAAGAGGAAAAACGAGTGCTGGATCATAAATGGGTTACGTGATTAAAAGGGGCCCTGGGAGAAGGACTAAATTACAATAAGACATAAATGACATTATAAATATAGGTTAGAAGATTGAAAATTGAGATTTTCACACCTAAATGTATAAAAATGTTATTCGCTATGTTTTATAAGGACATCGTTGTTGTAGTTTATAAAAGGGTTACAAACAGTTACCCTATTCAAGGACAATTATTGTCTTACAAAACACGATGTTTATATTTGTTATTGTAGAAAAATTTAGGTGCACAAATAATTATACATGGAAATCCCAAAAAATAGTGTAAAAAAACCACATAAAAGATCATCGGTGAATTCACTACAAGGACAACGTACAAAAAACAAAGAACATCACAACAATGAATGATATGCACAAGGTAACGACTTGGAAATACAAGATCAAGATTTAGATTTTGATCATCTTGGAGAAAAATCTGTCCTTTTCTTCGCCAAGCGAACTCATATTTATAAACCTTCCTGAGGGTTGGGATGTCTTTTACGTGCCCCATATTGATCAAACTCGTTAGATTTTAGATCCAAAAAATCTTGAAAATCCTGAAATGTCTGTATACATGAAATAACGGTTGTCAATTTCTTAAAAATATGTGAGCCTTACAAGGGCCACTCCTTTAATTACATGCCCCATATTCATCAAGTATTACACATGTTATGAGTCCGTCCATAATGAATCATTTCATAGCCTACAAGGACCACTCCTTTAATTAGAAGATTCCACACTCTTCGTTCCACGCTCATGGGACATATCATATACTCCATGGGCGAGACACGTCCCTCTACAACACGGTCCAGTTATCCTAGTCTGCATCATGTCAGGTTAACACTGCCCTTTCACGTTTCAAATTCTACGTTAGGTCCACTTAACTGTACCTAGTTCTCGTGTTCCATTCACTAACCCCTTAGGCATCATCAATCTATGATAGGTTAATTGTACCATAGCATGTTGAATGATTACATTATGCGTGTCGATCCTCCTTAATCAGTACAACATGTACAGGGTTTGCGCTTCTTTCTCGCAAACCTCAACATACCTCGAAGATATGGTATAATGGCTCTTCACAAAGTTTGTTGCCCACATACGCAAACATGGATGTTAAAAAACTTTATGTCCAATTTTTAATTACTAAACACTATCCAATAATTAAAGAGAAGGAAGATATGTCGTGCTTTCTTCACGAGAAAATGCACACTCCTTCTTACTCTAATCGAATCAGTTATGCCGCTATAAAAGCGACCCTCATTTTATTTTGCATCCTTTTGTAACAGAAGTCCTCTAGGAAGTATATTGCACTATTTATAATTTGTTCACCGATAGCTCCTTGAACATAGTAGCTTTCATCTATTATCTCTCAGAGAAGGGCGTAAAACCCACTCTGAAGATGTTCTTTCCACTCCATAAAGTGCAGTCTCGAAGGGGGAAGGAATATTGGGATCAGACATCACTACTACTTCACACCTCGTTCGGCAAACTGTTCTATGGTTGGCAAGGAGGATTCCTTGCATGATTGGATTCATGCTTTATCTACATCGGGGTTATGCAAGAGGAAGATAAAGGGGATTATCGTTGTACTAGGCCACATATTAGCAAACTCGATCGATCCTCTTTAAACCATTCGGTGCGTTATACGCTTGAAGCCATTTTTGCTTCTCCCTAGTGATCCAGAATGTCAAATGCATTCACTTAATATGGTAGAATAGCCTACAGAGAGTTGTTCTTGAGGGGTGGCATGCCCTTCTTCTTCTGGAGGCTCCCAAACCGAAGAAATGCCAAGCTACGTACTTCATAGGATATATGCCTCAAATGTTGCTTGCAGAGAAAAAGAAAGTGTCCAAATATCTACCCCGATACATATTTCTAGCCCAAGCCATAATCCCGATCGCAGACTCACACATCTTGCTATTTTTGCAGGCCAATATAGTCCAGGACTCACACTTAAGGAGTCGGTCCACCAAAGTAGTCAAACCTTGCTCCCAACCCCTCTGAGGAGGTTGAAGAAGTGTAATTCATTGACTCCTTTAGTTCTCATGCTCTCATCTTGACCAGCATGAGAACACGTCCTTCAATGTTGAATAAGTAACAAGATTGTTCGTGCAGGTTGCGCACGAGGTCGTAGAAGGGTTTCTTACCCCTTACTCGAGGACACTACATGAGATTGTCCCGGTAGCCCCTTAGACAAGGGGAAAAGAAAATTTGAGGAATGTTCTTCTACATAGTCATCCGTAGATGGCTAAATAGACTTCTTCCGGAAACACGATAAGGGGAATCCCAAGCCGCCAGGAGAATGGTGCTCTCTAAGTTGCACAGGTTCACGAACCCCGCCTCTATATCGACTCTGGGGGCCTAATCGATCAGTGGAGGGTCAACAAAGAGGGAATCCATAAGGTTCACAGCTCCAACACTATGTCCATCTCTTGGAAGGAGAAGTACAAACGACTCAAAAGAATTACTTTCAGATGAAGATGGCCGCTAAAGTAGTGGACTTCACGAGTCAGGAAAGCAAAATCAAGCGACTCAATCCTACAATGCGGTAATAGTGTGATTTGCTGCGAAATGTCACGAGTATGGACATAAAAGTAAGAAATCATGTCTTTTGGAGCATAACCACAAAAAGAGAGTACGAAACAAGGAAAACATGAGTAGGATATTAGACTTAGCACGGGCTATACGGGAACCAAAGAAAGTCAATAATTTCCCATATAAAGTGATGTAGTGGCAATCGTAGCCTAGTTCTAAGGTTTTTCACTACAATGTAAACCATCCGTGTCTCTGGTGGTGAATGGCATAGTCGACGGGAAATAATAGTCACACATATGGGAGTTCCATGCAACCCTTCCCATTCGAGGCACCAATCAAATCACCGGAAAGCCTTTACAATCGAATCATTGAAGTGTGTGCCGAGAGCGTGAGTTTTTTATTTACTACTTAGAGACTGAATCTGCAAATCACGAGATTATTGATATTGTTTGGGGAACTTTTGGGGGAAAATTTCACAAAAAGGCACCCTTTAAATCAAGAGGAATTACACATAATTGAGTTGAATTTGCACAATTTATCGTGAACGTAGCATAACTCATCATAAAATATTCTTTTAACCCGACTTTCTGTATTATGGCTTCTTCAGTTACTTGTACCTTCGATAGATAATTTATCTTGATACTTGATGAGACCCGCAAAATGGAAAATCGTAGACTTAATTGGTAATCCTTGGAGCGATTGAATTGGAAGGTTAATTGATGATTGATTGAAGGAGCCCATCATCCTTCAAGTGGTATCGGAGCCTAGGGAACACGAATTTGTTCTTTATTTCCTTTCTTTCAGAATTGATTGATTCAAAGAAATAAATTTTCTTTCTTTCGAATCTTATTGATTCATAAAAAAAATTCAAAAAAAATAGAGAAAAGTTCAAAAAAAAAATTCAAGAAAAAGGTAGTACATAAAAAGAAGTAAAGAAAGCAAAAAAAAACCGTTCCTTTCCCCCAAAAAAATCGTTCTTTTTGCCAAAAAAACCATCTCTTTTGCACCACTTTTTGCCACATCAATTCAAAATCATTGTTGATGTTTGAATAGTTTGATAAGAACCCTAGACTGGAACATGAATAGTTGATTTGTATCATTATATTGAGATTGATGACATGCTACATAGGGCGATTAAAGTGGATAATCAACTACGATAGAAGGAGTATTCTTGATCATATAAGATGAGATCATTTAAAAACAAGTGGAAGAATGATTGGGACAAAGAAGAAAATGATGATCTTAAGCTCATACCAAATATCTCGAAAGTAATAGTTGTTAGTTCTTTTCAAAGGGATAAGGAATTTAAAGCTCATAGTTCATCAACAGATGAACACATTCATTATTTTAAGTGCAAAGAGAGAGTTCACATTGATTCGCAATGTCCGAATAAAAGGACTATTATTTTAAAAAAATCGGTGAAATAGAGACAAAAGATGACATTGAAATTGATGAAACATTTTCGAAAGTCAAAAGTAAGGGAGAAGATCCAGTAGATAGTGAATTACTAGTAGCAAGGAGAGTTGTGATTAATAATGACAAAGAGGAGTATCAACAACGAGAAAACATATTTCATCCGGATTGTCTTGTGAATGGAAATGGATGCACTATGATTGCTGATGATGGAAATTGCATAACTGTTACTACAAACATTTTGGTTGAAAAGCTGGTATTGCCAACTCAGAAACATACACACCCTTACGAGTTACAATTGTTGAATAAAGGTATTGATGTTAAGGTAATCAAACAAGTATCGATTTCATTCTCTATTGGAATATACGCATATGCAGTCCTAAGTGATGTTGTTACAATGCATGTGGTTCATATCTTATTGGGCGGACCATGGCAATACGATCGGAAGGTCACACATGACGGATTTCACAACAAACATTCATTTGTCATGAACACTCAAAGATTGCCCTTGTTCCTTTGTCACCTTGACAAGCCTATGAAGATCAATTGAGAATAAATTGTCAAGTTGAAAAAAAAAGAGTTTTGTCTAGGGGAGAGAAAAAAGAAAGGTAGAGAGTGAGAGTGAGAGTTTTAGTGTATGGATGAAAGAAAAAAAATGTCATTCAAAATGAGAGAAATGAAAACAAAGAGTGTGTGTATACAAAAAAAGTGATGTGTGGAGAGCCTTGAGTGCGAGACCACTAATCTTTGTACCAATGTATAAAGATGTGTATCTTAGTATTCATGATCTTAACTCCAGTCTACCTAGTGTTGTTGTTTCCTTGTTGTAGGAATATAAGTCATGGCGAATGGGTACAGATTGCCGAGCTACCAAAACAATCACTGTAAAGTTTCGCTATCTCATAACTCGTTTAGATTACATGCTAGATGAAATACATTATTCATGTCTTTTTTTCTAAAATCAATTTGAGAAGTGGATATCATAAGGTTAGAATGAAATAGGGTGATAATTGGAAAATTGCATTTATAATTAAATTAGGTTTGTATGAATGATTAGTTATGCTATTTGGCCTAACTAATTCACCTAGTATTTTCATACGACTAAGGAACCACGTTTTGCGTGAAATTTTTGGGAAGTTTATAGTAGTTTGTTTTGATCATATTCTTGTCTATAACAATTCGTCAGAATCACAAGTTGAGCATTTTCTTGACTTTCTATTTATTTTGTGCCGTGAAGAATTGTATGCTAATCTTAAGGAATATATATTTTGCTCAAGGATAGTAACACATCTTAGTTCTGTTGTGAGCACTGAAGGAATAGAACTTGATCATGAATAGATTAGAGCAATTCGAGAGTGGCCTACACCTAAATTTGTTAAGGAAGTGAGTAGCTTCTATGATTTTGATGGAAAACAAAGAGCGGACCATGTACGTCAACTTCATGAGAAAATTCGACATCAAATATTGGAAGGAAAAAAGAAGTATGCAAAGGTTGAAAACAAAGGACTTAAACAAATGGTTTTTGATCCCGGAGATTGGGTCTGGGTACATACTCGAAAAGAACGATTTCCAGCAAAACGAAGATCGAAGTTACAACCTAACGGAGATGGGCAATTCAAAGTAACTGCACGAATAAACGACAATTCCGACCGATTAGAACTTCCAGGTAAGTATAATGTTATTGCGACGTTATCTGACATTCCCCTTTTATATAATAATTCAGATTAGATGACGAATCTTTTCAAGAAGAAGGAGAATGATGAGACCTGCAAAATGGAAAATCGTAGACTTAATTGGTTAAACTTGGATCGATGGAATTGAAAGGTTAATTTATGATGGATTGAATGAGCTCATCAATATGCGTTATTTTATTGAGTTTAGTTTAATTTAAACCCAATTTATTTAATGTCTAAAGTTGGGCCGAGAATAAAACCCATTAAGTCAAAGTAGCTAGTTTTATTAGGTTTTATTATAAAAAGCCTCTAGAACTCTAATTTGGAGGACTTTTGATTGATTTTGTTTGAGGGGTTCCTTGTTAGGTTCTTTGATGAACTTTTCCGAACTTATCAAAATTTATCTTGTGGCTTTAACCCGGTTTATCACTCTCAATCTCTTTTATATTCTATGAGTGTGACACCTTTATCCATCTTTCTATTTAAGTACAATTTTTGTGTTACTTTCGTTTCTTCTATATATTTTTTGGGTTACGGGTTATCAAACTTTAGGGGTCACATCAAGGTGTGAGTTAAGGGTTATCTAATCTTGGGAGTCACATCAATACTTGAGCACTCTATTGTACCATTTGAACTTCATAATAGTGAACATACATGTAGAGTGTTGCTCTCCCGATGACATAAACACACATGTGAGCACAACTCGCAATTTTATGTGTTTCATGTCAAATCAAATAACGAGTTAATTAAAATAAATAATTGAAGTGACTCGTTAGATATACACTAAAACATATTTCACAAATCATATATGCAAGCGGATTTCAGAGTTTGACACCCCCTAGCAACACCTCTACATTGTGATAACAAATCACTCACTCTCATATTAGTCAATCCGGTCCAACATGAACAATCAAAACATTTTGACTTTAATTGGAATTTCATTAGACAAAAGATGGAAGAATCTATTATCAAGGTTTTCAACATTGAGTCATGAGATCAAATTGTTGATATATTCACTAAGACCTAGGAGCTTCACAACATGAATACCTATGCTTTAATACAAATATTATTAACATCTATGATCGGGGGATGCCACAAGTACCAAGGGTCGTATATGAGACATCAACTATCATATAACTCTCTCCCAAGTAACATTATTGTTATGGTCTAAAAGACCGGGGTATTAACAGTCAATAGGTCCGAGAATATCGGAGCATGTTTTATGATTTTTTAAATTGGTGAACAATAATAAGAATGCAAATAAAGCAATGAACAAAACGATTTAACTTAGAAAACCCCTTAACAAGGGGAAGAAATCACCTAGTCAAGAGTAAGAATACTTTTAGCCGGAATCATTAATAAAACAGCGAAGTTACAACGTAAATACATGCATTAGAAGATGACTCAAGCATAACATCGAAGAGCCTAAGTGTCGAGAATATAAGGCTACATGCGTGAAAAAGAGTCCTCTTGAGCTAGCTATTTCATCTCGTATTTATACAGGTGAATCGTGTGTGGAAAACTCTCCGTAACAGCCTTTGACAACGTCGTTATCGGCATAAAAAACGCATGGCAGCTGCCCACTGCCCACCAATTACTGTTTGGGACCGATCTGGAGGGTCGGTCCCAACTTCTCGATGAGCAGTCCTACCTGTGATCCTTTGGTCATGATAATTACATGGGTTTTAGAATTCAATTATCTTTAAATTGGTTTATTTATCAACAAGTATGGATCCTGGACCCTGTAAGTTCGTTTCTTGTCACATGGGCCATCCCAAAACGCTGTGCGCTTCCTCCAGTTCGAGGTACCGGGTCCTGAAGCTCTCATCATTAGCCCCTCGGGCTTTATCGCAATCGTAGATGTGATATAAGGCCGATTATCTGAAAAATATGTCAAGCATATCACCCGATTATGCACAAAGGAGGATTGCACCCAAACCAATTGTGACAAGCATCCTTATGACCGATCCTATATTTATGCGATTATCTGAAAAATATGTCAAGCATATCGCCCGATTTATGCGATTTATGAAATATTAAATAAGCTCCCAACCCGAAGCTTGGGAGAGAATGTTTCTATGCCTCCGGTCCCCCTAGATAAATGTAAAAGGGGGCCAAGGAAGAGCCCCCGAGGCCCCTAAAGAAGATCAAATTGACTGTATCCCTCAGCAACCCCGATGTAACATCCCGAAAATTCAGAGAAACTACTGAAATAAGGATTTTAGGAATTATAAGCATAAAGATGAGCTTCGAGGACGAAACTCATTGTTGGGTGGGAAAGATGTAATAACCCGAGAAATTAGGAAACTAGCGAGCTAATAAATAATACTTAATATATAACCCGAAAGTACGAGAGGTCATGAAGAGATGATAGATATATTTTGGTAAAACACCATGAAATAATATGTTCGAAAGAAATCAAAAATTTCAAAATAAACAATATAAAAGTAAATCAAGATATCGTATAATCAATAAAATGAGAATTAGAAGGTAATGAATATTTTATAAGCAAACAAGTTTACGTAAGTAAAGTATATTGAGGAGAAACTATTTAATAAGTGTTTCGGTAATGTCAAATATGACACATTATATGATATTATCTTATTAGTTAAAAGAATACTTGTTGGAATTCATGATAAATTAAAATGTTGCATAATGGAATCATAAGATATTTATATTTATTTAAGAAAGGAAATTGGTCAAACTTGAAAAATTTGTAGAGAAATAATAAAGGACGGAAAACATACATATCGTATTATTAAGTAAATGTATTAAACTATAATCTTAACGTTGTAAATGTAATATTGAATAAATATAAAAAGAAAAATATGTTATTTTTATTAAAATATGAATATAAATTATTATTATATAAAATATGATTAATTTCGAAAATGGGGAAAAGTGGTGATTTTAAGAAGTTATTTATTATAAATATAAGATATGGGGAAAGAAGATGGGGAGGAGGAACTAGGAAGAGAAGGAGAAATAAAGAAGGGAACAGAGAAAGGGGGCAGACGTGAGGGTAGAAAAAGAAGGAGAAGAAAGAAAACAAAAAGGAATGGAGAGAGAAAGGAAGGGGTGGGTCATGTATTAATGCAAGCAAGAGTGACAAAGTTGAATTCGCGGGCAAAATGTGGAATTTCCGCAGGGAAGAAGTATTTGGATTTCCGTGCAGAAAATCAGCACAAGCGCTGATGACATCATCAATCAGCGTGATGACGTCATCAAAAGTTGACCAGTCAACAATGATAGGTCAATAATTGACTAGGATGGGTTGTTTGATGTGTTCTTCTATCTGATTTCATCCGTTTATTGAATACAAGAATTATTAAGGGATAATTGGAGACAACTATCAGTTTAGGACTCCGTTTTGGTAACGACAAAAAGATGAGGATTTTGGAAAAGAACAAAGGACAATACACTAAAATAACTGTAAATTGGATGATTAGTCATATAATGGAAATTTTATATTCATAATTTAATTTCATTTTAAAGATAAATTATTTTGGGCTGTATTTTCCAGGCGGGAGAGCCCGCCGGACATGATCTCGTCTAAAAATATTTTGGAGTATTTCTTTTTAATCAGTCGATTTAATTCTAATCTTTAATTCAATTGTTGTGGGGACACGACCGATATACGAAATTGAGCCCACAATGTGTGAGCTTACGTCCTCGGGAGAGCGAAGCACTACCTTAGTTTTCACTATGATAATCAAAAGATACAAGTACAATCAAGAGATATTGATAATCCGAATTAAAACGGTTCAAAAATGATAAAATCTGCTCCGTTGCGCTCAAACTGAAGGGAGTCGATACTTTTTGCACACAATCTCGTGAGAGCCACAAAAAGTTGCAACTACTATATACGAAATCTCACGAGAACCACAAAAGGTCGCGGGTCCGGTGACGAAAACTAGCGAGTGGGGGGTCCGGTGACGACATCTTGCGACCTTAGGGAGCAAAAATTCGCGAGTGGTGTTCAAAGGGGCAAAACTCACTACCATGCAATAACTAGCGACTATACTTCCGCGAAATAAGATACGTGTAATAGCCATGAAAAAGGTATGATGGAACAAATAGTAGGGAATGTAGCGGTAAAGTCTAGACAATGAATAACGAGGGATACGGGAATGAAAGAACGAAAAAGGAAACGAAAAATAGAAAAGTAAAACAAAAGATAAAGGAATGGTCAAAATAAAAAGAAGGAGGGGTCAAAATGTAAATTAGGGAAGTTAAGATGTCTATAAATAGGGGTGGGGAGGCTCAAAAACGAGTTAATTATCATTCAGCCACGGAAATCCGCGAAAAACACGAAAATTGTCGCGAAAGAGAAAATTATCGCGAATTTTGGGCATGCAAAATTGTCGCGAAAAAGTGGTACAAGAGAATTACCGCGGATTTGGAAACAAAGGCAAAATTGTCACGGATTTGTAACAAAGAACAAAATTATTGCGGATTTGTAACGAAGAACAAAATTATCGCGAAAAATATTTGAAGAAGGAAATTATCGCGGATCTGGCCCTGAGAAGAAATTGTCGCGGAATTCTGTACTGAAGGGAATTATCGCGGAAATTCTAAAGACCGGGTGTTTTCGTCGCTTTCCAACGCCGGATCGTAAGGGAAAAAGGATACGTAGGGTATACGGTAATCACATAGTTAACAATAAGATAATAACGTCGGAAATTGAGTACTAAGACCTGTGACGAAATGCAGGGAAGCACGAAGGGACTATTACGGGCGAAAGCAAATGGTAAGCGGAGTGAACACAATGTAGTAAGATAAGGTTCAGACTTAGGTAATGGGATTGGGTCATTAAGAAAGAAAGTAAAAGACACGAATGAATGAGACAAGTGTTAATAAGACTTGGGGTGAGGGAGGATGGACCGTCCGACCGAACCCGGCATCGTGCCTAGTACACGATTCGCAAAAGGTAGGGCATGTCTGATGAAGGGAACGATAAGTTCCAAAGATGGAAAGATACGTACGAAAAGGGCAGAACGGATCCGGGTGGAAAAAGGGGTAGCGCCTAAGTACCCACCCGGGAAAGGGAAGCATATGGCCCGCCGAGTCATCCAACAGCTAACGTTTGGCTTGGGCGGGACATGTACCGAGCATGTTACTCTCGGCAACAGTAAAGTTAAAGTATAAGGGGAATGATAAGGGTAAAAGAAGAAGGAAATAAGAAAACGGTTAAAAGAAATGATTTACGCATGTTTGTATGGTTTAATTAAGAAAAGAAAAGATAAAGTGTAGCGTGGGTGAAGTTTCCTTTAATAGATTGTGACCGCTTTACAATTTTGTAAGTGACGTGGACGAGGTATGAGAAGGGCATGGGAAGGAGGTCGTCGATTGTCCGGTGATAGAGTCCGGTCTTTTGAGAACACTTTAAATTATCATGCTAGACTTTAATGTTTTTGAACTATGTTTTAAGTTTACATTCGAACGTTTCGTTTTATTTGGTACGTTTTACCAAAACAGCTAAGCAAAAATTAGGGTCGTTACAAAATGGTATCAGAGCATAACATCGTTACCAAACCGGTAACGGTGCGATCCTACGTAGAAGAGTCTAGGAAACTCATAGGAGGACAACCGACCATAGGAAGGGATGGACATAGAATGTAACATATGACATGAGTAGACATAGACATAACGAAAGCTTAATGTTGGAATGGCTCCTAGGACGAGAGCGAATGGAAACCGAGAGGAGGATAGCAATGCATCAGAACAGGCACCGGCGACAGAGACTCCGGTTGCGGATTCATCGACGCCTCTCACGTTTAGCCAAGAAAGTCTCAGGGATCTGTTCCAAACTATGGCGAGTTCCCTAGTTATTGCAATAAGACAGGGACAGACGGAGAGGGGGAACTCCGTGCAAATGGAACAGGTGTCAAGACCCGAAATGGGTAGAATGTACTACAACGAGGCATTAAAGAAGGCTGAGATGAACAGTTTTACAGGGGATAAGATGGGGGACGCGGAGGCGTGGATTATTCGCCTTGAGGAGAAGTTTGAACTGATCGAAGCCCCAGAGGAACTTAGGGCAGGATTGGCCCCGCTATGGTTCGACGGTAGCACTGCCCGATGGTGGGGAAGCGTGTCGGCCTCACTACTGAAGGATGGACCCATCTCATGGGAGAAGTTTAAGAATGTGTTTTTGGACTACTACGTGCCGAAAGGACTTAAGAAAGATAAGAGGGCCGAGTTTGACAGATTGACTCAAGGAAACCGCCCCATAACGGAGTACATGCATGAATTCATAGAACTAGGCAGGTAAGCTCCCGAGATCATGGGGAGTGAACAAGAAAAGATGCACCGCTTTACAGAAGGGCTGTATGAAAAGGTGAAACTGACTATGTATGGCCGCGAAGAATTTCGAGTTTAGTGGCGGCAGCAGTCCGAGTGGATGGAGGATTGCGAGGAATGGATAAGGATCGCACCAGAAGCTCCACGAGGTATGAAGTTCAGGGATTGGGAGAGTGGAAAGGAAAGGTCGCTACAGAGAGTTTCGGATCAGCACAAGGACCCCCGATCAGGCCTGCGTGCGCCAAATGCGGGAAGAACCATTTTGGAGAATGCCGAGCAGGAACCAACAGTTGTTTCAAGTGCGGCCACAAAGGACACTTTGCCAAAGAATGCCCGAAGAAGAGAAGGATCGAAACCGGGGTAACCGAAAACAGGGCAAGGGAAAGGTTTACTTGAAATGCTCGAGTGTTCGCTGTGAACAAGGAACATGCCTCGGAGGCTGAAAACATCGTGGCAGGTACACTACATATTAACGACTTTACAGCTTTCGTACTATTTGATTGTGGGGCGGCACATTCGTTTGTGTCGGAGAAGTTAGCGAATTGATTTGGGATAATGGGAAGTAACGCTAAAATCAAAGTAAAAACACCGGAATCCGAAGACATGGAGGCAAATAGAATCTATAAAGGATGCACGATGGAAGTGGACACAGTGCGAACAGAGGTAGATTTGATTGAGTTAGGGGATATGGGATTCGATGCCATACTAGGAATGGATTGGTTATCTAGGTACGATGCGTAGGTGAGATGTCGAGAACGTACGATCACTTTAAGTACACCGCGGGAAGGGAGAAAGGACATGGTCGGAAAACCGATTATGAGCGAGGATGAAGAAAATAGGGATCGATCGAATTGGCTAGCATTTGTCACAACGGAGAAGGAAGGGACACCATTGAAGTCAGTTCCAGTGGTTTGTGAATACAGTGATGTATTTCTCGACGAGCTACCGGGTCAACCGCCTCAGAGAGAAGTGGAAATGGAAATAGAACTACTCCCTGGAACACAACCGATCTCTAAGGCTCCATACCGAATGACACCCAGAGAAATGCAAGAACTGAAACAACAGATTCAGTCGCTATTGGAAAAAGGATTTCTTAGGCCAAACAACTCCCCGTGGGGAGCACCGGTGTTATTTGTTAGAAAGAAAAGCGGCGAGTTAAGACTGTGTTACGACTACCGGGAGTTAAATAAGGTCACGATAAAGAACAAGTATCCGTTGCCCAAGATCGACGACTTGTTTGATCAGTTACAAGGCGCGAAGGTGTTCTCGAAATTGGACTTGAGGTCAGGGTATCATCAGGTCCGAGTAAGAGAAGGAGACATACCGAAGACTGCCATTCGAACGAGGTACGGCCATTACGAATGCACGGTAGTACCGTTTGAATTGACTAATGCCCTAGCAATTTTCATGGATTTGATGAATCGGGTATTTCACCAATACCTAGACAAGTTCGTGGTGGTGTTCATTGACGATATCCTAGTTTACTCTCGCCACCGAGAGGAACACGAGTAACATCTGAGAATAGTATTATAGACTCTCAGACAAGAGAAGTTGTATGCCAAATACAACAAGTGTGAATTCTGGATGGACAGCATAGCTTTTCTAGGACACGTGATATCAGTAAGAGGAGTGACGGTAGATCCAACATAGATAGAGGCAGTGATGAATTGGCCCAGACTGACAAATGCTCGAGAAGTGAGGAGCTTCTTAGTATTAGCTGGGTACTATCGGAAATTTATCAAGGGATTCGCAAGGATTGCTAAACCGTTGACATATTTGACCCGAAAAGAAACGAGGTATACGTGGGATGAGAAATGTAAAGAGAGTTTTGAATGTCTCAAAACAAAATTGACATCTGCACCAATACTGGTATTACCCACACTAGGACACGACTTCACGGTATACAGCGACGCCTCGAAAGAAGGGCTCGGGTGTGTACTGATGCAAGGAGGGAAGGTCATAGCATACGCATCCCGTCAACTGAAGATATACGAGTTGATCTATCCGACACACGATTTAGAATTAGCCGCGGTGGTATTCGCACTCAAGATTTGGAGACATTATCTGTATGGTGTGAAGTGCGACATTTTCACCGACCACAAGAGTTTGAATTACCTATTCACCCAGAGGGAGCTTAACATGAGACAACGGAGATGGTTATAACTGATCAAAGATTACGACCTGGACATTCAGTACCACTCCGGAAAAGCAAACCAAGTAGCCGATGCACTGAGCAGGAAGACTCATGGCGTGTTAGCAAACACATTGTTAAGGGAAATGGAGAACCTACCATTGGAAGTGGTAGAGTCGACCACAGTCATGTTAGGGACTGTTACCGCGAAGCCAGGGATACTGGAGGAGGTATTAGAAGCACAGATATCAAACCTCGAGAAACTCGTAACGCGAAAAGAGGGAAACGGAACAGATAAATCAGAGATAAACAAAGGAAGCGATGGGCTAATGAGAATGAATGAACGGATATGGGTACCAAACAGGCCAGAGCTAAGGAAGGAGATTATGGAAGAGGCACACAGTTCTGCCTTCTCAGTTCACCCAGGAAGTACTAAGATGTATCGAGACCTAAAAACGCACTGGTGGTGGAACGGAATGAAAAACGAGATCGCCAGCTTTGTCGCCAAATGCGAGAATTGCCAACGAGTTAAGGCCAAACACCAACGTCCGGGAGGCGAGCTACAACCCTTAGAGATTCCAGAGTGGAAATGGGATAGCATCGGCATGGACTTTATGATAGGACTACCTAAGAGCCCACTGAAGAACGATGCGATATGGGTAGTGGTTGACCGTCTAACAAAGGCGGCTCACTTCTTAGCAGTCAAGACAACATACGGAGTAGACAGGCTAGCCAAAATATATGTGGATTACATAGTCAGGTTACATGGAGTTCCAGTAAATATTGTGTCAGACAGAGACCCGAGATTCACGTCTAGATTTTGGCAAAGTTTACAGAGATCACTCGGAACCCAGTTAAGCATGAGCACAGCCTATCACCCACAGACGGATGGTCAGACCGAGAGAACCAACCAAATTATGGTGGACATGTTACGGGCATGTGTATTGGAGTTTAAGGGAGGTTGAATGGATTTCCTACCGCTGGTGGAATTTGCATACAATAATAGTTTTCAGAGCAGCATTGGCATGGCCCCATATGAGGCATTGTACGGGAGGAAGTGTCGTACAACACTATGCTGAGATGAGGTGGGAGAGAGAAGGACCACGGGAACAGAATTGGTAGAAGTCACCATTGAAAAGGTGGCCGTTGTACGAAAGAACATTAAGGCGGCACAAGACCGATACAAAAGTTGGGCAGACACAAAAAGGAGACCCTTAGAGTTAAAAGCTGGGGATCACGCCTACCAAAAGATATCACTGATGAAGGGGTGCTAAGGACCACAAGGACAGGGAAGATGAGTCCTCGGTATATCGGACCATACGAGGTGGAACGAAGAATCTGAAACCTAGCATACCAGCTGAAGCTTCCGGAAGAGATGAGGAGGATCCACAATGTTTTTCACGTATCCCAACTGAGGAGGAGTGTGACCGGAGGAATCCAAGAATGTGTGGAGGAACCCATAGAGATAACCCCGGAATTGACATACGAGGAAGTTCCAGTGAAAATAATAGGCAGAGAGGAAAGAAGACTCAGAAACAAACTAATTCCCATGGTGAAAGTACAATGGTCTAATCAGGGAGAAAGGGAAGCTACATGGGAAACGGAACGAGAGATATGTAAAGAGCGCAGAAGTTAATGGAAGATTGGTACGCACGAGTTTCGATACGAAACTCAAAATAAGTAGGGAATGATGTAATAGCCACGAAAAAGGTATGATGGAACAAATAGTAGGGAATGTAGCGGTATAGTTTAGACA
>RWGZ01001019.1:272243-339722 GCA_009725065.1 Utricularia reniformis
TGAGTATGGTCTACAAAGAATCGGGCCTTAGGGTTTAACCCTAAAAGCCCATAGGCAACCATTATATAATAGGGTTAGCCGCCTTAATGATAATCTAATCATCTAGGGTTTATCAGAAGATAGCAGAGGAGCACGAGAGGGAGCAGTTCTTGGTTTAGAACATTCTTGTGTTTGATTTAAGTTGCACAAGAACTCGATAGTTCTTGTGACTGTAATCTTTGTGTTATTTTCGTGATAGTGGATTGACCAGGAGGTGGTCCGTGGTTTTCTCCCGGTACTCGGGTTCCACGTAAAAGTTTTCTGTGTTCTTATTCCCATTCCGCATCTGATATTTGCTAAGTTTAATCGGTAAAACGAATCGTAAATTCCATTACAAGCTAACATAGGGTTCAACGGAAGTGTCAATCTTCATATTTTTTCCTCTTTCTTTGTGTATTATAACATAACGATTTTGTATTAGGCCTTTCAAAAATAAATGATTTGATGTCTTGAATTTTTTCATTGGTACTCCCAATGTGTTCAGTTTATTTTAGTATTGAATTAATTTATGTTTAAGTTTATTATTGACAGAATACTCATATGGTCATATTTTTCATGGTATGCTGCATTGGTTTTTTCAATGAGAGCTTTAGTTATTTTTATTGATCTGATTCTTCATATCTTTCATGTTATGGGTATTGCATCACGGAGTACTAATACTTTAAGTGTTGGGACTATCATGATTAGTGATTTCTATGAATGTTGTTTTAATGTTATTATTGTTCCACATGTCATTTCTACATTCATTGATTCATTTTTCATGAATTCGTGTTTATTCTTGGTGAAATAGAATTGTGGCCTGCTAATTTTATGGGATTCCCGTTCTTAATATTCAATTGGTTGATCATAGATGTTAAGTTTTCTTTTTAGGGTACCACAATAATTCGATTCGAGAATGATTAAAGTTTTATAGAGTTGGACATTTATTTTTACTATTGTGGAAACAAGGTTAGAAGACATAAAGAAGGACATATCGATTTTTACGTGGAAAACTTTAAGTAATGGGAAAAACAACGGTGTCGGGACAATAAGTTCTCGATTGATTTACTATAATAATAACAACGTATAAGAAACAATGAATGCATTGGTAAATATAAGCAGAATAAAGAGCCAAATTTTGTAACATCCGTCATTTGAATCCTTAAGATCCGCTTGCTCCGTTGACTCTGTCACACCCACTCTTAGTTTGTATGAAACGAATTGTATACAATCTACAACCCTGAATTGATCTGCCACTGGGATCGTTCTATCAATTGGAGGATTCTCCACTTGACAGGCAACATTCTAGGTCAGATCCATCCCTCTTAGATGAAGTATGTTTATCTTGAATCGTATCGCTTCAGCCTATCAATGCTCTTATTGATCGTGCCAAATCTATTACATTGAATCAGATATGCTCTTTTAATAAAAATCAAATCTAATAAAAATCTATACATAAAAGGAAGTATGTTATAAAAATCAGATCATGCACATCTGATTTATATGCTCTTAAAAATCAGATGTGCTCTTTTTATAACCAAGGTAATAAATATCTTTTTATAACCGAGGTCCATATTGACCTCTAATGTATCCATTCAAGTATCATTCTGCTCCTCGAACTTTCTTTGGAACATAAACCGTTTATGCAATTCTCTTTTATCTTTCATCACTTCGGAACTTAAACTTGCTTCACATAAGAATCCTTATTTACTCAAGATATCACGCGACGGTCAACTATTTACACATGCTCTTTTTATCTCATTCACTCTTATAAAACTCTATCTCGCGCATTATCCATCACTCTATTGTACAACCAGTAAAATCAAGGCTACGGAATAAAATCCTTTCAATCATTCAAAATATGACTCATTTTTTATAAATAGATCGAAATGAAATAGTGAAATGCCACCGAAATCCGACCAAAAAAATATTACACCGTCACATCACCATGTAATTGTAGACATAAAATGCAACCTCCCATGAAATTTTCGTAGAGCCGAAAATCGACTTTTTCCAGAATTTTTTGCAATCCTTTCATTGCTTTGACATGTTTTCTGCGTATATTTATGGCATATGAATGACATATGATAATCTTTCAATGCACTTATATATATGTCCCATCTGGATGAAATCCCGCTCCGGGGATTGGTTACATGTTTCCAATACTAAGGACTCTTCCGGTCGCACTGATTGAATCTCCGGTAAAATATCATTCCTCTCATCCTCTACCGCATGAGGGTTGCAATCCATCAAAATCTCTTCATCTATATCACTCTCATATTAAAAATGCCAGATCATCACAATATATAACATGATCCAAGCTCAGCACAAGAGCTCTCAATGGGACTAAGTTTGGGTCCCCGCGGACGGCGGACGGCGCAAATTGATCTCGTATTTTAGAGTATTTCTTTTCATGAGTCAATTTCTTTTATTATTTGGAATTCAATTATTGTGGGGACACCATCGATATATGTGGTTGGACCTACAATGTGTGAGCTTACGTCATTGAGAGAGCGAAGCTCTACCTTGGTTTTCACTATGATAATTAAAAGATACAAGTACAATCAAGAGATATCGATAATCGGAATGAAAACGGTACGAAAAAGATCAAATCCACTTTGTCGCACCCGAGGTGAAGGGACTCACGACTTTTTGCCATATTCTCCCGATTCATGCACAAAGTCGCGAGTCATGGGTACGAAATCTCGTGATTGAAGCCAACTTCTCGAAACTCAGATCAAGTTCTTGCGAATGGGCAGAAACTCGCGAGTGAGGGGGTCCATATGACGAAATCTCGCGGCAAGGTGTGAAAACTCGTGAATGATCACGCCATAAATAACGACATACATGTTATACAACAACGTGCTAATCATTCCCATTCATAAATAATGAACTCGAGGCATCTATAAAATACTTAGAGTCATTCACCATATGTCAAAAGAGTATAGACCTTTCGGGGATAATTACTTGATCACTTTCATACGGATCCCGGGTAGGAATCTCTAATCGTAAATGAGATTGTAACATAAGGGAATTACTCTTGACTGTCGCAACCGTGTTTAAGGGAGCGATCTTAATACATCCAGGCCAGTTTCTTAGTTCTTTCAATCGTAAACAAAAAATACGAGATACTCATGAGACAATTACTGGATACGCAGATCATAAGAGATAAAAATACATATTCATCCACTTAATAAAGATTCATCATGTTCATCACTGATTTATCCAAGCCCCCAACAATAACTTGCTTCTATCTTTTTGACTCATCCAGTTGACCTCCGGGGAATGGGCGAGAGACACAATGTTGTTCGAGACAAAGATACCCCTTCATGTGAGGTGGTTTTATCAACTTATCAAATGACCATTATGTGTCATGGGTGAGACAAATATCTTTCCCTACTTACTGTCCAAAACGACTCCATTTCGTATGCCGCTTTACAATCTTTCTAGAGAATTTTCGATTGTCTATAAAATTGCTCATTCATTAATAAGCTAACTATCGCATCATAAGCTATAAAGGCTATCATCAATGAGAACTCTTAACTATCAAATAGGCAAATATCAGTGCCATTAAATATCCTTATATGACAAACATTTTATTCAGAATATTCTTTGATGTGGGTCACTACTTCAATCGCTTTGGTCATAACTGGGACTCCCCAGTCATAATAGAATTTAGTTGAATTCATACCATAAGGCGAATATTCAGCCATTTTGATCGTTTATCCGAATGAAATCCATAAACACATCTATCGACAAATAAATGTAGGGGCAGATAAGTAAGCCAAAAGATAAATTTCTCAAGCAATGGTCCCTTTTATAGGGAGGTCACTTTACAATTTCAATAATATCTTAGAGTGCCCGATCATAACTAACGAGAATTGAAATCATATGACCATCACTTGTTTAGTTTGATCATAAATGAAAATACGCGATCATGAATAATGAAATCTATGCCATAGGACCCTAGCCTGGCCAGTTTAACAAATGATGTCATGTCATAATGTGGCTTCATAATTTCTACGATAATAAACATTCTTCTCCTGATCATAAATAGCACATTATTCCTTGTTGTTGGGTAATCGTTCGACCACTGTTATCACAACTAAGGATACTCGGTCATACATGTGATTTTTTGAAAACCATGCCATAATGCAGTTCATCGAATCCCTTGACCATAATTAAGAATTGCCGGATATAAATAATCTTTCTTGATCGAAGGTGCCATGATAATTTATGCCATAAAAGCATTATTCGTTCATTTTTTCCATAAACAAGAATATCTTCCTCCCAACACAACCAGCGTTCAATATCACTTCCACTCACGGATTTTACCCGTGCCAAGTAATCTTTAGCCTCACTGAGCGTTCCAATTCATCGCGAAATTGGGTCTCAACAAGCACCCATTAATCTCGGGTTTCATTAAGCGCCCCAATTCTATCATACATTCTTGGGTCACAACAAGCACCCATTAATTTTCATAGGGATGTAAAATATCTCGTAGGGCATTATCAAACGCCAAAAATTCACTTACGCATTCTCTCCGGGTATAAACTGACACCCGAGATCATCTCATTCTCATAGGATCTCACGAAGTACTCACCATTCACTTGCACGTTGTCTTCAGGTATAAACTTGCACCGGTAGTCATCATACTTTCCCACAGGTATAAACTTGAACCCTGGTCATCACACTTTTCCATTGGCATAAACTTGCACCGTGGTCATCACACATTCCCATCGGCATTGCACCGTGGTCATCAGGGCATAAACTGGCACTGTGGTCATCACACTTTCCCATCGGCATTGCACCGTGGTCATCACACTTTCCCATCGGCATTGCACCGTGGTTATTGCGGAAACAGAACGGCCCTCCGACGAGGGCGGGACCCTCGTCAGCGTGTCATGGAGGAGTCGGGTCAAAAAGGCACCCTGTTTGCCACGGAAACACGCTCGGCACGAAGCCGGCTATCACATAATCAATCGGGCCCCTTTGACATATTCCAATAGTATATATGCACAAACGATTCTTCCGCGGATAGAAAGACTCATCATGTTTAAAATTTTTTGACGCAATATCTAATTTTGATGCAGTATCTAATCTAACCTATTATTTAATTCCATCATCCATCATACTAAAATGCAATGAAACTACTCTTATCTTACCAGTCCCCTAGTCGATTGAATTCATGTCGTAAAAAAGATACTTAAAAAATCAAAATGTAATAATGATAAAAAGATAGGGATTTTATTTTAAAAAGATTGAAAAATCACGTCTATACATAATACTTGTGCAAATTGGAAATATGCCAAGTCCGTGGTAGCTCCTCTCCGATCATATTCGCAATCTTATACGTTTATTTTCTCATCACCACTGTATTCTCATACTAAATTTTCCATTCCATGTACAACGTGCAAGAATGTTCAACCATCTCAACTTTCTTTAACGCTAAGTCACCAATAAGTCAATAATAATGAATGAACTTGTAACTACATATCTCCATCCGAATATTTGCTCTTGTTGTGGGCGTTATCAATGAATCAATAATTTGAATGCCATATATCTCAATAAATTCAATAACGGCTATGAATGCCCATATGTGTAACGCCGCACATGATAATAATTTTCACGTCATTCACTCGCGCTTTTTCAAAAAATTGCACACAATATCTAACACCAAAAATAAAATGAAACATTAGGGGGAGCTTTGCTTGCTATTCCCAGGCACAAGGTACTCTTTCTACTAGACATAATAATACTTGCATAATTCACTTGCTTGCTTTACGAAGAATTACATTGCGTTATATCACAATAAGTCCTCAGGGATTCCAAACTAGCAAACAATAGAATCAGGAGGAAACTTCTCACCTCATCTTCCCAAACTCAGGATATTTCTTCGACTTATACACGTTCAATGTCTCATTTCAATACCATAATGCAAAATTCCTTCTTGTGCACAACCATCAGGAAGACCCATAATAATATCAGTCTCCATGTGTCGATAGGACAATCATGAACAATTATTTAATGGTCGCAATAGATACTCAGAGCAACTATAGCTCAACTTCTAATTTCACTTGCGATATTTACCGTAGTTACTTAGGGCAATATTGACCCAATTTATAATTTAACTTGCAATATTTATCTCATCACCTTCTCATAGTCAGCATAGTCCACGGCATTAACTTCCTCCTTGAATGTATTGAGCTTGGCACAAGGTGAACAATGAAGTTGCCAATTATACAATTCCACAAATTGACCTCATTAGTTTATCTCTCCATAACGATGATAGGCAGTTGATAATATATCATTTCTATCACACTTGATTCGTTAGACAATTGATGCGTTCGCACGAGTATTCTCTTAGCTTACAATACACTTTACTATGTAAGTTATCAATCTTGAGAGTCCATTATTCTGAATACCCAATATAGACACAGAATGTCTCATTTCATTAAACATTTTTGTTTAGGGATCTGGAAAAAGATAAACTTTTATATGCTGACTTAGGGATAAACTGGTTAGCAATATAAAGGGCAATAGATAATTGAATTCCTCGAATAGATAGACGTGACTTTCCAATAATCTATAATATGTGGGAATAATTCTAATAACAACGTGTTTCATTCTCTTCAATGAGCTATCATTCTCCCAAGTGGAATAAACTATAGTTTTCTTGTATTTGTCCCTCATGATTATTGGTTCAACGGATCACTATCATATCATCCTCATATCAATTCAAAACTACAGTAATATCATCATATTCTCCCATATTGACAAAACGTTTTTACTCGCGAGTCCCCAGAGTTGATGGAGTTAGATTGGCTAGTATCATAGAGGTCCACAATCTTCTATTTGAGCATAAGAAATCCTACTCATAACAACGTGCCAAACATACTAATTTTATCATGCACAAACTTTGTAATCTGTGTCCCAATATTGGAGTATATATATAACATCGGTCTCCGTCTCCTCGGTCCTCCAAACATGTATAGTACCAAGTGTGATACCGTAAATGTGGCAAAATCACATAACTATTCTCTACAAAGTTTCCTTGAAATGAAATAATTACTCGGTCTCTTCTTGTCAATATATGGTTCTGCATATACAATCATTTTCATGAGATTCACTTTCATAAGATCTCAGTTCTCCTATGCGAATAGGACTAAGGTCGGTACATCGAAATTCAACCTTTTGTATTTTCTTAATAACATAATTATTGGCCACTGTTTTTCATCATTGTGCCCAACCACGGCAGCACTTATGGCTTCTTTGAATTCACAAAATACAAACCCACAGGTTTCCGAGGGGGAGTGGAGACAAACAAATCATTAATATAATCTTTCAAACTTTCAAATACCAACCGACTATACATGAAGGAGTATCAATCTTTCCCAGATTGATAACTCATCAATTTATATTCCTCTTACAAATATTACAGGACCATGGAAATTCCTGACTTTCACCAAGAACGTACATCTTGGAGGATTCCACTTCATTAGATACTTCCTTGGTATACCGAATAATATGCCCAAGCATTGTATGTGATTATTTCCATATCGGCTCTTTATCCGTATGCCATCAATTTGGACTTCGAAACATTTTCTATATCACATCTTTAAATATTGACTTTGTCGATTGTTGCTATGTGACACCATGCTTTCTTTAATCCAAAAGGCATAATTGAGAAACTTTAAACCGGTGGAATATACCAGTATGTCAATAGCGGCAGTAGATATTGACCCTCCGACCATGCTTTACTCAACTAAGCGATATCAATGCAAAATCTGTAGGTATTTTTCGACTTTGGAGCCATCAATAGGTTCGTGACCGATTATGTGTATTTCACAGGTTCGACAAGCCCTGCTTGCAAAAAAATTTCCACATCTTCAATAATTATCTTTCATTTTCACTGGAGAATATCCGCTTCTTTCAAGGAATTCATTTTCATTCTTTAAAACTTCCTTAATATTAGAGGTTCCACCTTTATATCATTTTCCCTTTACTTCCAGAACAAAACCGCATCATGTTAATCAACTCTTTCTTTCTAATTAGAACCCTACCATATAAACGTATTTCTTCGCAATAGACACCTTCATGCGGTATCGGAACACAATACTAGAAAAACATCTTGCAGACACCTTATTTCCCTTCATCTTTTTTATTCCCGAGAAAGTATGGAACTCCACCATCAAAGTGGGGTAAAGATACAATAGCTCCGATTAGATTTAAAGCACTTCTACCAAAGATAGCATTTTCTTACATCCCAATGTGACTGGGAGAATAATAGATCCTTCAGGAAAAACAACCTTATTATTCAAACTTCGACCAACTTTGTATATACTGACTGGAGCTTAATAATACCCTACAACGACATATGCTCGAAGGCAGAAAAGGGTCAACGTGTTCTATAATCGTATATTTCCGGATATTAAATCAATAATTTCGTAGATTAATTAAGAAGGCACGTTCCATAACCATATAATTCCGGATGAATACCATTTCGGGCGATCCATAAAGTAGCTTAAACGTGATCTCTTTCGTTATCGATAATTTAACCCTGATAAGTACAGTATGATAGAGGATGATGATTCCAAATCCCCAACAATCCATAACTCTCGGGACCTCGCTTGATAACTCCAATAGGAAACATTAATTGGTACAAACGTATTTGAAAAGATCAATTATCATTTGTAGACGCGATGCAAACCGCTAATAACCAATTGCTGGACGGTCTGATGAATACCATTCCGAACAAAAAGCATTCTGGATAGTGAAGCAAATCGGACAGATGAATCCTTCACGATAGATTAAGACTATTCCAAACGAATACCATTTCGGATGATTAATAAAAACAATTAGACGCCCTCTCCAACATGGGCTCCGTGTTATCAACAACTTGATCATCGATTAGAGATTTAATTTCGACCATTCAAGCTTAATAATTCTCTTTAATTCCAAATCCTCAACTATAATTCAAAGGGTTGCGAACCTCTTTAGGGGCTTTCGTTGATGGAGACTCACATGATCCAAATAGGGAACACTGATCGATGAAGGCATGTTCAATTTCTTGAGCAACAATTAATCACCAATGAAAACCTAGGTGATCCGAATATTCCACATACATGCTCAGATTTCTTGAATGATGAGGAGACGAGACGAGACGCCGGAGTTTCATTTGTGATTCTATGGTAACTTCACACACTTCTTGGCTATTCATCTATGACTATATTGTCATTTTAACCACTTCTTCACTACCCATATTTGAAGTTTCTCATTGTATCACGATAATTACTTGTTCAGTCATGAATGCTTTCTCTTCCATACTAGCTTCATCTTTTGCCATAATAATTGTCGATGTGGTATATTCCAAAAAGGCATATTGTTCCACATTCAATTCTCAATATTTATATTCTCTTTTCCATATTCTTGGACATGCATTGCATCTATACCAATATATAATTCATGAAGTTGACTTAAACTTCCTTAGTCTCTGAGCCTTGAACCTTAAACTACATAAGTCATCGATATAATGTATGGATCATTCACGATAGCTATATGGCTTATTGATGGGTGTCCATAGAGAAGATTAATATTTCACGATCTCGTATTCTTATAATGGATAACCAGAAAACCCCGTTGATAACTCAAAACTAGAAAACACACATCATTAATCTCGCTCTTTCACACGTTCTATGATCCCGAACCAACTGAGTACATACTGGAACGAGATGCTCAATACTCGCAACTTATTGCCTAGGGTTATGGTAAATCGATCTCGGAAGAGCGTCACTTGTTTCTCGGGTTGAATATTCAATCCAACTTCCCGAACTTCGGTCTCGGGCATTCCTTCCACCGTACTAATCAACTCATCAGGCTAATCATGCTCCAAAAACCTATGAACATCGAACACCGATTTTTGACAATCACAGTAACTTGTCCGAAACTATGATGAAAAAAGGACAAAATACTTGGGACTCATGAGTGCCCGGTGTCGGTGCTTATAATAGAAGAGTGTATATAAGGGATCCTCCTTTCTTCTGTTCAATCATGGCGAAAAATATACTTGCAACTGAATAAATATACTTGCAACTGAATACCAAAAATGTTTGCATGTTGAACTTCGGCAGCGATACATTCGATCGATCACATGATTTGCGACAATGTCAAGTGGCCCATAAGTATGCACTCTTTCATTTACCAAATATATTGTGTATATGTGAGGCCAAGCTATTCCATACTTTACTATGAATCCTCTATGTTATGGTCCCTTTTTAGGGGGTACCAACAGTCGTCCGGTTCGTTTAACGAACGAACTCGATTCTGATTTGTTTTAGATGTGGAAGACGATTAAAAGCTGGAAATAAGTAAATGCACAACGATGTATAGTGGAAACCCCAGGAATTGGGGTGAAAACCACTTGACTAAGAGCAGATTATGCTCTTAGCATGTTCACTAATCGAATAACTCATAGTCAATACAGCAGAGGCTAAAGAAAATGACAAGGAAAAGAAGCAGTAAGAACTTCGGCAGGGTAACGGCTTGTTCTTACGCATCCAAAGGGTCCTGCTATTTCCGTCGTCTTGCCCTGTATTTATAGAGTTCATAGCGTGTGTAAATCACGCTCTGTAACCGCATCTGATAGGTTTGTTAGAGGTTGTTATCGCGGGATGTAAAACGAGGTTGAGACCGAGGCGTGGTCTGCGTGATCGGGCCTGAAGCGTGGTAAACGTGATTTGTAACCGTTCTGTAACCGCTTAGACCAAACCCAAGAGCCAGCTGGCAGAAAACGCATTATTTCGTTAAGGTTAGCTTCGGTCCTCTCGTTGAACATCGGGCCGCTCATCCTTAAGTGTGTAAATGGGTTGTAGGAATTCGTTTTCACTATTTGAGTCGGCCCAACGGTTGCTGGGCCTTACCCTCCACAAGGTACCCGGTCCTAAAGTTCTCATCACTAGCCCCTCGGGCTTGATTGCCAATCGCAGAGGTGATACAAGGCCGATCACATGATGTTTGCACATTCATGAGAACAAGGGACCGTACCTGTAGACAATGAGAGTCCAGGGGACCGATCTTTCCTTAGTGTATGAGCCGATTACGTTTAAAACTTAATAACGTATATTTAAGTTATATTTTTACGCTTCACCCACCTTAATATACTTGTTGATTTTCTGAAGAAGTTTCCCCAAGGTGGATGGTGGGCTCTTCACCAAGCTGGCCGAAAGGCCGCACGGTCCTAGGACCTGCTGTAGAATATCGATTTTATCCCGGAGCTCGAGCTTGATGCCCCGGGCGGTCCTATTGAATTTTTTCATGAAGGACCGAAGGCTCATCTTTGCCGGGATATACTTTAGCTGATATAGTTCCTGCCTGCTTCGGGGCGGTCCTACATTTGGAGCAAATTGCTCAGAGAAGGCCAAAATAAATCCGCCATACGACTGTATGGATCAGGCCGGCAAATTTTTAAACCACGTTCGGGCATCGCCTTGTAATCCTGCCGCGAAGATGCGACACTTTAATGAATCCGAGGCCCAAACCGTTCCATGCGCAATTCGAAATCGGCAACGTGATAGATCGGATCACCATCACCACGAAATGTCGGCAACCCCTCGGGGTTGCGATAATGCCGATCTGGGACTGCTGCCCAGATCTCCTCAGAAAAGGGGAGCATCAAATCCCCCAAGGCGGCTGATACGCCTTCAGATTGATGAGACGATGCCTGGACCGCATGCAAATTATGCCACCAGTCATCATCCTTACTTCTTCTGATAGGGGCCTCCATGACCCTGTTAAATAAACCAGTATTGAGTCGCAGACTAGGTTCGCAATCTCTCAGCGCACGCATGCTCTCCAACTCCCTGGTGAGCTCATCAATTCGTCGCTGCATTTGCTCCTGATCATTTCCAGAAGCGGGAGTTAGAGCTCTGGCTGGGGGAGGAGGTGTAGACCTATATCTAGGCCTCCTCATTGTCACGCCACGCCTGATGATTTCTTCTTCATCAGTGCTGCGCTCGTCAGGATCACTCTCGTATCCTCTGCTTTTGGGAACAGGGCTTGATACAGCCGGTGGTTCTGTTCCACTTTTCTCCGACGTAATTTCCAGTACCACCTTCCTGACGACAGCTTCCAGATCTTGTAAAGTGAATGTTGGTGCTGGAAGACTGTCGGGAAGCACGTCACTATTATTTGTCGGAGTTCCAGTCGTCATGCCTTTGATTATTCTATCCCTGGTAAAAAACTCAAATGTGATTAGAGAATCGTCCGCACAGACGGCGCCAAACTGTTATGGTCCCTTTTTAGGGGGTACCAACAGTCGTCCGGTTCGTTTATCGAACGAACTCGGTTCTTGATATTACTCGGGAGTATTTTCGGTATTATGACATCCCGGGAGCTCGTCTGACGTGTTTAGGTGGTATTCTTGATGTTCTCGTGAATCTACGTCACTTCATTGTTTCGAGGGTATTTTTGTAATTTGGACATTCTGGGCCTTCGTATGAGCTTTCGATCAACGTTTCTAGCAGTTTTGGACAAATTTGGACCCGGACGGGGCCAAGGGTATTTTCGTAATTTGGCACCCGAGGAACGTGCCGGCAAGTTGTGGCGGCGTTTTTGGCTGAGCATTCGGTAACTGGAAGCGAAGAATTATTTTACGGGTTCTTCCGGTATTATCTCGTTGTTATTTTTGGCTAATTGTCGATCGAAGTGCATTTCTGGAGTTCTGTTACGGTATGACATTTATTCAAGTGTATTTTAATATTATATGTTAGTTGGGCTGAGTCGAGTGGAATTGGGCTCATGGGCCTGAAACTTGTTAGTTGGGCTGGATTCCTCTATAAATATGAGCCCCAGGGCACTGAAAAGGGGTCTGACTCTTTTTTGCATCTCCCAAGGCAAGACTTTCGCCCGAGCTCGCGAGACTTCGTTTTTCAGCCTCAATCCGCGAGATTTCGCACCAAATCTCGCGACCACCGTCTTTGAGCTACTATTCGCGAGATTTCGCTCCAAATCTCGCGACTACGTCCTTTTGTGTCACTATTCGCGAGAAGTCGTACCAAAACTCGCGATTTTCCCCTGCAGATCACTATTCACTAGAATTCGTACCAAAACTTGCGACTGGCCCCTTTAGATCACTATTCGCGAGTTTTGGGCAGTTTCACCGTAACGGAGCTTTTGGCAGTTTCACTGTAACAGAGCTTTGGCAGTTTCACGGTTACAGAGCTTTGGCAGTTTCACGGTAACAGCGCTTTGGCAGTTCCACGGTAACAGAGCTTTGGCAGTTTCACCGTAACAGAGCTTTTGGCTGTTTCGCCGTAACGGAGTGTTTTTGGCAGTCTCGATCGTTTTCCGAGCCTCTTCCATCTTGATTACTGATATCACACCATTGTAATTGTATTCTTTGAATATCATAGTGAAAACCAAGGTAGAGCTTTGCTCTCCCGAGGACGTAAGCGGCCCAACCTCGTATATCGCTCGTGTCCCCACATAAAATGAATTCCGAATAATAAAAAAAATAGACTGATCTAAAAATAAATAACCAAAATATTTTTAGACTAGATCAGTTTGGCGCCGTCCGTGGGGACCGAGATTTTTTATCCCATTGAGAGCTTTATTGCTGAGTTTGGATTTCTATTATCATGACTACTCGGAATTCTGATGAAGATATTTTTGATGAAGAAATTGAGGCGGATCCTATTCCTCAAGTTAATGATGATTTTGTTGTGTTACCGGGGGCTCGGTCGTCAGTTCTGGAGGAGCCCCTGCTCAAAATGTGACTATTCGGCCCTCCCGGAGCGGGTTTTCATCCGGAAGGGCACCAAGCTTTTATCCTCGATCGCGCGAATGTTTATCTAAGTGTTACGAATTCGCAAGAATTGGCCGAGTTGCGGTCCGTAACAATGCCCACCTTTCGCCACCTGCACGCTCTAGATCTGCGGATCAGACAGAAACATATGAGGATTTGGAAGAGCGAAGGCGTACTTTAATTGCTCAATTAGAGCAAGTTGAGGCTCAAAGGAGAGCCCGGAGGAACAATGTTACCCCGGAACCTGTTAATGATGTGGCCTCAGAGGAAGATATTGATCGTGTTCCGGAGCCGCGAGCAAATACTGCAGCAACAGGAGAGCAAAGCAATACTCTACAAAAGATCGGAGAATTGATAGAGTCAAAATTTAAGGAGATGAGTGGGAAATTGGAGCAGAACGAGGCTAGGATGAACCAATTGGAGGCCAACTTGACTCTGGGCCAGGAAAGGAGACGAGTGTACGGGGAGTATACCCGGGATACTCATCAGACCTCAGCTTACGAGGGAGATTATTTTGAGAATGAGAGGGCTAATGAGCCCATCCGTAATCAAGGAAAGGTGTTACCATCTTTGGAAGTTTTGCAAAGTCCGTGGAACACTTCAAATGCCTTATCTCCTTTTTCCACGGCGATTATCGGAGCCACTCGCTCTGAGTTTATTGAAATGCCTATGGATCTTTCACAGTATCGCGGGTCGACTGACCCGCATGCTCATACGTCGAATTTGGAGATTCATGTGAGTTTGATGAATTTCAGTGATGCGGCCATGTGCTTCGTTTTTGCCGCTTCTCTTAAGGAATCAGCCCTCCGATGGTTTAATCGGTTACCGAGGCATTCGATTGTTTCATATCAGGACTTTAAGGATCAATTCTATTCAGCTTTCGCGTCTTTTAATACGCCAATAAAGTCTATTACTTCTTTGACCGCGTTGCGCTATGACTCTTCGGAAAGATTGTTGGGTTTTATTACCCGTTTTGAGGCCGAGTGTAGGAAGATACCTCGGATTACTGTGAGTGAGAAGGTTGGGGTGCTCCAACTTATTCTTGCTGGACACCCGTTGTGTAATTCTTTGAATAGAGACCCCCCGGAAAGTATGGAAGATTTGGCTTTGAGATGTACACAGTACATCCGAGAAGATGAAGGTTTGCGAGATCATGGAGTGATCGAGGTACGGGCGTATGGTTCCCACAACATTGTTGCAAGTCGCGGGCCGGACAAGGTTGTCACACACGCAAAATCAAAGTTGAGAGTGTTTCCCACATACAACTATGAGCAGATTTTTGCGATTATCGAGCAAAAGAAGGCAGGTTCACTTCGTTATCCTCCTCCTTTGCATGAACCAACACCGGGGACTTACGAGTCCCAAGTATTTTGTCGTTTCCATCGGAGTTTTGGACACGCAACGAATGATTGTCGGGAATTGATGTCTGAAGTGGAAAGGTTGCTAGAATTGGGTCAGCTTGATGAACTGATTAGTACCGTGGAGGCTCTACCCGAGTCTAAGCTGGGAAAGATCGATATAAGTGTCCCGGAGGGGACGACACCTAAACCCCCAAGGGCCGATGCGCCACGGCCAAATGTAAGAGGACACGGATATGGAGGACAGCGTGGCCAGCGTCAAGGGGGTGGCCAAAGAGGGTTCTTTAATGGTGGCAGACAAAACCAAAGAGGCGGAGGAAGAGGAAACCACTATCGTGGTCGCGGCAGGCATCAGCCGCAAAGAAATCAGCAGGGGTACGGGTACGAGGCTTACCCACCAGCCCCCGCGAATCAGCAAGCGTTACCTCCTCCTCCGGTTGTCCCCAACCAGGGTCAACCTATTTTGAATGTTGAGAATTCACAACCAAGATGGGGTAACCTAGGCCCCAACATTATGACTATTGCGGGGGGAAAAAGTGTCAGCGATTCGAATCGCGCCCGCAAACGTTCTTATCAGACATTACATCAAAAGGGGCGCTTTATGGAAGTGAACATGGTCCAGTTGACAGATTTGGACAGGATGACAATCTCTTTCGGACCAGAGGATTTATCTGGGGTTTTCTCCCCACAAGACGATGCGTTAGTCTTCTCTCCTATTATTGCTAATCATCCCGTTTCACGAGTATTGGTGGACACCGGAGCTGCTACTAATATTTTGACTCTTGCAGCTTTTGAGCAGATGGCATTGAAAGGAATCACCCAACTCCAGCCCGTGCATACAAAGTTAGTTGGTTTTAATAATAGCGTTGTTGCTGCTGAGGGATCTGTTTTTCTGCCGGTGACTTTGGGCGATCCCGAAATATCAAGAACTTTGATGGTGGAATTTGTGGTGGTGGATCTCCCTATACTCCCTTATAATGCGATCCTTGGGAGAAGTTGTTTGAACTTATTTGGAGCTGTAGTGTCTCAACCACATTTGATGATGAAGTTCCCAACACAGTTAGGGGTTGGGAAGATGAAAGGAGATCAAGAGCTGGCGCGCTCTTGTTATAATGTGATGTGT
Source organism: Utricularia reniformis (assembly GCA_009725065.1). Lineage (NCBI taxonomy): Eukaryota > Viridiplantae > Streptophyta > Magnoliopsida > Lamiales > Lentibulariaceae > Utricularia > Utricularia reniformis. The sequence goes on from RWGZ01001019.1 coordinate 288,544, forward strand.
AGGAGTGGTATGGATGGATCTAAAGCGAAGTTACCTGTTTGTATGGTGGAATTCTCGTCCGATGAAGTTATTGACACAAACGACGGACCGTCTCTTAGGAAGTTTAAAGAGAACGATATGAAGATGGAGCCTTTGGGAATCAAGACAGTACCTTTATTCCCCGGTAATCTTGAAAAGACAGTGACGATCGGTTCCGAGTTGTCACCAGAGGTTGAGAAGGAGGTAATTTCTTTTTTGCAAANCATCCGATCTGGCACACGCGATAAATATCTTCTCCAAAGCTTTTGGAGTAACGGATCGCGGGATAGGATAATAAGAATCCGGAAGGAAAGGTTCCCCCTCAGTTGGGAACCGCCAAGGAAGGCTAAGTGCAGACAACCTAGTGGAGCCTAGGCAAGTGACAAAAAAGAAGTGTCTCTTCCAGTCGTGGTTGGATTGGGGGTTTGAGAATGGAAAAGAGCTCTTCTTATGCCTTAGAATGAAAAAGATACAACCCTGAGCCCCGTAATGGATAGTGGAACTGATTTGAAATATTTGGAAGAAGGTGTCGACGGTCATCAAAATCCCATTGGTCTCCATAAAAATGATAAAGGCAACCACCAAGGATATCGAGTTTGGTTTCAACTGAAAGAGGTGGATATTTAGGTGAGTTAGGAGAGTTGAAATGAACGGGTGAAGCGGAAAGCGGAGACCACACTCTAGATACTCAAGACAGACAGTGTGGGTACCAACCGGTGGACGTAGGATCCGATCAGAGGGACCCGGCTGGTAGAGAACACAATCGGAAGGGAGATAGTAATTTTCCACCAGAGATTTCCATTTCCGGGGATGCATGGTAAAGGGTCGGTCAAAAGATTTTAGGGCATTGACGGCAGAACTCTGAGGACCGATCGTATTCTCGAGATGTGTGATTCGACCGTAAAAGTGTGGATAAGGGTTCGTAATTGGAGAACGGAAAGCTGAAAGACTCGAATTGGAACTCCCCGAGTTGGATGGAGTTCGAGGAATGAGAAGACAAGGCATCGGAGTTCGAGGAATGAGCAGAGTCGGAGGACATAGTGTGAAGTTCTCAAAATTAAGGTTTTTGGAATTTTTAGAAATTCTTTCAGATTTTTATAAGTGTCTCGCGAGTTTTCGTACCAAAAGTCGCGAGAGTTACTGTGCAGTGTATGCGGTCGCGAGATTTCGTCTCAACTTTAGTCTGTTTTTACTGTTCTGTCGCGAGATTTCGTATCAACTTAAAGTCTGTTTTCACTGTTACGTCGCGAGATTTCGTTTTCAAGTTCAAGTCCGTCTTCACTGTTCTGTCGCGAGATTTCGTTCCAAATGTCGCGAAAGTAACTGTGCAGTCTATGCAGTCGCGGGATTTCGTTCCAAAAGTCGCGAAGTTTACTGTGCGATGGGAGTAGTCGCGAGATTTCGTTCGAAATGTAACGAGAATGCAGTGCTGTGTACTGTACCAGGGGAGAGACCTTGTATTTATAGGGGGATACCCCGAGCCCGAAAATCCCGAGATTTTAGCTCGACCTCAGAATCTGACTTTCTTAGTGTCAAAACGATCGTATTGACGAGGAGAATGCAATTGTACTAAATATTTCTTCAAGTCGGCTCCAGAAGGATAATCGACTTTCGGGACGAGCTAATGTGATATGGTTTACGACTCAAAATCTGAATCTGAAAACCAGGGGACTATTGATATTACTCGGGAGTATTTTCGGTATTATGACATCCCGGGAGCTCGTCTGACGTGTTTAGGTGGTATTCTCGATGTTCTCGTGAATCTACGTCACTTCATTGTTTCGATGGTATTTTTGTAATTTGGATATTCTGGGCCTTCGTATGAGCTTTCGATCAACGTTTCTAGCAGTTTTAGACATATTCGGATCCGGACGGGGCCAAGGGTATTTTCATAATTTGGCACCCGAGGAACGTGCCGGCAAGTTGTGGCGGCGTTTTTGGCTGAGCATTCGGTAACTGGAAGCGAGGAATTATTTTACGGGTTCTTCCGGTATTATCTCGTTGTTATTTTTGGCTAATTGTCGATCGAAGTGCATTTCTGGAGTTCTATTACGGTATGGCATTTATTCAAGTGTATTTTAATATTATATGTTAGTTGGGCTGAGTCCAGTGGCATTGGGCTCCTGGGCCTGAAACTTGTTAGTTGGGCTGGATTCCTCTATAAATATGAGCCCCAGGGCACTAAAAAGGGGTCTGACTCTTTTTTGCATCTCCCAAGGCAAGACTTTCGCCCGAGCTCGCGAGACTTCGTTTTTCAGCCTCAATCCGCGAAATTTCGCACCAAATCTCGCGACCACCGTCTTTGAGATACTATTCGCGAGATTTCGCTCCAAATCTCGCAACTACGTCCTTTTGTGTCACTATTCGCGAGAAGTCGTACCAAAACTCGCGATTTTCCCCTGCAGATCACTATTCACAAGAATTCGTACCAAAACTCGCGACTGGCCCCTTCAGATCACTATTCGCGAGTTTTGGGCAGTTTCACCGTAACGGAGCTTTTGGCAGTTCCACGGTAACAGAGTTTTGGGCAGTTTCACCGTAACGGAGCTTTTGGCAGTTTCACTGTAACAGAGCTTTGGCAGTTTCACGGTTACAGAGCTTTGGCAGTTTCACGGTAACAGCGCTTTGGCAGTTCCACGGTAACAGCGCTTTGGCAGTTTCATCGTAACAGAGCTTTTGGCAGTTTCGTCGTAACGGAGTGTTTTTGGCAGTCTCGATCGTTTTCCGAGCCGCTTCCATCTTGATTACTGATATCACACCATTGTAATTGTATTCTTTGAATATCATAGTGAAAACCAAGGTAGAGCTTTGCTCTCCCGAGAACGTAAGCTCATACATTGTGGGCCCAACCTCGTATATCGCTCGTGTCCCCACATAAACTGAATTCCGAATAATAAAAAAAATTGACTGATCTAAAAATAAATACCCAAAATATTTTTGGACTAGATCAGTTCTGATTTGTTTTAGATGTGGAAGACGATTAAAAGCTGGAAATAAGTAAATGCACAGCGATGTATAGTGGAAACCCCAGGAATTAGGGTGAAAACCACTTGACTAAGAGCATATTATGCTCTTAGCCTGTTCACTAATAGAATAACTCATAGTCAATACAGTAGAGGCTAAAGAAAATGACAAGGAAAAGAAAGCAGTAAGAACTCCGGCAGGGTAACGGCCTGTTCTTACGCGTCCAAAGGGTCCTTCTATTTCCGTCGTCTTGCCATGTATTTGTAGAGTTCATAGCGTGTGTAAATCACGCTCTGTAACAGCATTTGACAGGTTTGTTAGAGGTTGTTATCGCGGGATGTACAATGAGTTTGGGACCGAGGCGTGGTCTGCGTGATCGGGCCCGAAGCGTGGTAAACGTGGGAGGGCCCGAAGCGTGGTAAACGTGAGTTGTAACCGTTCTGTAACCGTTCTGTAACCGCTCAGACCGAACCCAAGAGCCAGCTGGCAGAAAACGCATTATTTCGTTAAGGTTAGCTTCGGTCCTCTCGTTGAACATCGGGCCGCTCATCCTTAAGTGTGTAAATGGGTTGTAGGAATTCGTTTTCACTATTTGAGTCGGCCCAACGGTTGCTGGGCCTTACCGTCTACAAGGTACCCGGTCCTAAAGTTCTCATCACTCTAGATACCAAGGACGATCAACGCTTTTCATGTTCTCCATAACCTCTCATTTTCCTACGAACTTTACTTCTTATATCATCGCTGCCAAAACGGAGTATAAAACTTGTCGTAATCCTTCGAAAATTTCTAAATCCATCCTCTATGCGAGACATGGATCCAATGGGTGAACTAGGATCAGAAATAGGATCATGATCATATTATCGCTATGGACCGGTGAGACGATGATGATGTCGTAAGATGGCACCATCGCATATCCAGCTTATCATTTCCTTGGCAACTATGCATGCCCTCATGTTATTTTGCAGCCATGCATGCACTCGCGTAACATTGCACACTTCCACACAACAACTCTCATGTACTCACGTAACATCTTATCTTTTCCATATAATCAATAAGTCGCGTTGACTTGGCACTTCCAACTTTCAGCGGCTAACATTCTCTCCAACCATTCCATGCACATGCATACAATCAAGCAACACGTGGCCAAATTTCCCCCAATGCAACTACGCATCAGCACATTTTCCTTTAGTAAATGTTGTTTTTGTAAATTGTGACATGTTTATGTGAAAACTCGAGTGTTTGTGGAGGCGCATCACTAGCAACATGGTTTTACCATGGTTATGGATAAAGAGTAAGCTAGCTTGTTGAGGAAAATATGGGGTACGTCCTATAAAGTGGAAAAGAGCTCTTATATTATAAAGTGGAAAAGAGCTCTTAGAGATGTTGATGAGCTGGTTGCGCTTATTGTCAATCTCTGAGGTGCGGCAGAATACGATTATAGTCTCTGAAACTATGTGATGCTAAAACCATTGTTTCGGAGGGGTTACCATACCTTACATGACAATTGAAAGAAAAAAGAAATGTTGTCATATATGTTATTGTTTCATTATCTAATGTTATCATTGTTTACATATGTATGTTTCATTTGCATCGTATTTTTACTTATTTCAGACTCATGACCACTCATCCCCTACAGGTACCTCAGAGAAATATTAAAGGGCAGAAGATCAGTTGTCGACGTGTGTAAATAAACTTTCTACTTTGCAAGACTTTCGCTTATCATTTTAGTATTGTATAGTAGTTTTTGTATTGTAGTTGTATAATGTTTGGAATATTAGTTGATATATGTATATTGAATTTTGTATATACGGATTTTAAATAAAATTAGAGAATAAATCCTACGATTTAAGCCTTGTGTTTCTTTTTAGACGCACGGCATGTCATGCACCTTTTGTTTTATATGGTATAATTGAGGGGTATGACATCATTGAAGTTCATCAAACTCACATGGATATCTAGATTCGATATTGTGGAGATCCTTAGACATTTCAATATATTCCGATCTAGTTGTGAATCATAACCACCCTCGCAAGCGGATATATGTAAATGTCTCGGGTATGTTCGCCATATACCAATCTTCTTTATAATCGAGGCCCATATTGACCTCCAATGTATCCATTCAAGTATCATTCTGCTCCTCGAACTTTCATTGGAACATAAACCGCTTATGCAATTCTCTTTTATCTTTCATCACTTCGGAACTTAAACTTGCTTCACATAAGAATCCTTATTTACTAAAGATATCACATGACAGCCAACTATTTACACATACTCTCTTTATCTCATTCACTCTTATAAAACTCTACCTCGCGTATTATCCATCGCTCTATTGTACAACCAGTGAAATCAAGGCTACGGAATAAAATCCCTTTCAATCATTCAAAATATGGCTCTTTTTTTATAAATGGATCGAAATGAAATAGTGAAATGCCACCGAAATCCGACCCGAAAAATATTATATCGTCACATCCCCATGCAATTGTAGATATAAATGCAACCTCCCATGAAATTTTCGTAGAGCCGAAAATCGACTATTTCCATACTTTTTTGCAACCCTTTCATTCCTTTGACATGTCTTCAGCATATATTCATGGCATATGAATGACATATGATAATCTTTCAATGTACTTATATATATATCCCCTCCGGATGAAATCCCCCTCCGGGGATTGGTTACATGTTCCCAATACTGAGGACTCTTCCGGTCGCACTGATTGAGTCCCCTGTAAAATATCATTCCTCTCATCCTCTATCACATGAGGGTTGCAATCCATCACAATCTCTTCATCTATATCACTCTCATATTAAGAATCTCATATCATCACAATATATAACATGATCCAAGCTCAGCACAAGAGCTCTCAATGAGACTAAGTCTGGGTCCCCACGGACGGCACCAAGTTGATCTAGTCGAAAAGTATTTTAGAGTATTTCTTTTTTATCAGTCAATTTCTTTTATTATTTGAAATTCAATTATTGTAGGGACACCAACGATATACGTGGTTGGGCCCATAATGTGTGAGCTTACGTCATCGGGAGAGCGAAGCTCTACCTTTGTTTTAACTATGATAATCAAAAGATACAAGTACAATCAAGAGATATCGATAATCGGAATGAAAATGGTACGAAAGATGATCAAATTCACTCTTTCGCATCCGAGGTGAAGGGACTCGCGACTTCTTGCCATATTCTCGCGAATCATGCACAAAGTCACGAGTCATGCACAAAGTCGCGAGTCATGCACAAAGTCGCGAGTCATGGGTACAAAATCTCGCGATTGAAGCCAACTTCTCGCGACTCATATCAAGTTCTTGCGAATGGGCAGAAACTCGCGAGTGAGGGGGTTCATATGACGAAATCTCGCGACAAGGTGTGAAAACTAGTGAATGATCAGGCCCTCATGACTATTCTTATACAAATACTCGCGGATGGCTATGTTCTCGCGACCAGGCCTTGTAAAATAAGATATGAAGCTTCGCAAACGACGAAACAGGGCGAAAACTCACGAAACAATGCAACTAGAGACATTTCAGGCAAAAAGTCGTGACTACGAGGTAGACATGCAAAAAGTCGCGTCTAGGATTACAAAATGTCGCGAGACCAGGGCAAGTTCAAACTAAACTTTGCATTTGGAAGCGTACCAAGAGTCTGAACCTTTTTTTAAGGTCTAAGGTATTGTATTTATAGAGAAATTTGGCCCAATAGGTCAACTTAGGGTCCAAAAGCCCAGTCTTAGTCAATTTAGCCCATCTCACTTATAAAATATCCAATTCAACTGGAATAAGTGTCTGGAACTTCGAAAATGCACTCTGGTCGACCACTAGTAGCACGTAATATCGAGAAAATACCTTAGAATACTCTTCACCAGTTCCTCGTCTCCGAATACTTAGTAGATAGCAAAAAATATCGCATAAGCTCGCCAACGAGCTCTCCGAGTGCCGAATTACGAAAATACCTCTGACATCATTTTCGACCGAAAACATCCAAAACTGCTCAGAAAGGCATCAGAATCCTCATCGGTGGGCATGGCATGCCCAAATTACGAGACTACCCCCGAAATCACATTACTCAATAAATATAATAGAAAATCGAAAATACCATTTAGTCACGTCAGACGAACCCCGAGGGTATCATAATTACATAAATAACCCCGGGCAATATCACATGAATTTAAATATTTTTATCATAATGCATAAATAATCATGCAAAAAGCATCTAGTGATAAATTTGAAACTTTAAATCTCCATTGAATAAAATAATAATTTGATCACTTTGGTGATTACAAATTCTTATATAATACCAAGTCAATTTAATTGAATATGATGCTTTGATAAAATATTACCAACAAATTAAACAATCATCCATAAAATTGTTGAATCAGATTAACAACTATATGTACTGTAATTGTCTAAAAAAATTAAAGACATATATGGATTAAAACATAAAAATCATTAATCATAATTGTTGTGGTCAAAAGATCGGTGTGCCAACAGTCGTCCGGTTCGTAATAAACGAACTCGGTTTTGATTTATTTAAATTGGAGAGACAATTATGAATGGATAAAATAGTAAAGGACACATCGATATTAACGTGGAGAACCCTTCGGAGAATGGAAAAAACCACCTGACTAAGAGCTAGAAATGCTCTTAGCCGATATATTGAATAAACCATTCATGATACAAACAGAGGAGGCTAAAAGAAGATGACCAAGGCGATAAGAAAGCGCGAGAAAAGAAATCGGCAGGGTAATAGCCTATTTCGCGCGTCCAAAAGGTCCTCCTCAGCTTGTCATTTAGCCTTGTATTTATAGAGGGGAAGGCGCGTGTGAATTATGCTCTGTAACCGCATCTGACAAGGTCGTTTTACCATGCTAGAACCCCTATTTAAATAGGGGTTCTAGGGACTGTTCATCCCCACCGTCATTTGTGAAATCTGTTGCAGCAAGAGAGGCTTTGCGATTTTCATTCTTACTCACACCCTAACCTTCGTTCCTCGTTTTTCTAAGGTAATAACCATGGCTTCTAGCAAAGTTAGATACCCAGCTCTGTCCGAACTAGATATCGAATAACTTAGGTCTAAGTTTTTTATTCCCACTCATTATTCGATCTGGAAGGGAAAAGCATATGTCCCTCGTTTCCTTCCAACGGAAATGAACATTCCGGTGAGTGCCATCCCTGTTAGTTATGCCTCCCTGAAGTGCGGGTTATGTTTTCCATGACACCCGTTTGTGGCGGTCGTACTTCGAGAGATTCATTGCCCGACTTATGCCATGTTCCCGAGTAGTTATGTGTATATAGTGGCTTTCATTTTCTATTGTCACAAGTAGGGCATAGCCCCGACTTTAGAACGTTTTTTCAGTTTTTTCTTAGTCGGGTCCCGAAGGGGCAGGAGGCTATTAGGGGTCCGTAGTATATATTATATAGGAATCCGCACCGTAGAGTGCGCTATAGTATATAAGGAGGACTCCCTTTATGAATGGGAGTCATGTTATGTATGGAGAACGGTCCAAAGGAGAACTTGTTGAAGGTGTGGCCTATTATTACCCACCCACTCATAGGTAGGTTGGACCGAACCAGGTTCAACCCTTCTCGTAAGGACACCGCTAATACCTTATCGATATTTCCCCATCCCGAAGCATGCCTTAGGCGGATAGACATCCTTTGGGAGAGTAGGTTAGTGGAGATTGGGGTAGCGGGTAGGACCGGAGCCTCAACCCCGAAAGGGGTGTTCTCCAGTTCTGATTCGTCCGAATGATCGGGTATGGAATGAGTTGATATTAAGTCCATATATCCTGATCCTTATGAATTTCTTTTTGCAGGTTCGACAGAGACGATGCCTAGCTCACGATTTAAGCGTATGGCAGCAGCCTCAGCCCGTCTTACTAAAGACCAACAGGGGACGACAGACAACATAGGGCCTTCGGAATCCGCGACCGGGGGCACGTTGATTCCTTCGGGATCATCGTCAGCGGGAAATCCCCCGATCAGCACCACCTGTGCAGGCACGCTGACTTTGCGCTGCACAAGGGAGCCCTCAAATGGAAAGCTACCCGCGCTGCGGGTAATAGGAGTGAGAGAGGAGATGATAACGGCTAGAATTTGCTCTATGAACTTGGCCAGTTTATACCAAATGGGAATCGCTCCCCCATATGTCCTAACGTGATGAGTTTGTTGCTGCTGGGGAGCCGTTCCAGTGGAGAAGGTTCTCCCAAGCCCAAATCTTGAGCCGAACGTCTCCCTACTGTCGGTCCCCTTGGGTAAAGGGAAAAGGGTGGCCGAAGCTAAATCCCCGAAGAATCCGAAATGGCTTAAGAAAATTGAGGAAGCTCCTGTCTCAGCCCCGCGCATGGGGATTATTTTGAAGGACCTTGTCTCGGGCCCCAAGACGAACTCTGATTGGGAGATTGCCTTGAAACTGCTACACAGGTTTACGAATGGGAAGAAAATGGCGTGCTGGAGGAGCGCCTTTTTGGAAGACTTCTACTTATACTGGAAGCATAATCCGGAGAACGTTCAACCAGACATATCCGGGGAAGAAATGATTGAGGCCTTCCTCGACCTTGCAACAAGGGTAGGTTTCTTAGATTCTAATATTACCTTTGTGTGCAGATCTTGAGTAAGGGTTTCACGGCCGCGGTCACCGTCCACAAGAATTAGGGTGACCAGTGGGTCTCCCAAGCAGTCCAAGACCAACTTGCCTTGGCCAAAAGGCAAGTTGAAATAAAACATGGAGAGCTAGTATTGATTCGGGAGGAGCAGGATCGGTTGAATAACGAATTGCTAGGAGTGGGGACGCAAGTCTCCCTCCTAGAGTATCAAATCTCTGAGCTGGAAAAAAGTACAAAGCAACTCAGGAGGAAGCAGATTCCGCCAAGTCTTGGGTCGCGGAATTGGCTGCCAAGCTACGGGAAAAGGAAGCGGTGATGGGCCAAGTCCAAGCTCGAGCCCAAGAGAAGAGAAACAAATTAAACAAACTTCTCCTTCGGGCCCAGGAAAAAAGGCGAGCTTGGAATAAGATCTTGCTCAGGTCCGTACCGCGGCAGAGAGTTCGGTTCGGGAAGCTGTTCTGGGGTTCGCCTGATCCCCGTTGTTATTTGCTTTGGCAGATAATATCCATGGGACTATATTGCTAAGTACCTGAGTAATATGCGAGACCAAGTTACAGAGCAGTTCGGGCTTTCCCCTAATGACGAGAGGTGGAAGCAGATCGATACTTTGGAGAAGGATAGAGGCTTCAAGGCAATTCCTTCTATTTGAGAGCCCGTTTTGGAAGATGATCCCTTCTTCCCCCTTTTCGATGAGATGGAAAGGGCAGTCAACCAGAAGGTTGAAGATCAGGAAGAATAGCTGAAGCAGCTTGTGGCCCAGACTAAACTGAAAGAAAGTGAGGGTGAGGATAAGGAAAATGGGCAGATAGGCTAGGAAAATTTTCATTCGTGTACCCTTATTTTTTATTCCTTATTCTCAATGAAATAACCAATTCTTCATTTTCTCCTTTTAGAGTTAGAATAGGGTTAAACATAACTAAATTCAGATTTATTATAAATGATTAATCTTGTTGGATGTAAGCTCTTTCATTCTTAATTTTTGCTAAGTATAAGATTGGGGTTGTTCGAGTAATGTTGGCAAAAAATATCCAGCTCTAACAACGCAATGATATAAAGATCGAGCCCCTGAGTAAATACCGCATATCCCTTCATGAACTTAAATCATGACAACCTCAGCTTCAATAAGGGACAAACATCGCAAAAGTGGTCTCTCGAAACTCTTTTTGAACAATCGCCCATCACTCAAGACGTATCTTTTAGCCCGGAATTCAATTTTTCTGCCTCTGATGTGTTCTCATGAAGATAACCATTAGTCATATATTTGATGAAGGGGCCCATCCACGTGGGTTCCCCATGAGACTCAATAGCATCAATATTTAAGCCCTGAAGTTTATGGTATAAAGCCCCGATTTCTTCAACTAATTGTTCGGTCACCGATATATGGACCAAAGGTCGGTCTTGGATATGGATCGATATAGTGCCTGGTCCTATATTAGGTATACTTGCGGCCAATCTGGCCAGCGCATCAGCGACCTTATTCTGTTCTCGTGGCACATGATCAAGTGAAAATTCGTTGAACTTCTTAGATAAGTCCAGGACTTTTGCATGATACAACTTCATCATAGGCTCATGTGTGTCGAATCTTCCCGCAAACTTTTCCACCACTAACTTGGAATATGAGAGCATTCTTACTTTAGCCACTCCCATCTTTCTGGCCAGGGTCATTCCCGATAACACTGCCTCATACTCCACCATGTTATTAGTTCCTAAGAATGAGAACTTAACTGAGGAATGAATAACATCACCTTGTAGCGTAGAGAGGGTAATGACAGCCCCCCTTTCCTACGAAGGTCGATCCATCAACTTAAATGATCCATTGATCGTCCTCTTGGTTTAAAAATATAGTTGATCGGGTCATTTCGACCACAAAGTCAGCAAGAACCTGAGCTTTGATCACCCTTCGGGGAAGGAATTCCATATATATAGAGCTGATCTTGATTGCCCATTTAGATAGTCTCACATTCAGCTATGTCTGATTTAAAACTGCTTTCAAAGGCTGATCAGTATAAACGTAAATCATTCGGCCTTCAAAATAATGTCTCAGCTGAGATATAGTCTTTTTCAACTTCAGCATGAATTTTACCGGGGTGGTGTATCGAGTTTCGGCTGATACCAAGGAGTGACTCACGTTATAAACAGGTCTGTGAACATCATCCCTAATGGTAATCAGAGTTGCGCTTACTGTGACTTCCGATACAGCTAGATATAATCCTAAAGGTTCATCGTTGCTTGGACTCACCATCACAGGAGGAGTGCTCAAATAAGTTTTTAATTCCGAGAAGGCCCGATCACATCCTTCGGTCCAGTCCAGATGATTTGTTTTCCTTAGTACTCTGAAGATGGGTAGGGCCCGATCTGTGGATCTAGAAATAAATCTGCTCAAGACAGCTTGACGACCAGTCAGCCTTTGAAATTCCTTTTTATTTCTAGGAGGTTGCATGTTGATGATGGTCTGAACCTTCTCATGATTAACCTCTATACCTTTCTCAGAAATATAATATCCAAGAACTTTCCACTTCGGATCCCGAAGCAGTACTTGTTCGGATTTAATTTGAGCTTATATTTGCGGCATACTTCAAAACAACGAGACAAATAAGAAATATGGTCTTCGTCATTCATGGATTTAACAATCATATCGTCAACATACACTTCCATCATATGGCCTATCAGATCTCTAAAGATTTTTTTGACCAACCTCTGGTATGTTGCTCCGGTGTTCTTCAAGCCAAACGGCATAACCACATAACAATAAACACCATCTTCGGTCATGAAGGCCGACTTCTTCTAATCTTCTTTAGCAAAGAAGATCTGATGGTACCCGGAGTAAGCATCCATAGTACTCATCATCGTGATGCCAGCCACAGCGTCCACAAAACGATCAATATGTGGCAGGGGGAATGGACCTGATTCACAGCTCTTGTTGACGTCGATGAAATAAATGCACATTATCCACTTCCCGTATGCCTTGGAGACCACCACCGGGTTTGCAACACATTCAATATAGTATATCTCTCTAATAAACCAAGACCGCAACAATTTATTTAACTCTTGGATCTCTTCTCTAATAAACCAGGACCGCAAAATTAATGACTTCAATTTTTTCAGGAGAATAACATCTCTTCTTTTACCTGATAGGCTTCGTTCCAGGCTCGGTATTGATCCGATGTTCACTCTTGGATCGGCCAATCCCTGGAACATCGTCTGGTGTCCACGCAAATATGTCCACATGGCTTTTGAGCAAGCGGACCAGCTCTTCTTCAAAAGATGGGGCCTGATGTGCCCCAATGCGAGTAGTCTTGGTTGAATCATCTTCAACCAAGTTGATCGACTTGAACCCAATGGGTTCCATAGCCTGCCTCGGGTGCGGTGGCTCTTCCATTAAATGGACCCTGGCCCTTTTAATGGGTGCCGACGTTTGGCACGAGCTCATGTAGCAGTGTCTTGCTACGATCTAATCCTCTTTATCAGATATTATTCCATTTGCGGAGGGGAACTTGAGCATCATGTGATAAGTAGAAGGAACCACTTCAAACTTACTGAGTCCGGTCCGTCTGATAATGGCGTTATAAGCCAGGTTGACTTCCACGACAATGAATTTCCAGGGTCTCAGTTCGGTCCTTGAATTGATCTCCCAGAGTGATTGGGAACAGAATCTTCCCGCACAGAATGACGCCCCTCTGGTCGAATGCCCAGAGGGTGATATTAGCAATAAGGAGATCATGACCAACAGCTCCCAACATTTCAGCTACTTAGCGCTTCATCAGATTGCACGAAGCCCTGGTATCCACCAAGATCCTGTGGACCTGACGATTAGCACTTTTCCCGGTGATGATAAAAGGATCATCACACGGGTCAATCACTCCTTCCCGGTCAGCAGCGGTGAAGGTAATAGAGTCTTCGTAAGAGGAAGACCGTTCAGCGGCATCATATTTAACCAACGCTACGGATTCAGAACTTTCTATAGAATTCCCGCGCACTGCTCTCTTCCTGTCCCAGACCGATTCATTGATGCGAATTCCCGCGGAGATAACATAAATATCTCCGGCCACAGTACGCTCAGGTGGAGCAGCCTCGTTTTGTGGAGGTTGTGCTTCCACTGGAGCAAGGGGAGGAGGAGGATTCTCCTGTCTCTCTCCTTCATTTTGCGGGGGTTCAGCCACCCTGACCCCAGAAACGTCATCTTCGGCCCTGGCCACGGTTATCTCGACCGTGCTAGCCTCTTTCTTGTTCTTGCGGAGGAGATATTCGGTCCTCTGCCCTGTCATTATAATTTTTGGGCTGCTCTCGATTATCCCTGCCCCGCGGCCTGTGACGATCGTCACCTTGACAGCCTCTACGGGGAGATTCGGCTCGTTTGCCCTTATGATAATTCTGATCGGGCTTTTCCTTATTCATCGTCGCTACTTTCTCCTGCAGTAACGGGCATTTCAACGTCGGGTGATCGCGGTTATGATGCAAATCACAATACACCCACTTCTCTTCCCACTTCGGGGGAGCGTTCTTCTCAGTTACAGCCTCTACTTCTCGGGACTACTTCTTAGGGTACGAAACCCTATGATCACCTGCGGGCTCAGAATTCCCCGTAGGCTTCCTATAGTTCGGTCCTAATGCCTCATCCACCTTAATATATTTGTTGATCTTTTGGAGAAGCTTACCCAAGGTAGATGGGAGACTTTCACCAGACTGGCCGACAAGCCACATGGTCCCAGAACTTGCTGTAAAATATCAATCTTATCCCTGAGCTCTAATTTGATACCTCGGGCTGTTCGGTTGAACTTCTCCATGAAGGACCGGAGACTCATTTTTTCCTGGATATATTTTAGCTAATATAGTTCATGTCTGCTTCGGGGCGGTCCTACATTCAGCGCAATTTTGCATAGAACAAACCGAGATTCCCCCCAAGATCGGTCTCAAAATCCCTCCGCGTGCGTCGAGTCTCCAACTCTTTGGTGAGCTCATTTATTGGTTGTTGCATGCGTTCCTGATCAGTTACAGGAACGGGAGTTGGAGCTCTGATTGGAGGAGGCGGAGTAGATTGATACATCGGCCTCGTCATGGTTACACCGCGCCTGATAATCTCCTCTTCATCGGAGTTGCACAACTCAGAGTCACTCTCGTACCATCTGTTTGCGGGAACATGGCTTGTTACAGCTGGTGGTTCTGTTCCACTTTTTTCCGACGTAATCTCCAGTACCACCTTCCGGATAACAGGCTTCAAATCCTGTAAAGAGAAAGCATGGGCTGGAAGGTTGTTAGGAAGTACGTCACTATCATTCGTCGAATTTCCAGTCGCCATGCCTCTGCTTGTCCTTTCCCAGGGAGAAACCTCGAGTGGGAATCAGTAAATCGTCCCCCCGGAGGCGCCAAACTGTTGTGGTCAAAAGACCGGGGTACCAACAGTCGTCCGGTTCGTAATAAACGAACTCAGTTTTGATTTATTTAAATTTGGGAGACGATTATGAATGGATAAAACAGTAAAGGACACAGCGTTATTAACGTGGAAAACTCTTCGAAGATGGGAAAAAACCACCTCACTAAGAGCTAGAAATGCTCTTAGCTGATATATTGAATATATAGTTCATGATACAAACAGAGGAGACCATAAGAAAGCGCAAGAAAGGAAATCGGCAGGGTAACAGCCTATTTCGCGCGTCCGAAAGATCCTCCTCAGCTTGTCTTTTAGCCCTGTATTTATAGAGGGGAAGACGCATGTGAATTACGCTCTGTGCATCTGACAAGGTCGTTTTCCCATGCTCGAAAACATGGCGAGGCCCGAAGTGCAAACACTGTGAGTAGGCCCGGAGCGTGGAACGCATGGATGTGTCCGGAGCGTGGAACACACGAGCTGTAATTGTTTGGACCGATCCAAAGGGTCGGCCCTAGGTGTCTTGGTTACGCATAACTCCATCTTCGGTCCTACGATATAAACGGGCCTTCGGGCCGGTTATTTCAAATGGGTCAAGTAAAAGATCTTGGGCCGTGCAAGTTTGTCTCTTGTCATATGGGCTGGTCCAATATGATTGGATTCCATCCAATACGGGGTACCCGATCCCGGAGCCCTCATCAATTATAGAATCTGAAAATCCTATCAAATGTATAAGGCAATATTTTATATCATAACTAATTTTACATGCACAATTTCTGTTAACATGCAAATTATAATAAAATAAAAACAACGGAAACTTTCATTAATCATGATTTTGATTCAACAATTAACTTTTATTATGAAACATCATATCACCAAAAATGATATCAACAAAATAATTATTTTGAATCATATCAAGAAACTTTAAAGAAGAATTGTACATTTCCAACAACCATGCTCTGATACCAAATGAAAGCATATAGTTTATTTGAATAATTTATTTAGGATCTTGAAATATACAACATTACCAATATAATCATATAAGAAAACTTACAAGAATTTATAAACATATTGTCAAGAGAAGATTCTTCTTCTTCTTTACCCAAAGTTTTAACAACAACTCTCTACAAAATGAATGAAGATCATATTTATACTAAGTTAAGAAGTTTATCCAATAATAACTTCTTAACCTATATAAAATATTATCTTATCATTTATTAACAAATATATGATGGATAATAAATGTTATACGTAATTGGGTAGAAGAAGAGATTTTTTCATTACGTAAATATTATGTAATCGTATTACGTACCATCAACGTAAAATACTCTATTGAGAAATAATCCATTTAATTAAGATTACATTATGACACATAGATTGATGAGAACTCTAGGATCGGGTACCTTGTAATGGGTAAGACCCAGCAACGGTTGGGCCAATTCAAATAGCGAAAATGAATTCCTACAGCCCATTTACACCTCTAAGGAAGAGCGGTCCGATGTTCAACTAAAGGACCGAAGCTAACCTTAACGAAATAAAGCGTTTTCTGCCAGCTGGCGCCTGGGTTCGGTCTGAGCGGTTACAGAACGGTTACAACTCACGTTTACCATGCTTCGGGCCTTCTCACGTTTACCATGCTTCGGGCCCGATCACGCAGACCACGCCTCGGTCCCAACCTCGTTTTACATCCCGCGATAACAACCTCTAACAAACCTGTCAGAGACAGTTACAGAGCGTGATTTACACACGCTATGAACTCTATAAATACAGGACAAGACGACGGAAATAGCAGGACCCTTTGGACGCGGAAGAACAGACCGTTACCCTGCCGGAATTCTTACCTCTTTCTTTTCCTTGTCATTTTCTTTAGCCTCTGCTGTATTAACTATGAGTTATTTAATTAGTAAACAGGCTAAGAGCATAATCTGCTCTTAGTCAAGTGGTTTTCACCCCAATTCTTTGGGTTTCCACTATACATCGCCGTGCACTTATTTATTTCCAGCTTTTAATCGTCTTCCACATCTAAAACAAATCATAACCGAGTTCGTTTGTTGAACGAACCGAACGACTGTTGGTACCCCCTAAAAAGGGACCATAACATAGACCATAAATCAAATAAAGCTAACAATAGCAACATAAAATAACGTAAATATTTGTATAAATATATCTTTTCGTAAAAGCAAGATCATCTTATCCTTGAAGTACAACAATTAGAGAAATATGATTATTCAAGAATATATTGACAATCGCAAATATGTCTGTCATTTAAAAAAATCAATTTCATTTAAACAAAATATTTCGTTGGCAATTTTGGTAAATAACCTTATGCAAAATTTCATTTGCTAAATAGGATCATTTGTTAAAGTATTTGTCAACTAACATATTTTCTAAAAGTGTTATTTTCTAAAAGTGTTATTTGGATAGACTATTTACTAAATAGTCTATCCAAAAACTTTATTTTTATAGTGTTATTAAAATTAAACAACAAAAATTTAAATACAATATACAATATAATATTTTTAAATAAAAAATAAATTTTTAAATTTATTTAAATAAAATACAATTATAAATCGACCGATTTAATGGTTTCTACCTGTAAATTATTCGGTTTTTCTCAATCGAATGCACTTCTTAGTTTAGAAAATAAATAACTAATGTCATTAACTATTAATCAAAATTAAGAGTCACTCATAAGACAAGTTAAATTATTAGTGATTTTATTGCGTAATAAAAAGATTATAACGCATAATCTATAACGAATCACAATCAAATAAAATATGTATTTTCTGAATTACGAAATACGATTATAAAATCGATCGATTTAGTGGTCGATTATATTGTATTTTAATTTTTGTCATTTTATATTAATAAAACTACAAAAATAAATTCTTTCGGTAAACTATTTAACCAACATTTTTAGAAAATAAGTTAGTTGATAGATACTTTAACAAATGAAAGTTTTGGAGAAGTTTATTGCTAGTATGTATTTCACAATACATACTAATAGAATACCTGTAAGATAAAAGAAACAAAAAACAATATTAATAGAATACTTCCGATTTTATGAAGCGGATCAAGAGATATATTTCTTGTACAGGAAAATAACATAACATAAGACTATGCATGAGACAACAAACGCCTGAAAATAAATTTTAAGGCTGGTATATACCTAAAGATATTTTATTTCTTAAATAGATTTATGAAAAATAAATTTTTGAAATAGATGACTACAATTGAAAATTGATATTTAGGTGAATGAAAGATTAATGATTATATCGTCAAAATTCATATTTTGAAAGGATATTAATTTGATTAATCTTGACAGTTTAGAAAGATCGGGTGATTTTTAGTGGAATTTAGTTTCTAATTCTAGATAGTGTATTCATTCATTCATTGATGTCACGATCCGTTATCGGCTTCGTAGAGTTCTTAGACTTTAATTACGTTGTATTGTTGTATAGGTCTAGCCCAATAAATACAGATATATAATCCGAGTTGCATTAGGATTTAAATTATAGAATCATAATATCATTTCTAGTTTATCTCTTTATCGAATTCTCTCCCTCTCCTCTCCCTCCATACTTTCTCACGGTTCTTCTCATCTTCCTCGTTGCCTGGCTCCTCAGCTTCTTCAGTCTAAATCCCTCTTATTTCTACCTCCCTCTATTTCGTCTTTCCATCGTCAAGATCCAAGATCGTGACAAATGTTATCGGAGCCATCATATCCTAAAGCCGGAAAATTGAAGTCGGGTTTTTTCAATACTATAAAACCTAAATCGGGTTTTTCTAATACGAAAAAACCTAAATCGAGGTTTTCTAAACATAAGAGTCGAAGCTTCTTTCCACTGCGAAGCTCCCCGATCCAAAAAGATGCCTACAACTGGTTTAACTTTGAAGTTCGACTAGGAATAATAAAACTTCATTTTCGTTATCATGCCGTGGTAACCAAATATCATTAATAAAAAATATTTTCTGACCGTGTATGCTCATCAAAAAACTCCAGAAAGGAAGTCCTTTGGGCAGCTTTATTTCTTTTGGAAAAGCTGTTGGGAAAGGAAGACTGAAATGAGCCGAAAGAAGCTGGCGTGTGTTACAGAAAGAAGCCGAAAAGAGCCGAAGAAGCTCGTGCCTCTAAATCATGAGAAAAAGTTGGGATAACCTCGTTAAATAGTACCAATTCTATTTTTTTACTGAAAAAAGTTGAAAAAACGAATGATTTAAAAATTAATTTTTTATTGAAGTTCGCTTTTGAAAAAACTATTGAAATCTCATCCGACGAACAGATGGTGTTGGTCGGAAAACTAGCTCTTTCCATATGTGAAAAGAACAGAGGGTGTTAGTAATATCAACGGTAGGGTTCTCGGAATTATCGTGGATTCCTAGTGATTTTTTGATGTCTTTCAAACGTTGCTCAGCTTCTTCCTTCACATCGCAAACTTTATGCAAAACATCCTTGGCTTCTCCAAATCTTCCTTTAGTCGCCAGCCACCTGGGGGACTCCGGGATCTTTATTACTCCAAAATTGAAGATAATCGGCGGCACAACGGCGATTCCGAGCATCAATCTCCATCCAAGTCTCAAGCTAAAACTGGAGAACACATTATTAGAAATCTATCCCAACATTAATCCCAATTTACGGCAAAGAAGATAAGAACCATATGCTATAAGCCGCCGATATCTCTGTTGTATACACCGGAACAATCATCAACGCGAACCCAACTCTGACGGCGGCAACACATCTCCCAGCAAGAATAACTCCAGAATTTGGACCATATCCCATGATAATTGAACCATACATGAAAACCACAGACGCCAAAACAATGATATACCGACGACCCAAGTAATCGGAAGCTCTATCGGCGCAAAGAGAACCCACCAAAGACTAAGGTTCATAATTCTTTCAATAAGCGAATAAAATTTTGGAAATGATCTTTCTCAAAATCGAATTTGAATAAAAAATTAATTTTAAATCATTTGCTTTTCACAATTGCGATTAAAGGTATTTTCCAGGGAAGGAATAAAATTGATAGTATTTACCTAGGTTCTCCGAAAAAGTTGTTGTTCCAAATGCTAATTTACATAATTAGATGATTGGGGTTAATTATCGTTTTAGGAGCGGGTAACATCACAATTCGTTATCGATTTCGTAGAGTTCTTAGGTTTTAATTACATTATATTGTTGTATAGATCTAACCCGATAAACACGGATAGATAATCCGAGTTGTATTAGAATCTAAATTATTGAATCATAATATGATTTGTGGTTCTCACCCTTCCATCCTCTCCCCATACTTTCTCACGCTTCTTCTCATCTTCCTCGCTGCCTGCCTCCTCAGCTTCTTCAGTCTAAATCCCCTTATTTCTACCTCCCTTACAAATGCAGATACCGAGTGGGTGCCAATCTTTTCGTAAGAACAGTTATTGGGTACTTAGACATGGAAGGAGTATTCCAAATGAGAGGGGTATTGTCGTTTCATCCCTGGTTTGTTCTTATTTTCCCTTTTTTGTATAGTTCTCTTCGTTGCCTATCCTATCTGCTTTTTGCCGACTTTTTTACAGGAAAATGGGGTTCTTGATGAGTATCAATTGGCAAGTGATGGAGTTAATCAGGCTCGTTTGGCTGGGGAATCTTTTCTCCAGGCAATTTACTTATTTCGTGTTTCTGATATTCTGATTGGATTACTGGCTATTTTCCTGGATAGATTATCTGACTGCACTTGTGTTTTTATGTATTTTTCATATGCCATTTTGGATGTTATAAGGAAATGCCAAAGGTCCATCATTGAGAAAATGAGTATCCATATAATATGATGTCTCTGAGGAGGGTTTTACGTCGATTAGCTTTTTATTTAGTTATTTTTGCAGCTTTTGAAAGAAAAGGAAATTGACCTTCAGAATGTCCGAATCTGCTATTCTCCATTCTCAAGAACCAGTCATACGGCAAATGTGGTGGCTTCTGTTTTAGGTATTCCATTTGAAGGATCACAATGCAAGGTAAGTCTTATATTCTGTTCAGTGGTAATGCTAAAGGTTCATAAGGTAGAAAAAAAATTGAACTACGTTTGGAATCACATTACTAGATTAAGTCTATTTGATTTGTAATCATGAGGAAAAAGAATATAGTTTATTTACCTTAGAACACTCGTTGAGACACTATGGATTCGAACATTATTTTTTTGAAACAATTTACTTTTAGATGGCTAGTTTACGTCAAAATCTTGTAGTTTTGCTATAAGTTTC
Source organism: Utricularia reniformis (assembly GCA_009725065.1). Lineage (NCBI taxonomy): Eukaryota > Viridiplantae > Streptophyta > Magnoliopsida > Lamiales > Lentibulariaceae > Utricularia > Utricularia reniformis. The sequence continues at coordinate 309,738 of RWGZ01001019.1, forward strand.
TCTGAAACTTTCGACCCTTTACTCTGAAAAATAGACAAATACCTTGCCTACTATCTGTGAACTTTACTGTTTCCTGCTATCGTAACATATCGGTCTGATGTGTGTGATTTATATTTTAGTTTTGTTTCTAGGCTATGCTGCAGATTCGTGAAAGATATTTTGGCCCTTTATTTGAGTTGAAGTCACATGAGAAGGTATCTTACATATTGGGAATTTTATTTTTTTAATTCAGTATTTTTTGTTTGTATATATCTTGTTGTTTTCCCAGGTTTGTACTCCATGTTCTCACTCACCCTAAGTAACTTCTGAAAAATGTTATTTTTTTGCATTATTGAAGTATGCCGAGATTTGGGCATTGGATGAGAAAGATCCCTTCATGAGTCCTGAGGGAGGAGAAAGTGTTGCAGATGTCTTCGCTAGGCTGGCAACTGCCTTAGAAGTAATGGAATCTGAATTTGAGGGGTAATAACAGATGCATCCCCACCCTATTTTCTCTTCATATTTTGAGATTTATGTATTTGTGCAAATACTCACTTGAAAATAGTACGCTAGAATGCAGAAAATAAGCCTTAAAGTCAACCATCATTAGGAAATCAGCTCAACACATAAAAAGTTTAATCTATTTTAACTGTTCTGAGGGCCTTTGCACATAAGAAGTTTCTGGCGTTTGAGTTTTTGACTACTTCAAAAATCATTCATTCCTGTGTTTCGCATTCAAATAGTATCATTTCGACGAAAAGATTGGGTAAAAGAATGAAACTGAAACATTTGTACTAGGGGACTTTTGTTTTTTGATGTCTGATCTTAAGCTGCAGATGCACGGTGTTGATAGTGAGTCATGGTGATCCTCTTCAGATATTGCAGACAATGTTTAAATCTACGAAGGATCATGGAAATGTAAATGAAGCTGGTGACCTGAAATCTCAAGTATTCAAAGCATCTGTTCTATCTCAGCACAGGAAGTTTGCTCTTGAAACTGGAGAACTTAGACAATTAACATAAACATCATGTCTTTTCAACCACTTATCTCTTATACTTGATTGTCACGTTTATTTTGATTATGAATGATGAGCTTGTTGATGTCATCTTCAATCAAGCAGTCTTATTATTTTCTTCGAGTTACTATTGTTCTCCTACACGCATGGGTATTTGCTCGATGTCACTCTAGAGAACATTCCTTCATAATAAATAAATGAGTTAGTTAAATCTTAAATCATGAATGTATCACTGAGCATCACTTTAGCACATCACCATACCCCAATGATGTCATAATGGCTTGAGTAAAACAACCATACGAGAGAATTTGCAAAATAGCGGTCTGCAAAAATGTTATTGGCAAAATAGCCTGTTTTGATAAAGATTTTGCAAAATAGCATGTTTTCATAAAATATTTGTTAAATAGCATACGTTTATATATTTTAATAAAACTAAATCAAATAATTTATATTATATATATATATATATTAATTAAAAATATATAATAAATTAAATTACAATATAATAATATTAATAAAATATTATATCGAACGACACGTNCTTGGGAGCCTTATGGATGGTCGCTACAGTCACCAGTCCAAACTCGTCTAGAAAATCCAACTCCAAGATCGGTCACTAACCTAGCTAGAAATAATTTGTATTGCATCCATTGTAACTTATTCATGTTTAAGAAACATTTTATAGTTCAGAGTTACCAAATAACGTCAAATGCTTTATATAAAATAGCGTCTTAAGTTCATAACATTGCATGTTCGAGGGATCTCACTTCCATCCAGATTTTCTAGCATATAAGCCCCAGCACATAGGTTCTTCAGGACCCGATAGGGACCTTCCCAATTCATGTCTAGCTTCCCAACATTTCTCTGAACTCTTACATTCCTGAGAACGAGGTCGCCTTTTGAGAACTCTCTAGGCACAACCCGTTTGTTATGAGCTCGCTCCATTGTTCTTTGATAAGCACACATGCGAGCATAGATGACGTTTCTTTTTTCTTCAATCATTTCCAAGTCCAAGGATCTTCGCTCATCATTCAGATGTTCATCATACTGGGTTATCCGAGGTGATCTTATGCTACCTCCACTGGACTGACCGCTTCGGACCCATATACCAAAGAGAATGGAGATTCCTGGGTCATTGAACGGAGAGTAGTGCGGTAAGCCCATAAAACCTCGTAGATGTGATCGGACCACTTTCCCCCAAAATCTTCCAACTTAGTTTTTAATCCCTTTAGGATAACTTTGTTGGACACCTCCGTAAATTCGTTGGTTTGGGGGTGAGCCACCGATGAAAAGTGTTGAGCGATACCCAATTTGACGCAAAGATCCCGAACGGCTTTTCCGCGGAATTGAAGTCCATTATCAGATACAAAAGCTCGATATACTCCAAAGCGGCATATGATGTTCCTCCATAGGAAGTGCTTCACAACCTTTTCGGAGATAATAGCCACCGCTTTAGCCTCGATCCACTTTGTATAATATTCAACAGCGACAATGCAAAACTTTCGCTGCTGGACCGATCGAAGAAACGGTCCCAAAATGTCAATTCCCCATCTGTTAAATGGACAAGGGAGTGGGGTCATTGACAAAGATTCCCCCGGCAATTGGAGAACTGGAGAATGATGGTGGCAAGCAGCGCAACGTCTTGTGTACTTCTTAGCATACTCAAGGAGCGTCGGCCAGAAATACCCGGCTCTAATAATGCGATGATATAGCGATCGGGCACCCGAATGTATACCGCACACCCCTTCATGAACATAAATCATGACGGCCTCAGCCTCTATAGGGGATAGGCATCGAAAGAGCGGTCCTTCGAAGCTTTTCTTGAATAAGTTCCCGTCATTCAGCACATATCGCGTTGCTTGGGTTTCAATTTTCTTGGCCTCTGATGCATTTTCCGGTAGATGGCAGTTGGTCAGGTACTTGACAAAAGGGGCCATCCACGTGGTATCTACTGGTGAGTCAACGGCGTTAATATTTAAGTTTTGGAGATCATGGCATAAAGCTCCCACCTCCTCAAACGACTGTTCGGTCACATAAATTTCAACTGAAGGTCGGTCCTGAATATGGACCGATACTGTGCCAGGTAAGCCCGTAGCCAGTCTGGCTAACGAATCGGCCACCTTGTTTTGTTCTCTAGGCACGTTGTTAAGTGAGAACTCACGGAACTTTTTTGCCATTTCCAAGACCTTCGCATGGTATAGGTTCATGGTTAGCTCATGTGTTTCGAATCGTCCTGCGAATTGCTCCACCACCAATTTGGAGTCTGAGAATATTCGCACTTTTGCAACTCCCATCTTTTGGGCTAAGGTCATCCCTGACAAAACGACCTCGTATTCCACCACGTTATTCGTTCCAGAAAACAAGAACTTGACCGCGGAGTGTATAACGTCGCCTTGAAGTGTAGTAAGGGTGATGCCCGCTCCTTTTCCCCTGAAGGTTGATCCGTCAGCATAAATGGCCCACCGGTCGTAATCTTGGTTTAGAAATATGAGCGATCGGGTCATCTCGACCATGAAATCCGCGAGGACTTGAGCTTTGATCGCCCTTCGGGGAACGAATTCCAGATACATGTATCTGATCTTGATCTTCCACTTGGCCAACCTTTCATTCAAATCCGCCTGACTCAAGACTGCCTTCAAAGGCTGATCAGTATACGCATAAACCTTTCGGCCTTCGGAATAATGCTTAAGCTTAGATATAGCTTTCTGCAAGGCCAACATGAATTTCTCCAAGGTTGTGTATCTGGTTTCGGCTGGTACCAGAGAATGGCTCACGTAGTAGACAGGTCGATGAATATCATCCCCAATGGTCACCAGGGCTGCGCTGACTGCGGCTTCTGACACGGCCAAATATAACCCTAAGGGTTCATGGCACGTTGGGCTCACCATTACAGGAGGAGTGCTCAAATAAGTCTTTAAGTCGGAAAATGCCCGATCTCACTCTTCGGTCCAACCAAGATGGCTGGCTTTCCTTAATGTCCTGAAAAAAGGTAGAGCCTGGTCTGTGGACCTAGAAATAAACCTGCTCAGCGCCGCCAATCGGCCAGTCAGCCTTTGAAATTCTCGCTTGTTTCTCGGAGGTTGCATGTCAATAATAGCCTGGACTTTCTCCGGATTAACCTCGATGCCTTTCTCAGAAACATAATATCCAAGGAATTTGCAACTTCGAATCCCGAAGCAACACTTGTTTGGATTTAGTTTGAGTTTATATTTATGGCATACTTCGAAACAGCGAGACAAGTAAGGAATATGATCTTCATCATTCATGGACTTGACAATCATATCATCAACATACACTTCCATAATGTGGCCTATCAAATCCCTAATGATCTTGTTGACCAGCCTTTGGTATGTTGCTCCGGCGTTCTTTAAGCCGAAAGGCATAACCTCGTAGCAATAAACGTCGTCTTCTATCATGAATGATGACTTCTTTTGATCTTTCTTAGCGAGGAAGATCTGATGGTACCCGGAGTAAGCGTCCATGGTACTCATCATGGTGCTGCCAACCACAACATCCACCAATCGGTCAATGTGTGGCAAGTTTTTGAACCAGGTCCGGGCATCGCCCTGCAACCCTGCCACGAAGATGCGTCACTTCAATGAGTCAGAGGCCCGAACGGTCCCCATCCTGAGCTCGAAATCTACGACGTGATCGATTGGATCACCGTCGCCTCTGAATACTGGTAACCCTTCAGGGTTATGGTATTATCGATCGGGGACTGCCGCCCAGATCTCTTCGGAAAACGGAAGCATCAAATCTCCCAATGCGGCGGAGACGCCTCCAGATTGTTGGGATGATGCCTGGGCCATATGTAGATTATGCCATCAGTCATCATCCTTGCTCCGCCTTATCGGGGCATCCATTGCCCGATCAAGTAGTCCAGGATTGCGCCCCAGATTAGGCCCGCAATCCCTCTACGTTCGCAGAGTTTCCAACTCCCTGGTGAGCTCGTCGATGCGCCTCTGCATCTGTTCCTGGTACGTCCCAGGAACGGGAGTTGGAGTTCTGATTGGAGGAGGCGGAGTAGATTGGTATCTCGGCCTCCTCATTGTCACTCCGCGCCTGATAATCTCCTCTTCATCGGAGCTCAGCGCGTATGGGTCGCTTTCGTACCCTCTGTTTGCTGGAACAGGGCTTGTGATAGCCGGTGGTTCTGTTCCACTCCTCTTCGACGTAACTTCCAATATAACTTTCCTGACAACAACTTCCAGATCCTGTAAAGAGAACGTTGAAGCTGGAAGGCTGCTAGGAAGCGTGTCACTATCGTTCGTCGAAGTTTCAGTTGCCATGCCTTTGATTATCCTATCCCGGGTAATGACCTCAAATGGGGATTAGAAACTCGTCCCCACGGACGGCACTAAACTGTTGTGGTTCGAAAATCGGGGGTGTCAACAGTCGACCGGTTCGTAGCAAGACGAACTCGATTATAATTTATTTGATGTGTGGAGAACGATAATAAACCAAAGGAAAAGAGACACGGCAGTTTTAGAATGGAAAACCTCAAAGATGAGTAAAAAACCACTTGACTAAGGGCTAAAGAAAATGCCCTTAGTCGGCTCAATAAGCAAAGTAGTAATCACAGAGGTCATGTTTGTTCTTTTTTACAGCAAAGGGAAAGAGAAGTATCAAAAATAAATCGACGGAAGATTCTCTATGCGAAAGCTCGAAGGAAAATCGGAAGATCCTTTTTTCACACCCCAAGTGTCCTTTTTATACTCCCACTGTGCTGTGTACAATAGGGTGTCGTTTTGTACCTGTCCTTTGCGGCTAGGTCGGCTAATGTCAGGCGGAACAGCCGGGGGGAACAGCTTCACAGAGCTGCATGGCGCTAGACCTTTCGGCGCTACTAGCCGGCTATTCCCTGGCTATGGGAGGCTCGTACGACTTCGCCGGACCACGCTTATGACAAGGCTGTCGAGGGTTGTCGTTGCATGGGAGGAGCATGGATAGCCCGAAGCAGGGCCTGTAAGATGTGGACCGATCGGTCTTGGCACATGGGAGAAGCTGGGCCCTACTTATCGGGATCGATCATTATGAACGGTCGATCGGGCCACAAAGTTCGGCTTACGTTGTTTGGGCTCCTCTAATCAAGCTTGGTCCTGATCATGTCCGAGGTACCGGGTTCCTGTGATCTCATCACCACCCATTGCAAATCCACGCCCACAAAATAAAATAGAGAGAAATACGGAGAAAAATGAAATATGATTCTCATTCACTTATCTCAATAAAAGAGTATTATGTTGTTTAAATACCAGCATTATACCATGAGAATTGTTTCACTAAATTCAATCCAACCCAACTCATTTAATCCAACTCTTTTAAATAATTTGATGTTTTTTTTATAATAATTTAATGTAACCGTTTTAATTATATGCATCTCTATCTCTATATTCTAAAATCGGACCGTAAACACAAACTAGTTTATAACCAGTTTAACTCGCTTTTGAATTTTTAATATCTTTTTAATTATTTAACTCATTATGTTAGTATTTTCTTCCAAGTTTAATATAGTATTCACCTAATAATAACAACAAACGTCAATTGGATACAAAGAAGTTGTGATTTCCTATTCCGAAATCTCTATCAAATTCCAAACAAAATATTAACATTCAGTAAAACAAAGAAGCTGTGATTTCCCGTGTTCAAAGAAGTGGCTTCCAGATCATTATCCTTGACGTTTGATTTTGAAATGAAGACATCCCTAACACAATTAGTCACAACTAAATCCTAATGAGATTTTCATAATTGCATCTAGAGGGAGGAACATAGCATTCAGATGTGTCCTTCCATGGACCCGAAGTGTTGCTACAATTCTACAAATTCTCTCATTTCCATTCTCTGGTTTGTGGATCATTAGATCAGCCACTATTAAATCCTCAAAAGCATAGAACCTTTAGTTGATTGGTTTGAAAGATGGAGGAGTTGGCATCCAAAGGTCGTGCCTCTTATATCAATCTCGTAACCCTAGACATTAAACTTGAATTGGAACGGTTTTATTCCCAAGTTAATTGCAAATCTAACTATGTCGCTAGTCTGATAGAGATGGGTCCAATGAAACATTACATATCATGCATCATATTCTCGGTCCTTGTGAACTCTCGTACAAGCCTTATAAAAAATCCACCCACATTTCTTGGTGAGTTGACAAAAAATGATAAAGATATTAAAGTGGAGGAAACCATTGTTACTCTCCATGGGAAAAATATTATGTTGCATGAAAACCTACTGAGAAGAAATTGTACCCTTCTAACAAAGAAGGAAGATCAAAAGAAGTGAATTCATGTAAAACTCAGGACATGGATGCTGATGTGGACCAAAGCGAATATTGTCAGTTTGATCATCACACTTCAAAGTTCCGTATTCCTAGAAATTGCATCAAAGAACTGGTAAAAGAAGGAGTTCATGAGTGCAAAAAGGAATGGTTGATGATAAGAAGTGAGAGACTGATGATCGTCGCTATGCACCTCGATAACGTAAAGACCGAGAGCATGAAAATCGTATGAGCATGATGATCAGTACGCGCGTCTCTTTCGAGAGCAAAACCAACAGTTGGGACATAATAAAGGTAGAAGGAATTATCGTGGGGGCACCGATGGAGACGAAATGAACAAAGGCAACGAAGGCCTCAAAACGCCCCTATGTTAACTCTACCATCACTTTCTCCAGGGCACCCTACACCCGACAACATCAATTTGTTCAAAAACAATGCCGAGATCACTTATCATGACATCTTTGTAATTTCACGATGTGATCAATGGATCACTTTGTAATTTCAAGTCTGTTGCTCTCGTCAGATAATTCTTGGATATGACGCTCCAGTTCCAAAACTCGGGCCGTTGCGGAGTTCGCAGCTGCTTGGGCCTCTCTCGCCTTAGAGGTAGCTATTGAAAGCTCAGTGCCCGCTCCAAGCAGCTCTCCATTCAAGTGGTCCCGATCGGCCAGGACCGATTCCAGCTCTTGTTGCTTGATCTCGACTTGCCACTGAGCTAAGGTAAGTCGACTTTCTAGATCTTCAGAAGCCGAAAAGATGTTTCGGCTTAGCTGGATGGCAGAGGCAAGGTCCAGAGCCCTTTTATGTGTATGCAAGAAACAGTCTGGATCAATAACAAAGACCCGATTGGGCAGCAAGAGTTGAAGATAACTTACCACGGCCTGGGACTCCAGAAAGGATAGCACCAGGCCGGAGAGTGCGCCGTCGATACCGATGGGTCATTTATGTTGACGGATCAACCTTCGGGGGAAATGGAGACATTATCCATTCCGCGGTCAAGTTCTTATTCAGTAGAACGAACAACATGGTGGAATACAAGGCAGTGCTGTCGGGGATGACCTTAGCCCGAAAGATGGGAGTTGCTAAAGTGTGAATGTTCTCGGACTCCAAGATGGTGGTAGAACAGTTCGCAGGAAGATTTGAAACACATGAGCCAACCATGAAGCTATATTGTGCAAAGGTCCTGGAGTTGTCAAAGAAGTTTAGTGAATTCTCACTTGACCATGTGCCTAGAGAACAAAATAAGGTGGCAGATGCATTAGCCAGACTGGCTGCAGGCCTACCAGATATTGGACCAGGCACCGTATCGGTCCACATTCAGAATTGACCTTGAGTCGAGATATCTATGACTGAACAGTTACTTGAAGAAATTGAGGTTTTATGCCATGAACTTTAGGACCTGAAAGTAAACGCCATTGACGCGCCAGGGGAACTCACATGGATGAACCCCTTTATCAAATATATGACCAACGGCCATCTACCAGAGAATGCATCTGAGGCCAGGAAGATTGAGACCCGGGCCATGCGATATGTGCTGAACGACGGGCGGCTATTTAAGAGGAGTTTTGAAGGACCGCTCTTGCGATGTCTGTCCCTTATTGAGGCTGAGGCCGTCATGATTTATGTTCATGAGGGGATATGCGGTATACACTCTGGAGCCCGATCTCTATATCATCGCATTATTAGGGTCGGGTATTCTTGGCCGACGCTCCTGAGGATGCTAAAAAGTACACGAAGCGCTGCGCTGCTTGCCAACATCATGCTCCGGTTTCCCAATTACCACGAGCACCCCTATCAATGACTCCACTTTCTTGTCCGTTCAATAGATGAGTGATTGATATCTTGGGACCGTTTCCCCGATCGGTAAAGCAGCGGAAGTTCTGCATAGTGGAGGTTGAGTATTACACAAAGTGGATCGAGGCTAAAGTGGTGGCTATTATTTCCGAAAAGGTGGTGAAACACTTCCTATGGAGGAACATTATAAGCCGCTTTGGAGTGCCTCGAGCTTTTGTATCAGACAACGGACTTCAATTCCTCGGTAAGGCCGTTCGGGATCTTTGCGTCAAATTGGGTATTGCTCAGCATTTCTCGTCGGTGGCCCACCCCCAAACTAACGGATTGACGGAGGTCTCCAACAAGGTTATCATGAAGGGATTGAAATCTAAGTTGGAAGATTTGGGAGGAAAGTGGCCCGATCACATTTACGAAGTTCTATGGACTTACCGGACCACACCCCGCTCAACGATGCAGGAATCTCAATTTTCTTTGGTATACGGGTCTGAAGCGGTCAGTCCAATGGAGGTTGCCATACGATTACCTCGAATCACCCAATATGACGAGCATTTGAATAACAAACGAATGTCTTTGGATTTGGAACTTGATGAGATCCCCGGAACCCAATACCTCGGACATGATCAGGACCAAGCTTGATTAGAGGAGCCCAAACAACGTAAGCCGAACTTGGAGGCCCAGATACAGCCCACATGAATGAGTGGCCCATCCAGGCCAGGTGGCCCGATCGGCCATTCATAACGATCGGTCCCGATAGGTAGGGCCCAGCTTCTCCCGTGCGCCAAGACCAATCGGTCCACACCTTACAAGCCCTGCTTCGGGCCATCCATATTCCTCACATGCAACGACAACCTTTGATAGCCTTGTCAGAAGCGTGGTCCGACGAAGTCGTACGAGCCTCCCTTAGCTAGGGAATAGCCGGCTAGTAGCGCCGAAAGGTCTAGCGCCGTGCAGCTCTATGAAGCCGTTCCCGGCGGCTATTCCGCCTGACATTAGCCGACCTAGCCGCAAATGACAGACACAAAACGACACCCTACTGTACACAGCACAGTAGGAGTATAAAAAGGACACTTGGGGTGTGAAAAAAGATCTTCCGATTCTCCATTAAGCTTTCGCATATAGAACCTTCAATCGATTTATTTTTGATACTTCTCTTTCCATTTGTTGTCTAAAGAACAAACATGGTCTTTGTGATTATTACTTTGCTTATTGAACCGACTAAGGGCATTCTCTCTAGCCCTTAGTCAAGTGATTTTTTCCTCATCTTTGAGGTTTTCCACTCTAAAACTGCCGTGTCCCTTTACCTTTGGTTTATAATCGTTCTCTACACATCAAATAAATTATAACCGAGTTCGTTTTGCTACGAACCGGTCGACTGTTGATATCCCCGGTTTTCGAACCACTGGCGCCGTCCATGGGGACGAGTTTCTAATCCCCATTTGAGGTCTTTTCCCGGGATATGATAATCAAATGCATGGCAACTGGAACTTCGACGAACGATAGTGACACGCTTCCCAGCAGCCTTCCAACTTCAACGTTCTTTTTACAGGACCTGGAAGCTGTTGTCAGGAAAGTTATATTGGAAGTTATCGAGGTGACGGTGATCCGATCGATCACGTCGCGGATTTCGAGTTGAGGATGGGGACCGTTCGGGCTTCTAACTCATTAAAGTGCCGCATCTTCGCGGCAGGGTTGCAGGGCGATGCCCGGACCTGGTTCAAAAACTTGCCGGCCCGATCCATACAGTCGTATGGCGGATTCATCCTGGCTTTCACAAAGCAGTTCGCTCCAAATGTAGGACCGCCTCGTAACAGGCAGGAACTATATGACATGAAGTATTTCCCGACGAAGATGAGTCTTCGTTCTTATATGGAGAAGTTCAACCGAACTGCTCGGGGTATCAAGTTGGAGCTCCGAGACAAAATCGATATCTTGCAGCAGGTCTTGGGACCGTGTGGCCTTTCGGACAACCTTGTGAAGAGCCCACCGTCCACCTTGGGGAAGCTCCTTCAGAAAATCAACAAGTACATCAAGGTGGATGAAGCCCTGGGAGCGGGATATCGAAAGCCTCGCGGGAATTCTGATCCCGCAGTTGACCATAGGGTATCTTACCCTAAGAGACAGCCGCAGGAAGTTGCGGCTGTGGCTGAAAAGATCGTCCCCCCTTAGAAGGAGTACAATCGGGTCTATTGCGAGTTGCATCACAACGGCGATCACCCGACGTTGAAATGCCCGCTACTCATAGAGACAGTAGCGGCAATGAACAAGGAAAAGCCCGATCATGATGATCGCAGGGGCAAGCGGGCTGACTCTCCCCAAACGGGCCATCAGGGTGACGACCATCACATGCCGAGGGGAATAGACAATCAGGGTCAGCCCCGACACTACCACGACCGGGCGGGAGACCGAAGGTCCCCCTAACCCGAACAGTATAGAGGCTAGCACGGTCAAGAGAACCGTGCCCAGGGCCGATGGAGGAGATGGCGGGGCCGTGGCGGCAGGGCCCCGCAAAATGAATGGGAAAGAAGGGAGCAGCCAGCTCCCCCACCTACAGCAGTGGGCACCCAACCTCCCCCAAATGAGGAGGTGCCCAGAGAAAGAGAGGTCGCCGGAGACATTTATGTTATCTCCGGCTGAATAAGGATTAACTAGTCGGTCAGGGACCGAAAAAGAGCAGCGGGGTGAGGAGTTTCCCGAAAGCTCCGAATCTGTGGCGCTGGTCAAGTACGAATCGGCTGAGCGGTCCTCGACCTTTGAGGGCAATATCATATTTACCGCAGACGATCGAGAAGGGGTTACCGATCCGTGTGATGATCCCCTCATCATCACTGGAGTTATCGCCGACCGACGGGTCCATAGGATTCTGGTGGACACCGGGGCTTCATGCAATTTGATAAAGCGTGAAGTGGCGGAGATGCTAGGAGCCGCGGCCCATGATCTCCCTATCGCCAATATAACCCTCTGGTCGTTCGACCAAAGAAGTGTTATCCCGTGCGGGAAAATTCTTTTCCCATTCACTCTAGGAGAACCGGGCAGGGACCGATCGGAAACTCTGGAATTCATAGTCGTTGAAGTCGATCTGGCTTACAACGCTATCATTGGACGGACCGGCCTTAGTAAGTATGAGGCGGTCTCTTCTACGTACCATATGATGTTCAAGTTCCCCTCCACTCATGGAGTGATTTCTGTTAAGGGGAACCAGAAAGTAGCAAGATAGTGATACATGAGTTCGTGCCGAACCTTGGCACCAATCAAGAGAGCTCGGGTGGATTTGCTCGAAGAGCCCCCGCACCCGAGGCAAGCTATGGAACCAGTTGGGTTCAAGATTATCAACTTGGTTGAGGATGACTCAACCAAGACTACTCGCATCGGGGCACATCTAGCCCCGATCTTCGAAGAAGAGCTGGTCTGCTTGTTGAGAAGCAATGTGGACATCTTCGCTTGGACCGCGGACGATGTTCCAGGGATTGACCAATCCGAGAGTGAGCATCGGATCAACACTGAGCCCGGAACCAAGCCTATTAGGCAAAAGAGGAGACGCTATTCTCGTGAGAAGATTGAAATCATCCGGGTAGAGGTGAAAAGATTGCTGCGGTCGGGTTTCATCAGGGAGATTCACTACACTGAGTGGGTTGCAAACCTTGTGGTGATCTCCAAGGCAGATGGGAAGTGGAGGATGTGCGTGGATTTTACCGACGTCAACAAGAGCTGTGAGTCGGACCCTTTCCCACTGCCATACATTGACCAATTGGTGGATGTTGTGGCTGGCAGCACCATGATGAGTAACATGGACGCTTACTCCGGGTACCATCAGATATTCCTCGCTAAGGTAGATCAAAAGAAGTCATCATTCATGACAGAAGACGACGTTTATTGCTACGAGGTTATGCCTTTCGGCTTAAAGAAGGCCGGAGCAACATACCAAAGGCTGGTCAACAAGATCTTTAGGGATTTGATAGACCCTATTATGGATGTGTTTGTCGATGATACGATTGTCAAGTCCATGAATGATGAAGATCATATTCCTTATTTCTCTCGATGTTTCGAAGTATGCCGTAAATGTAAGCTCAAACTTAATCCAAACAAGTGTTGCTTCGGGATTCAAAGTTGCAAATTCCTTGGATATTATGTTTCTGAGAAAGTCATCAAGGTTTAATCCTGAGAAAGTCCACGCAAATATTGACATGCAACTTCTGAGAAACAAGAGAGAATTTCAAAGGCTAACTGGCCGATTGGCGGTGCTGATCAGGTTTATTTCTAGGTCCACGGACCGGGCTCTCTTTTTTTTCAGGACATTAAGGAAAGCCAGCCATCTCGGTTGGACCGAAGAGTGCGATCGGTCATTTTCCGACTTGAAGACTTATTTAAGCACTCCTCTTGTAATGGTGAGCCCAACGTGCCACGAACCCTTAGGGTTATATTTGGCCGTGTCAGAAGCCGCAGTCAGCGCAGCCCTGGTGACCATTGGGGATGATATTCACTGACCTGTCTACTATGTGAGCCATTCCCTGTACCAGCAAAACCAGATACACAACCTTGGAGAAATTCATGTTGGCTTTGCAGATAGCTATATCTAAGTTTAAGCATTATTTCGAAGGCCAAAAGGTTTATGTGGATACTGATCAGCCTTTGAAGGCAGTTTTGAGTCAGGTGGACTCCAATGAAAGGTTGGCAAAGTGGAAGATCAAGATCAGCTCCATGTATTTTAAATTCGTTCCCCGAAGGGCGATCAAAGCTCAAGTCCTCGTGGAATTCGTGGTCCAGATGACCCGATCGCTCATATTTCTAAACCAAGAGGACGACCGGTGGGTCATTTATGTTGACGGATCAACATTCGGGGAAAGGAAGCGATCATCACCCTTACTACACTTCAAGGCGACGTTATCCACTCCGCGGTCAAGTTCTTGTTTTCTGTACCGAATAACGTGGTGGAATACGAGGCCGTTTTGTCGGGGATGAACTTAGCCCAAAAGATGGGAGTTGCAAAAGTGCGAATGTTCTTAGACTCCAAATTGGTGGTGGAGCAATTCGCAGGACGATTCGATACACATGAGCCAACCATGAAGCTATACCATGCGAAGGTCTTGGAAATGGCAAAAAAGTTCTGTGAGTTCTCACTTGATCACGTGACTAAAGAACAAAACAAGGTGGCAGACTCGTTAGCCAGACTGGCTGCAGGCTTACCAGACGTTGGACCAGGCACAGTATCGGTCCATATTCAGGACCGACCTTCGGTTGAAATTTCTATGACCGAACAGTCGTTTGAGGAGGTGGGAGCTTTATGCCATGAATTCTAAGACTTAAAGATAAACGCCATTGACTCACCAGTAGATACCACGTGGATGGCTCCTTTTGTCAAGTATCTAACCAACGGCCATCTACCGGAAAATGCATCAGAGGCTAGGAAAATTGAAACCTGGGCGACACGATATGTGCTGAATGACGGGCACTTATTCAAGAAAAGCTTTGAAGGACCGCTCTTGCGATGTCTATCCCATATAGAGGCTGAGGCTGTCATGATTTATGTTCATGAAGGGGTATGCGGTATACATTCGGGGGCCCGATCGCTATATCATCGCATTATTAGAGCCAGGTATTTCTGGCCAACGCTCCTTGAGGATGCTATAAAGTACACAAGACGTTGTGCTGCTTGCCAACACCATTCTCCAGTTCCCTAATTGCCGGGGGCATCTTTGTCGATGACACCACTTCCTTGTCCATTTGACAGTTGCGGAACTGACATTTTGGGACCGTTTCCTCGATCGGTCCAGCAGCGAAAGTTTTGCATTGTGGCTGTTGAATATTATACAAAGTGGATCGAGGCTGAAGCGGTGGCTATTATTTCGAAATGGTTGTGAAGCACTTCCTATGAAGGAACATCATAAGCCGCTTTGGAGTACCTCGAGCTTTTGTATCTGATAATGGACTTCAATTCCGCGGAAAAGCCGTTCGGGATCTTTGAGTCAAATTGGGTATCGCTCAACACTTCTCATCGGTGGCTCACCCCCAGTAAAACGGATTGACGGAGGTGTCCAACAAAGTTATCCTGAAGAGATTAAAAACTAAGTTGGAAGATTTTGGGGGAAAGTGGCCCGATCACATCTACGAGGTTCTATGGGCTTACCGCACTACTCCCTGTTCAACGACCCAGGAATCTCCATTCTCTTTAGTATATGGGTCCTAAGCGATCAGTCCAGTGGAGGTAGCCATAAGATCACCTCAGATAACCAAATATGACGAGCATCTGAATAATGAGCGAAGATCCTTGGATTTGGAAATTATTGAAGAGAAAAGAAACGCCATCTATGCGCGCATGTGTGCTTATGAAAGATCAATGGAGCGATCTCATAACAAACGGGTCGTGCCCAGAGAATTCTTAGAAGGCGACCTCGTTCTCATGAATGTAAGAGTTCAAAGAAACGTTGGGAAGCTTGACAGGAATTGGGAAGGGCCCTATCGGGACCTGAAGAACCTAGGTGATGGGGCTTATAAGCTAGATAATCTGGATGGAAGTGAGATCCCCCGAACCTGGAATGTTATGAACTTAATGTGCTATTTTATATAAAGCATTTGACGTTATTTGGTAACTCTGAACTATAAAATGTTTCTTAAACATGAATAAGTTACAATGGATGCAATACAAATTATTCCTAGCTAGGTGAGTGACCGATCTTGGAGTTGGATTTTCTGGACGAGTTTGGACTGGTGACTATAGCGATCATCCATAAGGCTCCCAAGTAGTGTGACCGCTCTGACGAGTCAGTTGCTTCCACGCTTGCTGAGCACTTAGATGAATCCCATACTCTCAAAACTCACTACGAACTCAATTTCCCCTTCAAACGGCTCTCATCACCTAGAAGTAGCTCTTGCCTCATTGTGCTTGATCCATGAGCGAGATAACAAGGACCGAGTTAACCTGTCAAATTGCAAGCCGAAGCTCGCCATGGGATTATTTTAAGAACTGGGGCTTCGGCTAAAATTTGTCATGGGACTCATGGAGAACCATGGCAACGCCGCCAAAGTCATAATATTTTATAGGGACGGATTCAAGTGTGGTCTATTGGTGTGGTTGGAATTTCCTAACTTACTAAACTTAGCATGATTCAGAGTTAAGTTAAGAAGACCGTTCGGTCCAGATTTAGCTTAAGCCCCGACCTTATACTTAGCAAAAAAGGATATCTTATTCAAAAATATGGAGTTCACAAATACAGAAAGGAAAGAACTGGAAGTTCAAATCCTAATATATTTGTCCTTCTTCCTTATCTACTCCCCCAAACTTCTCCGCAATCCATGCCTTGAGATCCTACACTTTCTTTCCCCTTTCTTCAACTATTTCGTTGACCGATCTCTCCATCAGGTCAAAGAGTGGATAGTTGGGATCATTTTCCAGCTGGGGTTCATCTAACTCGGGAATCTCACGGAAGCTTCCATCCTTGGTTAGAGGGTCGATCGTTTCCCAACGATCATCTTCAGGATCCGGACCAGACTTGCTAATCATTTGGTCCTTCATATTGTCCATATACTGTGAGACGCTTGGTCGATAAACGTTTGCCGCTAAGGCAAACATTAGGGGCGATCGGGCAAAACCTAAAAGGGCTTCCCGAACCGCACCCTCAGTTGATCCTTGGACCCTAACCAAGTCTTCCTTCAGTGCTTCCCTTTCTTCCTTCAAGGCATTCTTTTCTTCCTGGGACTGCAGGAAAAGCCTGTTGCTCTCGTCAGATATCTCTTGAATCTGACGCTCCAATTCCAAAACGCGGGCCGTGGCGGAGTTAGCAGCTGCTTGGGCTTCTCCGGCCTTAGAAGCAGCTAGGGAGAGCTCAGTACCCGCTCCAAACAGCTCTCCATTCAAATGGTCTCGATCGGCTCGTACCGATTCCAGTTCTTTCTGTTTGATCTCAACTTGCCGCTGAGCTAAGGCAAGTTGGCTTTCCAGATATTCAGACTCCGAGGAGATGCTTCGGCTAAGCTGGACGGCAGAAGCGAGGTCCAAAGCCCTTCTATGTGCCTGCAAGAATCAAATTGGAATAAGAACCTATACTCGATCGGGGCAGCATGAGCAGAATACTGCTTACCACAGCTTGGGACTCCAGATAGGCTAGCACCAAGTAGGGAAGCGTGCCATCAATACCGGGCGGGTTTGTCCTCATCAAGAGCCGGTATTCTTCAAGGGCGGCATCTTTCCATGAAGAGGGGACCCTTTTCGGTCCCCGGGATTTAGAAACGGAGACTACCATCTCCTGGATAGCCTCCCGAATTACCTCAGGATTAGACGAGGACGGGGCCGATCTCTCCCCGATTGTGACCCCTTTCGTTGGGATCGGGGCAGCGGGCCTGCTCACAGTTGACCGCAGCCTTTTGTACTGCTTTGGGGCTTCCTCTTCGGGGCTCCACTTGCTCGTCGACGCGGAGACTGGAGGTCTCGGTGCTCTATCCCCTAAGCTGGATGAAGGGCGGACGTCTTCGACCCGCATTGACCCCTGCACCAACAACCGCACGACATTAAGATCCAGAGAGAAGTTATTCCCAATTCTGTACATGGCAGGAAGGCCTCATGAGCGCATCCTCTTAGAAATCACCTCATCCACCTCCTCCATCGATCGGGGCTCTGGCCTTTGGCTGCTGGATCTCCCCGATGATCGTGAAGGCTCAGTCGCAGCGCTGGGCTTAGGTTTGGACGCTTGCAGCTGAGCCTCCCTCTTAGCTTTTGAAGCAGCAGCAACCGCAGCAAGTCGATTTCCAGACATTGTATCAGTGGAAACTGCAAAAGAAAAATAATAAGGATTAGGAAATATGAACTAAAGGAAGCTAAGTCGTACCCGTTTCTTCTGACTCCGATGAGTCAGAGCTAGAAAAGATACCCATCGGGACAGGGGCTCCAATTCTTCCTGCTACCCAATCTCTAACAACTTCTTCTCCCGAAGGATGTCTATTCTTTTCAGACGCCTTTCGGGCGGAGGAAGCATTGCCAAGGTGTTGGCAATATTCTGGTGGGATGGATTGAACCGGCTTCGGTCCAATTTCCCGATGTCAGGGTGGGTTGTTAGGAATATAACTTTCAGCAGGTCCTCCATTGGGATGTCTATCCAGATGTAGCAAGATTCTCATTCATGAAGGGAATCTTCCTTGTCTACGATAATACAGTCCTTCGTTCGGGTCGCTATATAATACAACCTGCGACCTCCTAACAACCTCCTTCTTCTACGGGATCCCACCAGGAATAGATTGAAAAAGTGCCTGAGGGTTGGCTCTACCCTCTGTTTGTGGCAATAATAAATGAAGGCGATGATATAAATATAACTGCCCGGAAAAAGAGCAAAAGTCAGGCAGTGAATCTTCCGAAGAACGGCCGCGACAAAAGGGTGAAGGGAAAATCGCAGGCCTGATCTCAGGGAGGCATAGCTATCGGGTATGGCGTTAGCCGGAACGTTCATCTAGGCGGAAAGGAAGCAAGGAACGTCCTCCTTCCCCCTCCAGATGGGATAATTAGCTGGAATGGAAAATTTGACCCGAAATGCGTTGAGGTACATTGTTGATATGTCAGGATACCTAGCCCTACGAGATGCCATGGATGGTTACCTTAGAATTTATGAGAAGGTTGGAGTTGAGGAACTGTTGAGCAAAATCGCCGGAGAATTCTAAAGCTGGAACAGTTTGTCGCAAAGTGTGATAATGGCTGCACAGGGCAAAAATCCCGACCTTTATACAGCGTATTACTCAATCACGGAGTGACACGTCATCACTGCAGGCGGCTGCAGTCTGACAGTATGTCCTTCCATTGGAATACGGAAAGGTGTTACCTATCACAGAGCCTAGAATTACCCTTTTACCCTCAACCGCTATGGATTTCAAATTTGAAAATTCGCGTCATGAAATTTCTAAGTGCAGGATCGGTCCCCAAGGACACCGTTAAAACCTGTTCGTTTAAATGTTTCCGTTGCTGCGATCGGGCACTTATGCACAAACGATCTCAATCTGATGATCGAACCCCGATCACCACCACAGTGGCGATAGAGTCCGAGGGGCTAGTGATGAGATCCCCGGAACCCGGTACCTTGGAAATGATCAGGACCAAGCTTGATCAGAGGAGTCCAAACAACGTATGCCGAACTTGGAGGCCCAGATCCAGCCCACATGAATGAGTGACCCATCCAGGCCAGGTGGCCCGATCGGCCATTCATAACGATCGGTCCCGATAGGTAGGGCCCAGCTTCTCCCGTGCGCCAAGACCGATTGGTCCACACCTTACAGGCCCTGCTTCGGGCCATCCATATTCCTCACATGCAATGACAACCTTCGACAGCCTTGTCAGAAGCGTGGTCCGGCGAAGTCGTACAAGCCTCCCTTAGCCAGGGAATAGCCGGCTAGTAGCGCCATGCAGCTCTATGAAGCTTTTCCCGGCGGCTATTCCGCCTGACATTAGCCAACCTAGCCGCAAAGGACATGCACAAAACGACACCCTACTGTACACATCACAGTGGGAGTATAAAAATGACACTTGGGGTGTGAAAAAGAGATCTTCCGATTCTCCATTAAGCTTTCGCATAGAGAACCTTCAATCGATTTATTTTCGATACTTCTCTTCCCCTTTGTTGTCTAAAGAACAAACATGGTCTTTGTGATTATTACTTTGCTTATTGAACCGACTAAGGGCATTTTCTCTATCCCTTAGTCAATTGGTTTTTTCCTCATCTTTGAGGTTTTCCACTCTAAAACTTCCGTGTCCCTTTACCTTTGGTTTATAATCGTTCTCCACACATCAAATAAATTATAACCGAGTTCGTCTTGCTATGAACCGGTAGACTGTTGACACCCCCGGTTTTCGAACCACAACAGAAATGATTGAGGAAAAGCGGAACGCCATCTATGCGCGCATGTGTGCTTATCAGCGAACTATAGAGCGGGTTCATAACAAACGGGTCTTGCCTAGGGACTTCTCGGAAGGCGACTTCGTTCTCAGGAATGTAAGAGTTCATAGACACGTTGTGAAGCTGGATAGGAATTTGGAAGGGCCCTATCGCGTAATGAAAAATTTAGGGGATGTGGCTTATAAGTTAAAG
Source organism: Utricularia reniformis (assembly GCA_009725065.1). Lineage (NCBI taxonomy): Eukaryota > Viridiplantae > Streptophyta > Magnoliopsida > Lamiales > Lentibulariaceae > Utricularia > Utricularia reniformis. Next base: position 329,855 of record RWGZ01001019.1, read on the forward strand.
ACGTTGGATAGAAACGAGATCCCCCGAACCTGGAATGTTATGAACCTAAGGCAATATTTTATATAATACCTTTGACAGTTATTTGGCGATTCTGAACCATAAAATGTTTCTCATATATGAATAAGTTACAATATATGCAATACAAACTATTTCTAGCTAAGTGAGTGACCGATCTTGAAGTTGGATTTTCTGGACGAGTTTGGATTGTTGACTGTAGCAATCCATCCAAAAGGCTCCAAGTAGGGTGACCGCTCTGACGAGTCAGTTGCTTCCACGCTTGTTGAGTACTTAGTTGGATTGGAAAACTCCTAGAACTCACTACGAACTTAATTTCCCCTTCGATGTCACCCACCACCTGGAAACAGCTCTTGCTTCTTTGTGCTTTGCCATGAACGAGATAACAGGGACAGAGTTAGCCAGTCAAAGCGCAAGCCGATACTCGCCATGGGACTGTCCTCAGAACCGGGGCTTCGGTTTAAGCTTGCCATGAGACTTATAAAGAACCAAGGCAACCCCGCCAATATCATAACATTTTACAGGGACGGATTCAAGTGTGGTCTGTCGGCGCAGTCAAAATCCCCTAACTTATTAAGCCCATCAAAATTCAAAGTTAAGTTGAGAGGACCGTTCCGTCCGAGTTCAGCAGGAACCCCGATCTTATACTTAAGCGGAAATACTCTATTGAGGGAATGGAGTTTATACAAGCCAATACTGAAACGAAAATATTCATTAAAAAGCTGGAGTTTACAAAGCAAAGTACTGAAAGGAAGGGACTTGAAAAATATAAATCTTGTTTATTTGTCATTATTCTTTGTCTGCTTCCCCAGACTTCTCTGCAATCCATCCTTGAGATCTTCTATCTTCTTCCCCCTCTCTTCAACTATCTCGTTGACGAATCTCTCCATCATGTCAAAGAGTGGATAGTTGGGATCGTTTTCCAATGGGGGTTCTTCTAGTTTAGGGATCTCACGGAAGCTTCCATCCTTGGTTAGGGGATTGATCGTCTCCCAACGCCCATCTTCGGGATCTAGACCAAACTTGATGGTCATTTGGTCCTTTATGTTATCAATATATTGGGTCCATAAACGTTTGCCGCTAAGGCAAACATCACCGGTGATCGAAAACCCAGAAGGGCTTCCCGGACTGCTCCCTCAGTTGCTTCTTTGCCCCTAACCAATTCTTCCTTTAAGGCATCCTATTCTTCCTGGGACCGAAGGAGAAGTCTGTTGCTCTCGTCAGATAATTCTTGGATCTGATGCTTCAGTTCCAAAATGCGGGCCGTTGCGGAGTTCGCAGCTACTTGGGCCTCTCCCGCTTTAGAGGTAGCTATTGAAAGCTCAGTGCCCGCTCCAAGCAGCTCTCCATTCAAGTGGTCCCGATCTGCCCGGACCGATTCCAGCTCCTGTTGCTTGATCTCGACTTGCCGCTGAGCAAGGCAAGTCGACTTTATAGATCTTCAGAAGTCGAAGAGATGTTTCGGCTTAGCTAGACTGTAGAGGCAAGATCCAGAGCCCTTCTATGTGCCTGTAAGAAACAGCCTGGATCAATAACAAAGACCCGATTGGGCAACGGGAGTTAAAGATAACTTACCACGGCATGGGACTCCAGATAGAATAGCACCAGGCCGGAGAGTGCGCCGTCGATACCGGGTGGGTTTTTTCTCCCCAAAAGCTGGTATTCTTCAAAAGCCGCGTCTTTCCTTGAGGGGGAACCCTTTTCGGTCCCCGGGTTTTGGAAACGGAGTCTACCATCTATTGGATAGCCTCCCGAACGGACTCCGGGTTCGATGATGAGGGGACCAATCTCTACCCAATGGTGATCCCTTTCGCCGGGATCGGAGTTGCGGGTCTGCTCACTGCTTACCGCAACCTCTTGTATTGCCTCGTGGCTTCCTCTTCGAAGCCCCGCTTGCTCGTGGACGCAGGGACAGGAGGCTTTGACACTCTGTCCCCTAAGCTGGAGGATGGACGGACCTCCACCCGCATTGACCCCTGCAACAGCAATCGCACGACGTTAAGACCCAGAGGGGAGTTATTTCCGATTCAGTACATTTCGGGAAGGCCTAACGAGCGAATTCTTTTAGAAATCACCTCTTCCATCGATCAGGGATCCGCCCTCTGACTGCTGGAGCTTCCCGCCGATCGCGAAGATCCAGCAGCGACGTTGAAGGTTGGCTTGGACGCTTGCGTTTGGGCGTCCTTCTTGGCCTTAGCAGCAGCAGCCAATGCGGCATGTCGGTTTCCAGACATCGTATCTATGGAATCTACAAAAGAATAATAATAAAGATCAGGAGATATGAAATAAAGCAAGCTAAAGTCATACCTGATCCTTCTGACTCCGACGAGTCGGAGCTAGAGAATATCTCCTTTGGGGCAGCGGCATCGGTCCTACCTGCCACCCCTATCTCTTGCAGCTTCTTCTCCCGAAGTATGACTATTCGTTTCAGACGCCTTTCATGAGGATGAAGCTTTGCCAAGGTGTGGGCGATATCCTGGCGGGATGGGTTGAACCGGGTTCGGTCCAACTTCCCGATGTCAAGATGGGAGGTTAGGAAGGTCACCTTCGACAGGTCTTTCCTCGGGATGTCTATCCAGACATAACAAGACTCCCATTCATGGAGGGAGTCTTCCTTGTCAACGATAGTACAATCCTTCGTTCGGGTAGCTAGATAGTACAGCTTACGACCTCCTAGCAACTTCCTTCCCCTCCGGGATTCTACCGAGAACAGGTTGAAAAAATCTCTCAGGGTTGGTTCTACCCCCTGCCTATGACAGTAAAAAATAAAGGCTACTATATAGACGTAACTACCCGGAAAAAGAGCGAAGGTGGGGTAGTTAATCTCCCAAAGTACGGCCGCGATGAAAGGATGAAAGGGAAATCGCAGGCCGAACCTCAGGGAGGCATAGCTAACGGGTAAGGCCGTAGCAGGAACATTCATCTAAGCGAGAAGGAAGCAGGGAACGTCTTCCTTCCCCCTCCAGATGGGATAATGGGCAGGGATAGAGAATTTGACCTGAAATCCTTCGAGGTCCATCTTGGAGATAATCGGATACCTAGCCCTACGGGGTACCATGGATGGTTACCTTAGGATTTGAGAGGAAATCGGAGTTTGAATACGGTCGAAAGAAATCGCCAGAGAATTCTAGGGCTCTGACTTTCTTTTCGCAAATTGCAGAAGTGGTTACACAGTGCCGAAATCCCGACTTTTATAGCCGTGCATTGGCCACTTACAGGGTGACACATCACCCGTGCAGGCGTCTGCAGTCTGACGGCATTACGCTTTTGGAATATGGAAAGGCGCAGGCTATTATAGAGCCCAGAATTACGCTTTTGCCCGTGATCATTGCAGATTTCAAATTTGAAAATTGACACTTTGAAATTTCTTAAATACATGATTGGTCATCAAGGACGCTGTCACGCTTCGTTCGGGTGTTGTCCTCCGTTGGTTCGATCGGGCACCCTCGCCTCAAACGCTCTCAATCTGATTGTCGAACTTACATCACCAACACGATAGCGATAAAGTCCGAGGGACTAGTAATGAGACCTTCGGAACCTGGTTAGGCCCAAGCTAAGCCAAGTTAGCCCATGTGACATAAGCCAAACTTAGAGGTTCAGATCCAGCTCACGCGAATAGACGGCCCGGCGGGAACAGCCGGACCCGAAGGCCGATCTCAGTGATCGAGACCGATCGACGGAATCATGCGTTCTCCCCCTCATTGAGACCGATCTGTCCAGGACGCACAGACTACGATTCGGGCCATCCGCACTCCTCAAACATGTGATAATAGCCTCTGATGATCTTGTCAGATGCGTGTCTGACAGAGTCATACAAGCCTCCCCTGGTCTGGAGACAGCCGGCTAGTAACGCCGAAAGGCCTGGCGCCACGCAGCCGGCTAGAGCTACACCCGGCGGCTGTCCCGCCCGACACGAGCCGACCTAGCCGCATGGGACAATCACAAAACGATACCCTACTGTTCACACAGCAGGAAATGCCTATAAAAAGGACACTTGGGAACGAAAACAATGTCTCTTCTTCGGTTTTCTCTCCTTCCCCTTTTAGCTTTCCCTCCACTTGTTATTTCTAAAGAACAAACATGACATATGTAATGAATAGCTTGATTATTGGATCGACTAAGAACATTTTCAGCTCTTAGTTAAGTGGTTTTTTCCTCTTCTTTCCTGGGTTTTCCACTCTAAAATTGTCTTGTCCTTTTCATTTGATTTTAAATCGTTTTCCCCTTACAAAATAAATTAAAACCGAATTCGTTTTGCAACGAACCGGACGACTTTTGATACCCCGGTTTTCAGACCACAACAGGATGCATTGGGAAAAGAGGAAAACTAGAGCACCGTCTCCTCGTGTCATGTTCATTTAGAAAATTCTGAGGATTGACATCACATTTGAGGAGTGTGACCACAAAGGTATTTTCTTTTGGTATTAGAATATGCCCTAACGTTTTCAGGATTTCTTGAAGCCACCAAACATGGAACAATCTCTAAACAATGTAATCTAAGCGGAAAAGGAGGCAAACAAAGCGAGCAACTCAGAGAACAATCGAGAAAAACAAGAGCAAAACAAAGAAAACCCGATAAAAACAAAAGCAAAACAAATAACAACCGAGAAAATACGAGTACGGAAATGGCGAAGAAGAAGGCCTTGCCAAGGGACGAACATGTCTGAGGGGCAAAGAACAAACTTATGAATATGCGAAGAAGAAGCCGATGAACTACGAAGAAGCCTCTGCCCCTAACGGGTCGTTACTAAAATTAAGGATGATTTTTGCCCAATTATACAAATTAAGGGGACTAAACTTGTAACTATGTGTAGATGACAATAATTGGTATTGTCATGAACAAACTCCGGGGACCAATTTCACTACCGTCGGGATGCGATTTGTTAATTTCTATAAACTTATGAGGACAATATTCTACAAAAACACCAAAATATGACGAGAAAATTTGTCAATTTAAAGTTCGGATTCAATATTGCCAACATGACTAAAACATGAGTACTAAACTAGCCATTTTCTCGTTTTTTATTTCACTATCCCAATTATCATTTTTTGTTTGGAATCACAGAGATCTTCCATAGTTCATCATCCTGCCTCGTTTTTATTTCATTGTCCCAATTATCGTTTTCTGTTTGGAATCATAGTGATCTTCCATAGTTCATCCTTATGCCTCGTTTTTATTTCATTGTCCCAATTATCGTTTTATGTTTGGAATCGTAGTGATCTTCCATAGTTCATCCTTATGCTTCGTTTTTTATTTCATTGTCCCAATTATCATTTTCTGTTTGGAATCGCAAAGATCTTCCATAGTTCATCCTCCTACCTCGTTTTTATTTCATTGTCCCAATTATCATTCTCCTCTCTGTCATATATAATTTTTTCTGCAATATTTCACCTCCATTTTTTTAATCTTTGTGCCATTGACTACCACATAAATCTCTTGCCGTATCTTCTAGTGTAACTACAAGCCTTTTATTTCATTTATAATTATTATTTTTATTATGAGAAATTTACATAATCTTATTCAAAATTTAAAATAGTATAAAAACTATATGCTTAAAATTTAGAAATGATATATTTAACATCCGAATATCAAATCATTTTAAAAATAAAACTCAAGTGAATATTAGATGTTTTCCGTTTATTTTTCCTAGAGCATTTTTTATAACAAATATGTTATTTTGAATTTTTCAAAGTTTAAATGTATAATCATTTTGAATGTTAATAAATCAAATACAAATTAATTTCATGTTTAAAACACTAACATATATTATAATCAAATCGGAATGATTTTGGATCATTGTGGTCAAATACACCATTATACAATTTATATTTATTTAATTTTTAAGGGTCAATATAACCAATTATAATAACTTAAGATGTTTTTTTTCAATTATGAGTAGTTTAATTTAGTACATTTACACTATTTTATAGTTCATTACTGCTTACAAACATTACTTTTTCTATTATATATGTTTTCTCCACTTAAATCAACATTTTATAATATTGTAAAAAAATGTTTTATATGATCATATCGTTCAAAAGCATTAATTGTTTTGTAAAATGTTTATTCAAAAAACATTAAAAAGACATTATTGTTCATGATATATTTATTTATTAAATATTATTTTAATATTAACAATTTTTAAACGATCAGTAATATCGTTTCAATCAAATTCTACCAACTAATCTATACCCAATTAAATGTCATGGATCAATGGAGTTCCCAATTTAATGTTGTTTGGCAAAATCAAATTGAAATTCCAAAGTGCATAATAAATCATTTTTTTGATATATTAATGATTTGATTTTGACTCACCCAATAATTATTTTTCCAAATATTGAGTTTGTTTGAGTTGGAGTTGGTAACTTAAGTGACTTTAACACAATTTTCTAAAACGTGATTTTTCAAAACATAAGGTAAATTGCAATGCGTTCACCCTTATTTTTCTGCATTTTCCACCGCTGTTAATATCAATTATCATCCCAACGCGATTTTGTAAAAGACTAAAATACCCTTATTAGTCATACATATTACTTAAGGTTTTTATTCTATAACATTTATCGTATGTTTTTATTCTGATGGTATACCGACCAGTATTGCCTAATATCTGTTTTACTATCGGATCCTCGGTTTTTTTACAACCCTAAAAAATAATATTATTCAATGTTTTCATATTAGACGGTATACCATCAAATTTCGGGCAGTATTGCTAAATTTTTTCTACAGCCCGATATTGAGTATTAGGCCATCCTCAACCATGTTTCTCCGGAAACATAATTCTCTCATCCACGTCAGTTTTCTCTCTATACACATCATCATTTTTAATTTTATAAATAACTTTCCACTCATCTCTACAACAATGTCCGAACACTAATAATTTTAAATTTTATTTTTTTACATATAAAAAATATTAGAATCATAATATTATCAATAAAATCATTATATAAATATATTATAATTATTTATATTTTATAATTATTTTTAAATTTTTTTAATAAAAATGGAGGAAAGAGAGTGTTGCGGACGAGAGACTCTCTTTCTTCCCTACTTTCTAGAAAGTCTCATGTGGACTCAGGTGGACGCCCAACGAGACTGGGTGTCTAAGGGTGGAGATAGCCTTAAGCTAACTGTAACCTTGTCTATATCCAAAACTATTTCCGTCGTATAAATCTCTCTACACATCATTATTCTCTAACATCCACATCATATTCACTTTCCACTTCTAAAATTCTCACTCATCCACATCATTTTTTATTTCTCTTTCATTCATATCATCTTCACTCTCCAAATTTCATTTTATCTTTCTATCTCTTCAATTTTATTTATTACTATTCAATTTATTAATAAATATTACGTTTTGATTTTAATATTTTAAATTTTGATAATTAAACGTTATTTATTAATTTATATTGTTGTATGTATTTTGTTTCAATGTTTCGATTATATTTTTCCGTACTCCTATTAATATTTCCATTTTTAAATGATCGGAATTTTTATAAAAATACATATTTAAATTATTGAATAATAATTATAATTTATTAGTATTTACTCATATCTAAAATATTTATTTGAATATATATATTTTATTATATTATATAAATGAAAGAAAACAAAATAATTAAAAACAATTAAAAAAAGGTTGGTTATGGATAAGGGTACCCAACCCCTTGTCCTCCATTAGTATTTCTGTGGTTATTAGGGTACCTGTATCGGCGGAAAACACCGTATGAAAATACGATGTTGTCGATCGATTTTTCCTGACCATGGGCGCAGATGTCACCGCTGAAAAATACCTTCCGCGGAGAGGGCCTTGGGCGCCCCCTTCTCCGCGGAAATGACGGTTCTTGCCTTTGAGTTAGTTGTTGGTTTTTGTGGGTTTCAGATCTACTCACATGGTCTGAGGCTCCTTTGGCCGTAAATTCCTCAAATGACGATGTATCTCGTCTCGCCGTCCGTTCTTCACAGGTAGGTGGCAACTGTAACTTTGGTGAGCTGTGGAGAGCTTGAATTGAATCGTCACGCTCATCCCAAAATGATAAAACCGAAAGGCGTTCTAACATTCGAAAACGGGGATGTGAATCTCGTGGCAACTCAGGTAAATTTTCTTGTTGAAACCATTTAATTTGGGTTCACAATTAGGATTCACAATTTGTTATAGGTGACACTGAAAAGAGAGCATCTGAATATTGCCAAGTTTGAGCCAGAAGAAGGTCTTGATCCAATGCTTGATTTAGCTCTCATGGGATCAGAATGGCAGTTTCGAATTCAAGGTCGAGCAAATGCTGCTGCAAGAAAACTTGAGAATGAGAATGCAGAAATTAAAGCCAAGATGGAGGCATCTAAGCTAAGTGCTTCAGAATCATTAAAAATGTTTATGGAAATTACTAAAAGGGAGAAAAAATCTCGCAAAAAGCTTATCGCATTCGAGAAGCTTTTTGCGAGATTTTTGTGGATGTATCCTAACATACATGTTCCTTGTTGATTTCTTTTCAGCATCATAAACTGCGACACAGACCGCCATAAATCTTCTTGAAGTGTAATCATATTTTCCAAAAATCAGCTGTTGTAAGTCTGCGATCCAGTTTCATCAATTATTCTTTTACTATGATCAGCATGGTTGTGAGGCACTGGTCTGTAGTGATAGTGATGACGAGATGTTACAATTAGAAATGGAGAAACATTATTTTTCTGAGGGTGAAGATCGTTTACTGAGGTAACTTTTGTGGAAATTCAATTGTGAAATTTGACTTTCGTGTTTCCTAGTTGGCTCATTTGTTTGGAACATAAATAAAACCACTCCGACATGTTCAATTGTCACTGGTCTTTCCCAAACTTGGAATAATGTTTGGTTTCTTACCGGTTTGAGTTTTTTTCAAAATATAAGTTTGCTAGTGATCAGTACCGAAAAGGAAACTATTCAACCGACATTTCAGTCAATTATTTATGGTAGCATGCTGTACAACTCGCATCTGTTCAGCAAATAATTCTTGCATCTCATGGCTGATAAATATTTCCAAATTCACATAAGTTCATTGAGAATTTTTAATTGTACTTTTTTATTAGGTTAGCTATTGGGGAATGTGGACTTGGTGATGTAGTTCGCAGTCTGCTTTCAGAATTTGTTGGGGGAACACTTCAGGAAATACAGGTATTATGTAAGCAAATTAAACATTTGATAGAGCAACGGATTAACAAACAAGAAGACTGGTGCTGTTTGTTATTTCTCTTTGACTTAGGCGGAGTTCGAGTGCTTCTGTCATCTGTGAATTCTACTTTCTTTATTCTCTTATATGCAGGAGCGCTGCAGCATTATCGTGGAGAAATTCGAACTGATGGAGGACCAGGATTCTAAAAGTTCAACAGAAGGAAGATCAGAAGAATATGCATTCTTGGACAAAAATCTCAGTGATGGTTTAGATTCATTTGACAACCTATTTTGTCGTCTAGATTCAGTAATATCAGTTTCAGATGACGCACCAGATTCCTCTAGTGAGAATCACCTGTTGGCTGGCACAAGTAATTTCAAGTTTACGGCACAAGCTTGTAGTCTGTCTTTGTCTTCTTTTTCTTTGTGATCTTCTCGGTCATCTTATATAACTTGCAGGACCTTTGTTACTTGACTGGTATGCTTGTTTTGCTACTCCAAATCCGAGAGATGGAATAAGAACGTCAGTATTAATATACAGCAAGGTGTTAATTTTTTCTAATTTAACTCAGTTTGTTAATTTTTCAAACAAACTCAGTATTAATTTTTCAAATTTTTAAAATCGAAAATAATAAAAACGAAAAACGAAGTAAACAAACGAAATACATCGAAGCAAATAAAACATACCGATACAAATTCATAACTAA
>RWGZ01001019.1:340468-357197 GCA_009725065.1 Utricularia reniformis
AGGCTAGCCAGAATATATGTGGATAACATAGTCAAATTACATGGAGTTCCAGTAAATATCGTGTCAGACAGGGACCCGAGATTCACGTCTAGATTTTGGCAAAGCTTACAGAAATCGCTCGGAACTCAGTTATGTATGAGCATAGCCTACCAGCCACAGACGGATGGTCAGACCGAGAGAACCAACCAAATTATGGAGGATATGTTACTGGCATGTGTATTGGAGTTTAAGGGAGGTTGGGAGGATTTCCTACCGCTAGTGGAATTTGCGTACAATAATAGCTTTCAGAGCAGCATTGGCATGACGCCATATGAGGCATTGTACGGGAGGAAGTGTCGTACACCGCTATGTTGGGAGGAGGTGGGAGAGAGAACGACCACGGGGACAGAATTAGTGGAAGTCACCATTGAGAAGGTAGCCGTGGTACGAAAGAACATTAAGGCGGCACAGGACCGATACAAAAGTTGGGCAGACACAAAAAGGAGACCCTTAGAGTTAAAAGTTGGGGATCACGCATACCTAAAGGTATCACCGGTATGAAGGGGGTGCTAAGGACTACAAGGACAGGAAAACTGAGTCCCTGGTATATCGGACCATACGAGGTGGAACGAAGGATCGGAAACCTAGCATATCAGCTGAAGCTTCCGGAGGAAATGGGGGGGATACACAACGTGTTCCACGTATCCCAACTAAGGAGGAGGGTGACTGAAGGAATTCAAGAATGTGTGGGGGAACCCATAGAGATATCCCCGGAGCTAACGTACGAGGAAGTCCCAGTAAAGATCCTAGGCAGAGAGGAAAGAAGGCTCAGAAACAAAAAAATCCCCATGGTGAAAGTACAATGATCCAATCAAGGAGAGAGGGAAGCTACATGGGAAACGGAACGAGAAATTAGACAGAGAGCGCCGGAGTTAATGGAAGATTGGTACGCACGAGTTTCGGGACGAAACTCAAAATGAGTGGGGAAGGATGTAATAGCCAGGAAAAATGTATGTCGGGATGATAGTAGGAAATATAGTGATAAAGTCTAGAGGAGAAATAATGAGGGATACGGGAACGAAAGAACGTAAAAGGAAACGAAAAGATTTAAATGAAAAGTATGAGATAAAGGATGAGGGAAAATGAAAAGAATGAGGGGTCAAAATGTGAATTAGGGAAGTTAAAACATCTATAAATAGGGGTTGGAAAGCCCAAAAACCAAGTCATTTATCACTAAACCGCAAAAACGTACGGAAAAACGCCAAAGTATCAAATTATCGCGGAAATTTCATGATTAGTGCAAATTGTCGCGGAAATTTTCTAAGCATTTTATCGCGGAAAATTTGGTGAGTAATGTTGTCGCGGAAATTTCCAAGTTGAATATTATCGCGGAAATTTTCACGCTGAATATTGTCGCGGATTTTTTCGAAGAGGAAAATTGTCGCGGATTTTCAGAGCTTGGTAAATTGTCGCGGAAACTGAATTACGTGTTGTTTTGTCGCGGATTTCAGGGATAGAGTATTTTTATCGCGGATTTGAGGAACAGAAGGATTTTATCGTGGAAATACACAATTAGGGTGTTTTCGTCGCATTTCGACGTCGGATCGTGAAGGAGAGAGATACGAAGGGTCTACGGTAACCAAACAGTCAACAATAAGATGATAACGTCAAAAAAATGAAGTACTAAAATATGTTACGAATTGTAGGGAAGCATCGGAGATCATAACAAGCGAAAACAACAGGTAAGCGGAGTGAACACAATATAGTAAGGGAAGGTTCAGACTTAGAGAACGGGATTGTGTTAATAAAGAAGAAAGGAAAGACACGAAGGAACGAGATAAATGTTAATAAGACTCAGGGTGAGGAAGGATGGACCGTCCGACCGAACCCGACATCGTGCCTAGTACACGATTCGCCAAAGGAAGGGCATGTCTGATGAAGGGAACGATAAGTTCCAAAGAGGAAAAGGTACGTACGAAAAGGGCAGAACGGATCCGGGTGGAAAAAGGGGTAGCGCCTAAGTAACCACCCGGGGAAGGGAAGCATATGACCCGTCGAGTCATCCAACAGCTAACGGTTGGCTTGGGCGGGACATGCACCGAGCATGTTACTCTCGGCAACAGTAAAGTTAAAGTATAATGGGAATGATAAGGGTAAAAGAAGAAGGAAATAAGAAAACGGTTAAATAGAATGATTCATGTGTGTGTATACGGTGTAATTAAGAAATGTAAAGATAATGTATAGTGTGGGTGAAGTTTTCTTTAATAGATTGTGACCGCTTTACAGATTTTGTAGATGATGCAGACGAGGTATGAGAGGGGCATGGGAAGGAGGTCATCGGTTGTCCGCTGATAGAGTCCGGTCCTTTGGAGAATACTCTAAATTATGACGTCGTACTTTTATGTTTCGATCTATGTTTTAAGTTTGCATTCGAATATTCCGTTTTTAAATTATAATATTTTAACAAAACAATTAGCCCCAAATTAGGGCTGTTACAAAGATCCCATATTATCTTACTCTGGTTGGAGCCAATGTTTTCATATTGGTCCGGAATTCCGTACTGATTCGGACTGGTATGAGCGGTACGAATCATATAGTGGACGATACCAAATTTTATTTTATTTTTTTAAAAAAAATATATTATTGAATTAGTTTTTTAGGGTCGGATCCGAAAAACCTGGAAATCAACCCGAATACCGGGTATTAGATAGTACCAAAAAAAGTAACGATATTGTCCAAAATTTGATTTACCGAACGGATATACCGTCCCGTTTGAAAACATTGCTTTTAACGATACAGAGAAGATTGTTTTAAATTTAAAATTCCAATTTTATCATGATGAATAAGGCAGTTAAGTTAATAAAATCCATCTATCAAAATGTTGAGAATTCATGCCCCTTTTTCCCCATCAAGAAACCATCTAAAGCCACTAAAGTTTTAAATAACAAACCATCATAATTACCCGGAGGAAATGATGTTAATTTGGTGTGAGAGTAGAAGAGAAAAAGAGCCGATACTAGAGGTTTTTTTCACAAATAAGTCATCTCAAGTGACCTAATTTTTTACCCAAAATCATTATTTATAATTCGCTAAACTAGTTACAAGTTTTGATTAGAGGTGCAAAACAAAATATGTTATTCGCGAAAATAGGTTCGATCAAGAGTATAATTTGATTTTTGTGATCGGTCAAGCTCAATCAAGTTAAGATTCTTACAATATGTTCTGTATGTATTTTGATAATTAGAATGTAGTTTATGTGTTTTTATAATGTCATTATAGATTACAAATGTATTGAGTGTTCTATAATTGATAAATTGAATCGTAGATTGAGAATAATATTTGTATAAAATTAGATGAATAATATATTTTAAGTAAGAAAATATTTTATTATCCTTGTAGTTATAAATAAGATTATAGCAATTTAATTATATATAGTCATAATTGCATGAATTAAAGATGTTTCAGAATATAAAACTTACAAATATGTTTAATAGTGTTTTTTATATGGTATATTGTAATTTAAATAACGAAAATGCATTTTGATTTCATTATCACGTCTTACAGCTCATTTTGGATTAAAAAAACAAATTAAAAATATATTTTGTTTGTAACGAGAATATATGTGGCACTGTCTAGTAAAAACTACGATAATGTATTCGAATACTTGTATAATTTGATGATGCCTTGAAAAGAAGCCCACAATCAGTAAGCCAGAATTTCAAAATACTAAAAAGATATTCAAATTTTCAAGCCATAACCCTAAATAATTTTCAATTCATATTTTATAGTCAAATCCCGAAAAAATGCTAGGATCCAACTTATAATCATATACTAGCGATATGGGATAAAATGATTCTATCACTCAATAGTTGAAAAGGGTAATGTAATAATTTATTATTTTAATTGTTTTAAATTTTGCTTTAAATATAATTTTAAAGGAAAAAATTACGGCATTGACTCCTAATACTCTAAAGTTTATAAATTGCATGAGAAGCCACAAAAGTTCCAAAATCGTTCAAAAATGACCTTAGAGTGAATAATAGTGATTTTCGTCTTTTTTCGGATAAGTGTTTTTGATTATTTATGCGTTATTTTTTAAATTTTCAAAGTTTGTAAACATAAACATTACACCTTTTCAAGATTAATGGGTCAAATACAAATTATAAAGACGTTTAAAATATTAACGAGTATAAAAGTCAATTATAATGGTTTTGTAAGTTCAGAGGTCAATCATGTAATTCTTAAACTTTGAGGGCATGATCTTTACAATATTTAAAAGTTGGGGGACCATCGTGCATTATATCAATTTCAGGGTTATATATGTAATTTAGAAACTTTAGTGCACCTTTTTTACACTATTATAAATTTAGACTAATATCCTATAAATATTTGAAATATTATTTGATGGAACTTTCGAAACCCGGTACTCCGAACGTGGTTATACCCGAGTTTATCCGGGCCAGCCCAGGTGACATAAGCCGAATTTGGAGGCCCCGATCCAGCGCACGAAAATGGACAGCCCAAAGACAACAGACGGGCTCGAAGGGCCATTCCTCCTGACCTGGACCGATCAATAAGGTCGGGCTTTATCCTACTCATCGAGACTGATCGGTCCAAGACGCACAGATTATGCTCCGGGCCATCCACACTACTCGCCATGTGACAAAATTCTCTAATATTCTTGTAAGATGCGAGCCTGACAGAGTCGTATGAGCCTATTTCTGGTCTGGGGATAACCTAGTAGTAGCACCGAAAGGCCTAGCGCCGTGCAGCTGTATAAAGCCACGCCCGGCGGCTGTCCCGCCCGACATGAGCCGACCTAGCCTCATGGGACAAGTACAAAGCGACACCCTACTATTAACACAGTAGGAAATGCGTATAAAAGGGACACTTGGGAAACAAATAAATGACTCTCTCTTTTTTCTCTTCTAGGCCTGCTGTCGATTTATTTTCGATAAGTCTTCTTCCATTTGTTTTAAAAAGAACGAACATGGCATTTTTTATTAGCAACTTAATTATTGAATCAACTAAGGGAGTCTCCAACTCTTAGTCAAGTGGTTTTTTCCTCAGTTCTTGAAGTTTTCCACTCTAAAGTTGTCTTGTCTCCTTTACATTTCATTCATAATCATCCTCCACATATTAAATAAATTACAACCGAGTTCGTCTTGCAACGAACAGAGCGACTGTTGACACCCTCGGTTTTTTAACCACAACAATTTGGCGCCATCCGTGGGGACGATTTTCTAATCCCCATTCGAGGTCTTTACCCGTGATAAGATAATCAAAGGCATGGAAACCGGAACTTCGACGAACGATAGTGATACGCTTCCCAACAGCCTTCCAACGTCAACGTTCTCTTTGCAGGACCTGGAAACTGTTGTTAGGAAAGTAATAATGGAAGTTACGTTGGAGAGGAGTGGAACAGAACCACCGGCTATCACAAGCTCTGTTCCAGCAAGCAGAGGATACGAAAGCGACCCAGACGCGCGAAGCTCCGATGAAGAGGAGATTATCAGGAGCGGAGTGACAACGAGGAGGTAGAGATACAAATCTACTCCACCTCCTCCACTTAAAACACCAACTCTCATTCCTGGGACTGAACAGGAAGAGATGTAGAGACACATAGATGAACTTACCACAGAGTTGGAGACCCTGCGAACGCAGAGGGATTGCAGGCCAAGTTTTGAGTGCAATCCTGGGCTATTCGATCGGGCCATGGATGCCTCGATCAAGCGGAGCAAGGATGATGAATGGTGGCATAATCTGCATGTGGCCAGACATCATCCCAGCAATCTGGATGTGTCTCCGCCGCACTGGGAGATTTGATGCTCCCGTTTTCCAAAGAGATCTGGGCGGCGGTCCCCGATCGAGATTACCGCAACCCGGCGAGGTTGCTGATATTTCGAGCTGACGGTGATCCGATCGATCACGTCGCTGATTTTGAGCAAAGGATTGGGACCGTTCGGGCCTCGGACTCCCTGAAGTGCCGCATCTTTGCGGCCGGATTACAGGGTGATACCCGGACCTGGTTCAAGAATTTACCAGCCCGATCCATACAGTCGTATAGCGGATTTATCCTGGATTTCTCGGAGCAGTTTGCTCCAAACGTAGGACCGCCTCGAAGTAGGCAGGAACTATACAGTTTGAAATATGCCCCGGCAAAGATGAGTCTCGGGTCCTTCATGGAGAAGTTCAACAGAACCGCTCGGGGTATCAAGCTGGAGCTCGGGGACAAAATTGACATTCTACAACAGGTCATNTTCCGTCGTTGTGCTCTGTATTTATAGAGTTGAAGGCTTGTGTAATTCACGCTCTGTAACTGCCTTTGACAGGTTTGTTAGAGGTTGTTGTCGCGCGATGTAAAACGAGGCCGGGACCGAGGTGTGGTCTGCGTGATCTGGCCCCAGGCGTAGTAAACGTGTGAAGGCCCGAAGCGTGGAACGCGTGGGTTTGTAATTGTTTGGACCGAACCATAGAGCCAGCTGTCAGAAACCGTTTTATTTCGCCTAAGGTTATCTTCGGTCTCATCGCGGAACATCGGGTCATTTTATCTTAAGTATGCTACTGGGTTGTACAAGTTCGCTTTTACCACATGAATCGACCCAATCGTTATTGGGCATCATCCATTACAGGGTACCTGGTTTTAGAGTTCTCATCAACCCGTTTAAAAAATAAAGGTGATGTATCCTTCGCTATTTGCCATTTCCATATCTTGCAACATTTTCAATTTAAGGTGATAAATAGCTCACCAAATTTATTATTATTGAATACTTTTTGAAGAACCAAAAAATTACTTATTTCATCTTCGAGCAAAATGTTGTGCAAAATATATCGTGTATGAAAATTTTCTAGAAGATGCATTCCTCATTCATGTGATGCCGATAATGTGGTTAATATACACTGTAATATGACATTGAATTCCATTGCTCGTGATAAAGTTCAATATAATTGGAACACATGATGTGTGTCATGGGCTCAACGATCAACACAGTAGTCGATGAGTTCTTTTTGGGACTTGATGAGCCTGTAGAAAGGGGGATCGGTGAGACATTCGTCTACTGGTATGAACATGTGTACTCTCTCCAAATGTATGAATTGTGGGAATAGTAAACTTTTCTCTTTATATCCATCATCAACCTTGTAATAGCTTTCCATTGTTGGATAGGCAAAAAAATTGTTTAAACTTTCTCCAAAGTCTTGATGTTGTAAAACAATTTGTGTCGATGAGCTGTGAAGAGTCTCATCGAAATGATTCGCCATTTGTGGTGCTTTAGCAGCTGCCAGTTCTAAAACATGAATTTCAACAACAATATATGCTAAAGATTTTTGGGAACGTGAAGGTGAACGTTTTTTGGAAGAATCATCTTTGAATGAAAGGTCGATCGACATAAGTGTCGATTGATAATGATAAGAAAGTTAGGTTAATCGGCAAAAAGATTTTACCTAGCTTTATTGGCCTTGATTTTTGCTAAAACTCTTTCAAGTTTTCTCTTCATCCTTGCTGAGAAGGATGCAGTCTATGAAGCAGCTGCATGAAGAACGTCAATTTTAAGTAAACGCAAATGTAAAGAGACGAATAACAAACATAAATGATAAATACATACTTTCGGATGATGCATGTACCAACAGAAAATGCGCTCTGCTTCAGGGTCCATGAGACGACCACATATTTGCAACCGAAGGAGGCTTTCCTTGGCATACACTATCTTTAAGGCTAGACGATTGTCTTTAGCAAGGAAGTTGGCCATGATAGCCTCAAGCCTTGCTTGCTAGTCGGCCTCGACAGTGAAGAAGTCATCGTTGATCAAAATCCTCCCGATCATCTTAGATACTATTTGTGTATAATAAAAGCCTTCGCCTTCGGGAAGTCCAACCAATACAAAGGAATTGTATCAATGCATTGCGAATACGATCGATCGATAAGGTCATGATCTTTGTTCTGTTAAATAAAGTACAACAATTTGCGTGTGGCGAGCGCTCTTGTTTCGGTTCACCATATCACTTTATAGATATGCCATTACGGTCGTCGTGATTGTAGAAGCATCGCATTAGTTGATTTACGCAATGATCACCAAGTAGCTCTTTTGCAGCAAGGCAAATATGGCATTACCAAAGCCCACATGAGTTCCAAGAAGGGGTGAAATGGGAAACAAAGGCCATTCCTGAGTGATGACAAAGTGACCGACACAACGTGGCATAGTGACGATCGTTCCGAAAAAATAGGCGAGATCGGTGTTAGGAGCCATACTGCAAAATAAGTGAAAAAGGCGAGTAAAAAATTTCGGAAATTGGGGTTGGGCGGCGAAACCACGACTTTTGAGTCGTGATTTTGAAATTTAAACGTATATTTTGTGAATTTATGGTGGGAAAATTTCCCATATTGGGTTTAATCGGGTCAAGTTTTAGTATGAATATGGGAGGAGGCACTCACTAGAAGAAACCTTGAACCAAAGCGAATGTCGGAGTCAGTAGTCCCCATAAATCGCCTTAGTATTTAGAGAGCAAGAGAAGTATGTTCGCGTGAGGAAGAACGTGAATAAAGCTGGTTAATATTCTGACATCTCGGCCGCATGATTTTGACACACATGGACAACCAATATGGAGCATCGTTTGAAATCCCACATGGGAATCGAGGTGTGATGTGGGCAATGGCAGGATTACCTCAAGCTACGCAAGAATATGAAAAGGCATGTGTCGATCTGTACGAAATATGAAGAGATGCATATCGATTGATAGTGGCATTGGATGTCAGTCAAATGAAATTCAAGAGGTAATATTCAGACATGAAATGTGTGGATCAACATATTATCTAAACCCCAAATCAAACATGGGAATGAAGGTGTGACTTTGGTGCTACAAAGTTTTGTTTCTTGGCTCGGAAACATCACCGTTATATGGGTGAAGATTTGATGGAAATAAAATATAGACAATGTTCTCTATAAACACTATGGGAGAAGGGCCACTGGACACATTGTGAATATAACATTATTGGGTTAGTGTTGTATGTAGCTTTCATCCTCATTTTTAGTGAAAAAATATGTGTCAATTAGTTCGGAATATGAAGAGATGCATTCCAATTAGATAGTGGTATTGAATGTCGATCGAATGAAATTGATGATCTAATATTCATGCATGAAATGTGTGGGTTGACATATTACCTAAACGGTAAATCAAACATGGGAATCAAGGTGTGATGTGGGTGTGACAAGACTTTGGTACTAAAAAAATCTTGGTGACTCGAGAAAGAGCGTCATGACATAAGTGAAGATTTGATGGAAATAAACTATATGTAAAGATCTCTAGAAACACTAATGGAGAAGGGTCACTAAACATATTTTGAAGTTAGTATTATTGGGTTAGTGTTATATGTACCTTTCATCCTCATTTCTAGTGGAATTTACTTTGGTTTGATATCCGTGGGTTTTTCTTTCAAATTTCTGTTTTTGCACTTAAAAAATATCATTTTATCACTGATCCACAAACACAAACGAACTTAATATTATGGGAACCATATTTCCACCGTAAATCGAACGTTCCGGTGTTAGTTAATGAAAAATGTAAATGAAAACCGATTAACTGAATTACTTAGGATTGGTAAAACGGTATACCAACTACTTTTTCACCGTTTGTTAATTATGCTAAATTATTAAGTGATACTTTAAGGATATTTAATTTGAATAGTATTAATTAATAATAGATTAAAATACACATAAAATTCACTATTTGCAGTTTAACTTTTTTTACCCCTCACGGCCGGATTACAAGGCGATGCTTGGACCTAGTTCAAGAACTTGTCGGCTCGATCCATACAGTCGTATGGCGGATTCATTCTGTCTTTCTCTGAGCAATTTGCTCTAAATGTAGGACCGCCTCGAAGTGGGCATGAACTATATAGCTTGAAGTATATCCCGACAAAGATGAGTCTCCGTTCTTTCATGGAGAAGTTTAACAGAACCGCTCGAGGTATCAAGCTGGAGCTCCGAGAAAAAATTTATATTTTGCAACAGGTTTTTGGACCGTGCAGCCTTTCGGCCAACCTTGTGAAGAGCCCACCATCCACATTGGGAAAGCTCCTTCAGAAAATCAACAAGTATATTAAGGTGGACGAAGCGCTGGGAGCGGGTTATCGGAAGCTTAGCGGAAATTCTGAACCCGTAGGTGATCATAGGGTTTCTTACCCTAAGAAGCATCCACGGGAAGTAGCAGCTGTGGCTGAGAAGAATGTCCTCCTGAAGAAGGAGGACCAGTCGGGTTTATTGCGAGTTACATCACATTCGCGATCACGAGGCGTTGAAATTCCCGCTACTGCAAGAGACAGTAGCGGTAATGCATAATGAGAAGCCCGACCTTAGCGGTCATAAGGGCAAGCGAGTGGAGTCTCCCTGAATGGGCTATCAAGGTGATGATCGTCACAAGCCGAGGGGGAGAGACAATCGGGGCCAGCCCCGAAACTACAATGATCGGGCAGGGGACCAAAGTTCTATCCCGCCCGAACAGGACAGAGGCCAGCACGGTCAAGAGAACCATGGCCAGGGCCGAATGAGAAGATAGCAGGGCCATGGCGGCAGAGCCTCGCATAACGAAAGTGGGAGACAAGAGCAACGCGCTCCCCCACCTGCTGAAATATGCACCCAACCTCCTTCAAATGAGGCGGTGCCTAGGGAAATAGAGGTCGCCGGAGAAATTTATGTTATCTCCAGAGGAGTAAGAATCAACGAGTCGGTCAAGGACCGAAAGAGAGTAGCGCGTGAGGAGTTCCTTGAAAGTTCCGAATCAATGGCGTTGATAAAGTATGAATCGGCCGAGCAGTCCTCTTCCTTCGAGGATGATATTACTTCACCGCGGCCGATCAGGAAGGGGTTACCGATCCATGTGATGATCCTCTTATCATCACTGGAGTCATCGGGGCGCACCTAGCCCCGGCTTTTGAGGAAGAATTGGTCCACTTGCTGAGAAGCAATGTGGACATATTCTCTTGGACCCCGGACGATGTTCCGGGGATTGACCGATCCGAGAGTGAGCATCGGATCAACACCCAACCTGGAACAAAGCCTATTAGGAAAAAGAGGTGACGTTACTCTCTTGAGAAAGTTGAAGTTATCCGGGCCGAGGTGAACAAGTTGCTGTGGTCGGGGTTTATTAGAGAGATTCACTATATTGAATGGGTCGTGAACCCAGTGGTGGTCTCCAAGGCAGATGGGAAGTGGAGAATGTGAATTGACTTCACCGAAGTCAACAAAAGCTGTGAGTCGGACCCTTTCACACTGCCGCATATCGACCGATTAGTGGATGTTGTGGCTAGCAGCACAATGATGAGTACCATGGACGCTTACTCCGGGTATCATCAGATCTTCCTTTCCAATGAAGATCAGAAAAAGTCATCATTCATGACTGACGACGGCGTTTATTGCTATGAGGTTATGTCTTTCGGCTTGAAGAACCCTGGAGCAACATACTAGAGGTTGGTAAACAAAATATTTAGAGTTCTGATATGCCACATTATGGAAGTGTATGTTAATGATATGATTGTCAAGTCTATGAATGATGAAGACCATATTCCGTTTTTGTCTCGTTGTTTCGAAGTATGCCGTAAATATAAACTCAAACTAAATCCGAACAAGTGCTGCTTCGGGATCCGAAGTGGCAAGTTCCTAGTATATTATCTTTCTGAGAAAGGCAAAGAGGTTAATCCTGAGAAAGTTCATGCGATCATTGATATGCAACATCCGAGAAACAAAAGAGAATTTCATAGGATTACTGGCCGATTGACAGCGCTAAGCAGGTTTAGATCTAGGTCTACGGATCGGGCTTTGCCTTTCTTCAGAGTGTTAAAGAAACATGTCATCTTGGTTGGACCGAAGTGTGTGATCGGGCCTTCTCAGATTTGAATACTTATCTAAGCACTCCTTCTGTAATGGTGAGCCCGACCTGCCATGAACCTTTAGGGTTGTATCTGGCCGTTTCAGGTGCCGCAGTCAGCGCAACTCTGGTCACCATTGGGGATGACGTTCACCGACCAGTTTATTACGTGAGCCACTCCTTGGTATCTGCCGAAACCAGATACACTACCTTGGAAAAGTTTATGATGGCGTTGCATAAAGCAATATCCAAGCTAAAGCATTATTTTGAAGGTCGAAAGGTTTATGTATATAATGATCAGCCTCTGAAGGCAGTTCTGAGTCAGGCAGACTCCAATGAAAGGTTGGCCAAGTAGAAAATCAAAATCAGCTCCATGTATCTGGTATTCGTGCCACGAAGGGCGATCAAGGCTCAGGTTCTCGCGGATTTCGTGGTCGAAATGACCCGTTCAGCAATATTCTTAAACCAAGAGGATGATCGATGGGTCATCTATGTTGATGGATCGACCTTCGGGGGAAAAGGGGCGGGCATCACCCAAACCACACTGCAGGTGACGTTATCTATTCCGCGGTTAAGTTCTTCTTCTCTGGAACGAATAACGTGATGAAATACGAGGCTATGCTATCGGGGATGACCTTAGCCCGAAAGATAGGAGTTGCTAAAGTGCGGATGTTCTCATACTCTAAGTTGGTGGTAGAGCAATTCGCAGGAAGATTTGAAACACATGAGCCAACGATGAAGTTGTATCATGCAAAGATCCTGGAGTTGTCAAAGAAGTTCAGTGAGTTCTCACTTGACCATGTGACTAGAAAACAAATAAGTGGCCGATGCATTGGCCAGACTGGCTGCAGGCCTACCAGATATTGGACCAGACACTGTATCGGTCCACATTCATGACCGACCTTCGGTCGAGATATCCGTGACCGAACAGTCAATTGAAGAAGTTTGACTTTATGCCATGAACTCCAAAGCTTGAATATTGACGATATAGACTCTACAGGGGAACTCACGTGGATGGACCTCTTTATCAAATATTTGACTAATGGCCATCTGCCTGAAAATGCATTTGAGGCCAAAAAGATTGAGACCCGGGATAAGCGATATGTTTTAAATGATGAGCGATTATTCAAGAGTTTTGAAGGACCTCTCCTGCGATGTTTATCCCCTGTCGAGGCTGAGGCCGTCATGATTTATGTTCATGATTGGATATGCGGCATACACTCTGGAGCCCGTTCTTTATATCATCGCGTTATCATGGCCGGGTATTTTTGGCCAACGCTTCTCGAGGATGCTAAGAAGTACACTAGACGTTGCGCCGCCTGCCAACATCATGCTCCGGTCCCCCAACACCATGCACCCCTATCAATGACTCAACTTCCTTGTCCATTCGACAGATGGGGAATTGATATCTTGATACCGTTCCCTCGATCGGTACAGCAACGAAAGTTCTGCATTGTGGCGATTGAATACTATACAAAATGGATCGATGCTGAAACGGGGGCTATTATTTACGAAAAGGGGTGAAAAACTTCATGTGGAGGAACATTATAAGCCGCTTTGGAGTGCCTCGAGCTTTTGTATCTGATAATGGACTTCAATTCCGCGGGAAAGCCGTTCGGGATCTTTGTGTCAAATTGTGTATCGCTCAGCATTTTTTGCCAATGGCTCACCCCCAAACTAACGAATTAACGGAGGTTTCCAACAAAGTTATCCTAAATTGATTGAAAACTAAGTTGGACGATTTGGTAAAAAAGTGGCCCGATCATGTCTACGAGGTTTTATGGGCTTATAGGACCACACCTCGCTCTACGTCTCAGGAATCTCCATTTTCTCTGGTGTATGGGTCTGAACGGTCAATCCAGTGGAAGTTGACATACGATCACCTCAAATAACTCAATATGACGAGCATCTGAACGATGCGAGAAGATCCTTAGATCTTGAAATGATTGAAGAAAAGAGGAACGTCATTTATGCGCGCATGTGTTCTTATCAGCGAACTATGGAGCTGGCTCATAATAAGCGTGTCCTATCCAGAGAATTTTCAGAAGACGACCACGTTCTCATGAATGTGAGAGTTCAAAGAAACGTTGGAAAGCTAGACATGAAATGGGAAGGGCCCTACCGAGTCTTGAGAAACTTAGGAGTTGTGGCTTATAAGTTAGAAACTGTGGATGAGAACGAGATCCCCCGAACCTGGAATGTTATTAACTTAAAGCGATATTTTATATAAAACCTTTGACTTTAATTGGCTATTCTAAACCATAAAATGTTTTTCATATATGAACAAGATACAACAGATGCAATCCAAACTATTTCTAGCTAGGCGAGTGAACAATCTTGAAGTTGGATTTTGTGGACGAGTTTGGACTGGTGTCCGTAGCGGTCCATCCATAAGGCTTTCAAGTAGTGTAACCGCTCTGACGAGTCAGATGATTCCACGCTTGTTGAGTACTTAGATGGATTGCAAAACTCTCATAACTCACTGCGAACTTAATCTCCCCTTCGACGGCACCCACCATCCGGAAACAGCTCTTTCTTCTTTGTACTTAGCCATAAACGATATAACAGAGATAGAATTAGCCTGTCAAAGCGCAAGCCGAAGCTCGACATGGAACTGTTCTCAGAACCGGGGCTTCGATAAAGCTTGCCATGAGACTCATAAAAGAACCAAGGCAATGCCGCCAATGTCATAATGTTTTATATGGACGGATTCAAGAGTGGTCTGTTAACGCATTTAGAATCCCCTAACTTATTAAGCCAGCAAGATTCTAAGTTAAGTTAAGAGGACCGAACGGTCTAGGTTTGGCGTGAACCCCGATCTACACTTAGCAGAAAATTTCATTGATACAGACAAAGTTTACAAAAGAAACAAAAAACAGAAAGGAATGGACTTAGAATTTGAAATCTATCCTACTTGTCCTTTCTCCTTATCTGCATCGCCGGACTTCTCTGCGATCCATGCCTTAAGATCCTCCAGTTTCTTCCCCTTCTCTTCAACTATTTCATTGACCGATCTCTCCATCCGGTCAAAAAGAGGAAATTTGGGATCATTTTCCAGTGGGAGTTCGTCTAGCTCGGGGATCTCTTTGAAGTTTCCGTCCTTGGTTAGGGGGTTGATCGTCTGCCAACGCGCATCTTCGTGATCCAGACCAAACATGTTAATTATTTGGTCCTTCATATTGTCCATGTATTGAGAGACGTTCGGTCCATAAATGTTTGCCACCAAGGCAAACATCAGTGGTGAGCGGGCAAAACCCAGAATGGCTTCCCGGTCCGCTCCCTCAGTTGCTTCTTTATACCTATCCAACTATTCCTTCAATGCATCCTTTTCCTCCTGGGACGGAAGGAGAAGTCTGTTGCTCTCGTCAGATAGTTCCTAAATCTGACGCACCAATTCCAAAACTCGGGTCGTTGCGGAGTTAGCAGTTGCTTGGGCCTCTCCCGCTTTTGAGGTAGCTATCGAAAGCTCTGTGCCCGCCCCTAGAAGCTCTCCATTCAAACGGTCCCACTCGGCCAGGACCAATTCCAGCTCTTGTTGTTTAATTTCAACTTGCCGTTGAGCTAAGGCAAGTCGACTCTCTACGTCCTCAGAAGCCGAAGTAATGTTTCGGCTCAGCTGGACTGCATAGGCGAGGTCCAAAGCCCTTCTATGTGTCTGTAAGAAACGACCTTGATCAGAACAAAAACTTAACTAGATAGCGAAATGTGAAGCTAACTTACCATGGCCTGGGATTCCAGATAGGCTAGCACCAGACCGGAGATTGCGCCGTCAATACCAGGTGGGTTCTTTCTCGCCAAAAGTCGTTATTCTTCTAGAACGGCGTCTTTACAAGAAGCTGGGGTCCTTTTCGGCCCACAAGCCTTCGAAACGGATGATACCATCTCCTGGATAGCCTCCCGAACATATTCCAAGCTCGATGATGTGGGGACCGATCTCTCCCCAATGGTGACCCCTTTCGCAGGGATCGGGGCTACGGGCCTACTTACTGCCGATTGCAGCCATTTGTACTGCTTCGGGGCATCGTCTTCAGGGCCCCGTTTACTCTTAGCCGGAGGAAGAGGGGGCCTCGACACATTGTCCCCCACGCTGGAGGATGGAGGGACATCCTCCACCCGCATCAACCCCTGCAGCAACAACCGCACGACGTTAAGATCTAGGGGAGAGTTATTTCCAATCCTGTACATGGCAGAAAGACCTAACGAACGAATTCTTTTTGAAATCATCTCGTCCATGTAACGCCCTCAATATGGGCCTAGTTGTTTTGTTAAAATACGATGATTAAAACGGAAATATTCGAATGCAAATTTAAAACATAGTTCGAAACATGAAAATATGACAGCATAATTTAGAGTATTCTCCAAAGGACCGGACTCTATCACCGGACAACCGACGACCTTCTTCCCATTCCCCTCTCATACCTCGTCCGCGTCACCTACAAAATCTGTAAAGCGGTCACAATTTATTAAAGGAAACTTTACACACGCTACACATTATCTTTTCGTTTCTTCATTAAACCGTACACGCACACGTGAATCATTCCACTTAACCGTTTTTCTTATTTCCCTCTTCTTTTACCCTTATCATTCCCATCATTCATTAACTTTACTGTTGCCGAGATTAACATGCTCGGTGCATGTCCCGCCCAAGCCAACCGTTAGCTGTTGGATGACTCGACGGGCCATATGCTTCCCTTCCCCGGATGGGTACTTAGGCGCTACCCCTTTTTCCACCCGAACTCGTTCTGCCCTCTTCGTACGTATCTTTTCCTTTTTGGAACTTACCGTTCCCTTCATCAGGCATGCCCTTCCTTTGGCGAATTGTGTACTAGGCACGATGCCGGGTTCGGTCGGACGGTCCATCCTTCCTTACCCCGAGTCTTATTATCATTTA
>RWGZ01001020.1:5781-20320 GCA_009725065.1 Utricularia reniformis
GGATGATGATACCTTGTGCCAAAAATGTAAGAGATCTGCATCACGCTGGCTAACAGGCTTGGAAGCAGGAAACCGATGATCTTCAACAAAAGTGTAGTTATCATTTCTCGGATCTGTGCCCATGTAAATAGAGATATCTGCCGTGTTTAGCTTACGATCACCATAATCCATAACATGGGAACCGTAATATGAATTTTTATTTGCTGTTCTTTTCTTCACCTGAAAGGAAACACCATTACCATTTTTTCATTGCATCATCAACAATTTAAATAGACCCTTAGTTCTTAAAGATGTTGTCTTACAACTTGATACTGTTGTCCCAAAGTTTCTGTTCGAAGATTGTGTATGTCACTGTTCAGAAACACATCAAAGTTTAGTAACAACTCACAAATGTAGAAATTCAGGATTTAATTGGTCGGAAGAGTGTCGGTATAGTATAATACATAAGAGAAATGAATCACATTCAAAAGGTTTGGACTAATTTAATTACTTATGACTTCTCTTATAAACTAAAAGATTTCTATTTCAATATCCGATGTGGGATATATTTCAAGTCGAACTGGTCTTGGTCCAATTTAGACTTGTTTCAATAGACTTGGTAGTGCTCGAATCATAGGTCGATCTATTTTTGTCGTCTAAGTCCGATGCGCTTTTCTACAAGAGTGCTTGAAAAGTGTCGATGTAGTTCAGTTCATAAGAGAAGTGAATCAAATTAAATAGGCTAGGCCAAACGAATTATTTATGATATCACTTCCCTTATAAACTAGAAGATTTCTATTTTCATAATAGACGTGGGATATATTTCAACAACAAATGGGAGTTTGTGTACGAAGATTTAATACCTGTCTTCCATCCAAGCAACACTATATAGATCACCTAAGCAGGTGTCATATTCAGGGGGTGGACTAGGGAATTCTCCAGGGCAATAGGTTCCCCAGCTGCTCTCATCCGCATTGGAGGCAGTTGTTGCATATATATTCAAGTTCTCAGGAAGAATACCTTCAAATATACTTCCAGATTCACAAGCTTCAAGGTAAAAAACCTAAAAATGATTGCAAGTTTAGCTTATTGAACTATATGGGCTTCAAAAGTAGAAGATGGTAATGGATGTACCAAACTCTTGTATGCTCCTGAAGCATGCATTTTCTTCAACACATCATTTAGCTCATCAGCATATATGTATGGGCCGGAAGGCATCCCTGAGAACATGTAATATAAATGGTTATTTGATTCGTATGGATTAATACTTTCTTAAGATATCAAGAACCAAATGAATGTAGAAATTCAGAATTCAATAAACCGGAAGAGTGTCGGCGTAGTCCAATTCATAAGAGAAGTGTATCACATTGAAAAGGCTTATATCAAACCAATTACTCATGATATCACTTGTCTTATAAACTATAGGCCTTGGTTCGGTTCAAACTTGCTTCAATATACTCGATAGTGCTCGAATCATAGGTCGATCTATTTTTATCGCCTAAGTCCGATACTCTTTTTTACCAGAGTTGTTTTTTGTCAAAACCGGTACGGACCAACCCGAAACCCACATTGTAGCTCTACCATGTAGAAATTCAGGATTCAATGGGACGGAAGAGTGTCGGTGTAACCCAATCCATAAGAGAAGTAAATCATATTGAAAAGATTTGGATCAAACCAATTACTCATTATATCACTTCTAAGATTTATATTTCTACAACGATGTGGGATGAGATATTTTAACAATGAAGAGTATCTAACCAAGTACTCCAGAACCACCATGATCTGTGTAATATATGAAGATATGATCATTTGGGCCACTTTCTAGAACCTTTCCACTACCCCCTGTTAGTGCAGCCTTGTCCCCGAGAAGCACCGCGTATAAGTTTTCAGCAGTAACTTGACTTCCAATATAATCCTGAATAAATTCAAAGTATCAGAACACTAGAAACTCTGTACTTAATAAGAGAAAAACCATGATGATTTGGAATGAAACCAACCTTTGGAACTCCATGATAGACATCCTCACCATGGGGATTATTAATGACCACACCAGGCCTTGGGTTCTGAAGGTCATGCGCAATATCATCATACATAAAAACAATAATGTTTTCATCCTTTAAGCCACCCTTCTTTAGGATTTGATATGCATGACATACATCTGCCTACAAAATTACACATCATTAAATCAATTCTATATAAGAAAGAACACAAACTTCTACGCTGGTCAAGTGTTATAGATACAGTAATAGTAGTCCCCTATAGAGTTAATACACAGTCAATTAAAAGGAAAAAAATAAGAAATCTTATGTCTGTTCATGATTTTGTTTTTAGCTTAATAGGAAAATAATTATAGCACGGAAAGGCAGTTCAAAAGTTTGCACTATTCAACCCTTAGTCCTTATTCAGTAGACAGCAATCATAATTCTTAAGCACAAAAAATCAGACTCACTCTTCATATAAATAAGTAGTTTACCTGGTGTCTATAATTCCAGTAACCCTGAGAACCAGCAACGAGAACAGCCCATCTTGTCCCCACATAATCTTCCTCCGATCCGGTGGCGGTCTCGGAAGGGAATTTAATCAACTTGTTCCGGCCTGCGACGGTGACGAAGGAAACCGACAAAATAAAGAATGCAAAGGTGACGTAGTGACTAGTTGTCATAGCGAAGGTGTTGGTTGAGTGGTGGCCAAATGGCTTAAAATGGAATATATAACCAGTGAAACGAGCTTCTTGTTCCTAAGAAGTGAATCAACTCGAAGTGAAAAGACTGATGTGCCCTGTCAGACGAAAGTGTCTTATTTGAAATTAGTTCTTCTACGCAATAGGTTTTTGTGGCCCCAAACAAGTACCTTTTAATTAATTAATAATCCAATTTTGATAAGATTCAATCCAATGGTTTACATGCGTTTGCGTACACTTCATTCCAATAGAATCTGTAAGTGGTAGTAGGTTGGATCACTTTAGGTTGGATCACTTTAGGTTGCGTACAATTCCAATAAATATTGCAAAACAAATTTATTATATTATGATTTATATTTATTATGATTTGAGGTTGGTGTCTAATTAGACTTGATATCAAATTAATTAAAAATAATATATATTTATTATATATATTATTAAATTATATATGAAAATATATTTGTTGTGTTAAAAAAAACTTGAGTATCAATAATCAACCGATTCACAATATAATAAATCTGTTTTTGATTTGTTTAGATTGTGAGAACAATAGTGAAAACGTGAGTAAGGCGATCACAAGCGATTTAACGTGGAAAACTCCTGAAAAAAGGAAAAAATCATATAGCTAAGAGTAAAACAATTCTTAGTCAAATTCATTAATGGAACAATAACGATTACAAAGGACTCTAAGCTTACGAAAATGACTAAGAGAAAATAGCGAGAGCCTAAGAGACAATTATAACGGCTGCATGCGTCAAAAAAAGGACCTCCTCAGCTAGCCATTTGATCTCGTATTTATAGAGGGGAAACATACGTGGAAAGCGTCATGTAACTGCCTTTGACAACGTCGTTATCGCGTAACAAAACGCATGGCAACTGTCCGCTGTCCGCCGGTAATCATTTTAGACCTATCTAGAGGATCGGTCCTCGAAGCACTTTACAGCCCATACCAGCATAACCTTCGGTTCCATCGGTAAAATGGGCCTTTGGACTTCCAGAACAGCATGGGCCTTCGGTCCTGTCATCTTAAATGGGCCAAATTACTGTCATGTCTTGGATCGTGGATCTTATAGGTTCGTTTCTTATCACATAGACCAGCACAATATAACTCGGGCCTCCATCAGGTTTGGATACTGGGCCTCGAAGCCTCATCAATATTTAATTATATTAATATTTAAAGTTTGAAGTTGGGTGTTGACAATTGAAGGAAATTGAGGGGCTTAGTATTATATATTAAGGCATAAATGCGTGGAGCGGTGGATCGACATTCTCATGTTGGATATTGTCGTATCAAATATTTAAAGCCAAATTGAGTGATTGGGCATCGATCTAAATTACGAGCACCGATCATATCGATGACATCGGAGGCCAGATACGATCGGTTGGAGACAAATCGACGTGATGGATGTCGATCTTCACTATGGAGATGGGTGTCGGTCGACTATCGATTGAAGAACTGATTGGTGTTGCCTCAACACTTAGCCTCTTTTTGAATGTTATTATCAATGAAGTCAACAATGGTTACTCAAGGATTCTGTGGCGTATCTCGGTACTGGCCAAATTTTGGTGCCCAAAAAGTATTGTTTCTTGGCTAGAGGAGAAACGCTTAGATATTGGTGAAGATTTGATAGAAATAACATATACATGACGTTCTTCATATAATAAAAAACACTCATAAAGAAAGACACAGTTGCTCTCATTTAGTAAATGTTGTATGTAATTTTGATCCTTATTTTTAGTGAAATTCATCTAAGTTTGGTGTTTGTGAGTTTTCTTCTATAATCTCAGTGTTCTAAGTTAAAATTTTGTTTTCATTTATATAGGAAGTCGATCAATAGTGATCCAAACACAAAATTGATATTATTGGAATTATATTTCCACTCGTAATAATAGCTATATATACAAAAAAGTAATAAGGATAATTATATTTTATTTATTAGAAGTAAAATTACTTATATATTAAATTGTGATGATACAATTACTTTTATTTAATGGTAAAAAATCGTGTTTTAACAATCAGCACAACATAATTTTGATTATTTTTAAAAGTATAATAATTAATATATGTTATTGATATCCTATGATATTTTGGACATACCGATTATTGGTGCGTATCGAAATAAAATTCTTGTGGATATGAAAATATGTTTAAATAAAATAATAAGATTTAATCCGTACCAAGATTCATATGAATTGTGATTAGAATGGGATGAATGGTCAACAACTCACTTCGACCGCATGCTGGGAAGGGCAAATCGGGGAATGCATGGAATCTCGATGAATCTCTTGGGATCACGCAAAGTCTCAATCCGATTTATATTAATGAGGGTGGGACCCAGTGGACCCCACTTACCATTATTGTCTATGGGTGGGCCGGCGTGGGCTTGCTTGCCCGTTTGACACACAAATGCACGCAACTTCTTTGTCGTGACTTGGCATATTTATCTCGCTTCCCTTTTCCCATTGGTAAATTAATATAAATAGAGAACGAATCACCAATTTTTGACACTTTGGGCTTAGTAATGTCCTTAAAGTCTAGTTAATCAATAGTAACTTGATTATGAGACAATTATTGTATTACATAATTGAGTTTTATATTTGTTTTTGTAGAGATAATTTAGATTGAAAATCATGATGAATATATATGATTTTTACGTGGAAAACCTCAAAGTAATGATAAAAACAACGATAATGAGAGAAATGATCATTGACGATGTACTATATTAATAATAGAGTACAAATCACAATGACAAGAACTAATTTATATAGAATAACGAGGTACTATAATTCGTTTCTTTTCTTTGTCTTGAGAATTTATATTTATAGATATAGATTCTCTCATTTGAGATTGTGTATTTTACTTATCCCTTATTTGTCGTCTCAATTAGTTATTAGATCCACTGAATCCGATAACTCTTGCGATGATTGCATACATGTCAAAACGGTAGTCAGTTTCCATAAAATTCATGTTGCAGTTGACTATATCATGTCCGCTTTTGGTCATTTGGATCAAACCCTTCACAACCTGTGGGGATCGCTATGTTACTTAAGCACTCTTTATTTATTGCTTCAAGCTCTTGGGGTTGGTTCGATACCTTATTGGTTAGGCTTGTCACTCTTCGAATATGAGATATTTACATGATCGTATTGTATTAGCCCAATATTGTTTCTTCCGGGTTGCTCAAAAGTGTGGGTTGAGGCATGTTACACGTACCCAATCTAGATGTCTCGTTCAAAGTGAAAGTCAGACTTTAAAAACAAATTAAGATCCTAAAAAACTAGTTAAATTTATAAAAAATCGTTAAATTATTTGTAAAATAAAAAAATCATATTATAAAATTAAATACAATTTAATTGATTCGTTATTTTAACGCTAGACTTCTACTAAATCGATTTGATTTCTAATACAATTTTGGCAATAGTGATTGACACATTAAACTTGAGTGAGTCAATAGCTCTTAAAATTCACCAATTGTTCATTTCAACTTTGTATTTGTTGCCAAATCATAACTAATTGTGGATATATATTATCAAATACAGCAAAATGCCAAAATGTAAAGATTTATATATATTATTAATATAAATATGGTGCAAATAGATGACATTGTGTAAAATATAGTAATACATTATTTTTAAATAAGCTGCCGCTATGTTTCTATTAAAACCATGGGATCGAAAATACTTTCTATTGGTAAGATCGGATGGTCGGATCGGTTTGATAAAAAATAATATAAAGTTAAAGAACAAAAATAATATATATTTTAAAATATATTTTATTAACAAAAACTCTAAACAATTTTTTTTAAATGTGCAATTAGATAATATAAATAAGTTTAATAAAAACAAAAATTAGTACTTGACTTTTGTAATTAAATAAATATAGTTTAGGTATCAAAATTTAACCATCAAATTGGTCTAAACCCGTTTTTAAAGTAACTATACCAATTTTAATGTGAATCGGTTCAAATCGTACCGTTAGTCTGATCGATTCTCGATCGAATTGGTTTTTAAAACCATGATTAAAAGACGACAAAAACTTCATATTGCATCACAATGAAAACTAAATAGAAACAAGATAGACATAACTTGCGTCATAATTGAGCTTAGGATCCAATAACTAAAGCCCAAATTGAACCAAATACAATACCTAATATATAATGAACTTAGGATTAGTAGAAGAATGTATATTTTCTCACCACCTTGGAAGCCCAGACCGCAAGTCTATTTCTATTTCCTTGGGATTGATAAGTTTATCTCGCTGAGGTCTCTATTTTTCTTGAGTTACTGACATGGATTAAACATGTTTGAGCAATCTTTTAAAAATGGTACATCTTGGTGTATGGAATGAGTCCAATATATTATTATATCGAATTTCTATCGTGTATAAATTAATTATTAATATTGAAATTATATACAAATGTTTAATTCATACTGAATTTTTATTGTTCTTATTTTGAAAATAAAAATTTCCAAAATTCATGTATCTTTTTCACAAACTAAACAAGCTATATCCGACAGAACTAGATTAACATTCGTACCGGTTGATATTTTTTTATCAGTTGGCCAAAACCACTATGATGTTCAGAAAACTAACTCCCCACCGATCAGAATACCGAACGAGACGATAGTTCCAGTAGCAAGAGTGGGACGACCAAGTCTCACAAGTCGGTCCTTTCT
Source organism: Utricularia reniformis (assembly GCA_009725065.1). NCBI lineage: Eukaryota > Viridiplantae > Streptophyta > Magnoliopsida > Lamiales > Lentibulariaceae > Utricularia > Utricularia reniformis. The sequence continues at coordinate 13,118 of RWGZ01001020.1, forward strand.
TGTTTATGTTCATTTTCCTTTGTGCTTCTGACTAATTGCCACAAGACCACCCCAAGACACAATATATGATTTCTCACATTATTCAAGATGATACTCAAATTTGGTCAACATAGTATTAAGATTGTAAAATCGATCCCCATACTTTATGATGAGAACTCTAGGACCAGACACCCTGTAACGGATGAGGCCCAATAACGATTGGGCCGATCCAAATGGTGGAAGCGAACTCTTGCAGCACATTTATACACTTAGCGAAAAGCGGCCCGATGTTCCACGAGAGGACCGAAGATAACCTTGGCGAAATAAAGCGTTTTATGGTCACTGGCTCCGTGGTTCGGTCCAAACGGTTACAAACCCGCGTTTTCCACGATTCGGGCCTTCACACGTTTACCACGCCTTGGGCCCGTTCACGCAGACCACGCCTCGATCCCAGCCTCGTTTTACATCGCGCGACAACAACCTCTAACAAACTTGTCAGAGGCGGTTACAGAGCATGATTTACACACGCCACTATCTCTATAAATACAGAGCGCGACGATTGAAATAGCAGGACCTTTTGGATGCGTAAGAACAGGCCGTTACCCTGCCGGAGTTCTTACTGCTTTCATATTCCTTGTCATTTTCATTAAGCATCTGTTGTATTTTGTATGAATTGTTTGATTAGTGAACATGCTAGGAGCGTAATTCGCTCTTAGTCAAGTTGTTTTCTCCCCAATTCCTGGGGTTTCCACTATAAATCGCTGTGTCTCTTTATTGTTTCTAGTTTTAATCACATTCCCCATCAAAAACAAATCAAAATCGAGTTCGTTGGCTGACAAATCGAGTGATTGTTGGTACCCCTTAAAAGGAACCATAACAGTTTGGCGCCGTCCGTGGGGACGATTCTCTAACCCCATTTGAGTTTTCTACCAGGGATAGGACAATCAAAGGCATGACGACTGGAATTTCGACAAATGACAGTGACGTGCTTCCCGACAGTCTCCCAGCACCAACATTCACTTTGCAGGATCTGGAAGTTGTCGTCAAGAAGGTAGTACTGGAGATTACATCGGAGAGAAGTGGAACAGAACCATCGGCTGTTTCGAGCCCTGTTCCCCAAAGCAGAGGATATGAGAGTGATCCTGACGAGCGCATCACTGATGATGAAGAAATCATCATGCGTGGTGTAACAACGAGGAGGCCTAGATATCGGTTTACTCCTCCCCCCTGCCAGAGCTCTAACTCCCGCTCCTGGAAATGATCAGGAGTAGATGCATCGACGAATTGACAAGCTCACCAGGGAGTTGGAGAGCATGCGTGCGTTGAAGGATTGCGAACCTAATCTGAGACACAATCCTGGTTTATTCAACAGGGCCATGGAGGCCCCAATCAGGCAAAATAAGGATGATGACTTGTGGCATAATCTGCATGCGGTCCAGACATCGTCCCAACAATCTGAAGGCGTATCAGCCGCCTTAAGAGATTTGATGCTCTTTTTTCTGAAGAGATGTGGGCAGCAGTCCCAGATCGGCATTATCGCAACCCCGAGGGGTTGCCGACATTTCGTGGTGACGGTGATCCGATCGATCACGTTGCCGATTTCGAATTACGCATGGGAACGGTTCGGGCCTCAGATTCATTAAAGTGCCGCATCTTCGCGGCAGGATTCCAAGGCGACGCCCGAAGGTGGTTCAAAAATTTTCTGGCCCGATCCATACAGTTGTATGGCGGATTTATTTTGGCTTTCTCATAGCAATTTGCTCCAAATGTAGGACCGCCCCGAAGCAGACATGAACTATATGAGTTAAAATATATCCCGTCAAAAATGAGTCTTCGGTCCTTCATGGAGAAATTCAATAGAACCGCCCGGGGTATCAAGCTTGAGCTCCGTGATAAGATTGATATTCTACAGCAGGTCTTGGGACCGTGCGGCCTTTCGGCCAGTTTGCTAAAGAGCCCACCATCCACCTTGGGAAAACTTCTTCTGAAAATCAACAAGTATATTAAGGTGNTAAGAACATGCCGTTACCCTGCCGGAATTCTTACTGCTTTCTTTTCCTTGTCATTTTCATTAAGCCTCTGTTGTATTCATTATGAATTATTTGATTAGTGAACAGGCTAAGAGTATAATCTGCTCTTAGTCAAGTGGTTTTCACCCCAATTTCTGGGGTTTCCACTATACATCGCCGTGTCATCATTTATTTCCAGTTTTTAATCGTCTTCCACAACAACAAAAAATCAGAACCGAGTTCGTTTTCTAAACGAACCGGACGACTGTTGGTACCCCCTAAAAAGGGACCATAACAGTTTGGCGCCGTCCATGGGGACGATTCTTTAATCCCATTTGAGTTTTCTACCAGGGATAGGATAATCAAAGACATGGCGACTGGAACTCCGACAAATGATAGTGACGTGCTTCCCGACAGTCTCCCAGCACCAACATTCACTTTACAGGATCTGGAAGCTGTCGTCAGGAAGGTGGTACTGGAAATTACATCGGAGAGAAGTGGAACAGAACCACCGGCTGTTTCAAGCTCTGTTCCCAAAAGCAGAGGATATGAGAGTGATCCTGACGAGCGCAGTACTGATGATGAAGAAATCTTCAGGCGTAGCGTAACAACGAGGAGGCCAAGATATCGATCTACTCCTCCCCCTCCGGCCAGTGCTCTAACTCCCGCTCCTAGAAATGATCATGAGCAGATGCAGCGACGAATTGATGAGCTCACCAGGGAGTTGGAGAGCATGTGCGCGTTGAAGGATTGCGAACCTAATCTGAGACGCAATCCGGGCTTATTCAATAGGGCCATAGAGGCCCCAATCAGGAGAAATAAGGATGATGACTGGTGGCATAATCTGCATGCGGTTCAGACATCATCCCAGCAATCGGAAGGCGTATCAGCCGCCTTGGGAGATTTGATGCTCCTCTTATCTGAAGAAATCTGGGCAGCAGTCCCAGATCAGCATTATCGCAACCCCGAGGGGTTGCCGACATTTCATGGTGACGGTGACCCGATCGATCACGTTGCCGATTTCGAATTACGCATGGGAACGGTCCGGACCTCAGATTCACTAAAGTGCCGCATCTTCGCGGTAGGATTACATGGCGACGCCCGAACGTGGTTCAAAAATTTGCCGGCCCGATCCATACAGTCGTATGGCGGGTTTATTTTGGCTTTCTCAGAGCTATTTGCTCCAAATGTAGGACCGCCCCGAAGCAGGCAGGAACTATATCAGCTGAAATATACCCCGGCAAAAATGAGTCTTCGGTCCTTCATGGAGAAATTCAACAGGACCGCCCGGGGCATTAAACTCGAGCTCCGGGATAAAATTGATATTCTACAGCAGGTCCTAGGAACGTGCGGCCTTTCTGCCAGCTTAGTAAGGAGTCCACCATCCACTTTGGGAAAACTTCTTTAGAAAATAAACAAGTATATTAAGGTGGATGAAGCGTTGGGGCTTGGCTATCGGAAACCTAGCGGGAATTCTGAGCCCGCAGGTGATCATAGGGTTTCCTACCCTAAGAAGCAGTCGCGAGAAGTAGCGGCTGTAAGCGAAAAAGACGTCCTCCCGAAGCAGGAGGATAATCGGGTGTATTGCGAGCTCCATCATAATCGCGATCACCCGACCCTGAAGTGCATGCTGTTGAAATAGACAGTAGCGGCAATGAATAAAGAAAAGCCCGACCGGAATGGTCAGAAGGGCAAGCGAGCAGAGTCCCCCCGAAAGGGCCACCAAGGTGACGATCGTCACAGGCCGTGGGGAAGAGATAATCGGGGACAACCCCGAAACTATAACGATCGGACGGAGGACCGAAGGTCTCCTCCGCCAGAACAAGAAAATGGCCAACACGGTCGTGAGAACCGTGGTCAGGGCAGAAGAAGAAGATGGCGGGGCCGTGGCGGCAGAGCCCCGCGGAACGAGGGTGGAAGACAGGAGCAGGCCGCTCCTCCACCTGCGGAAACTAGTGCCCAACCTCCTCAAAATGAGGAGGCAACCAGAGAAGTAGCCGGAGATATTTATGTTATCTCCGATGGTTTGAGAATAAATGAATCGGTCCGGGACCGTAAGAGAATTGCGCGCGGAGACTCTGCTGAGAGCTCCGAGTCTGTGGCACTGGTGAAATATGATCCAGTGGAACGGTCCTCCTCCTTCAGAGAGGACATTACTTTCACCCTGGCTAATCGGGAAGGGATCATCGATCCATGGAACGACCCCCTTACCATCACTGGGGTCATCGGGAATCGTCGTGTCCACAGAATATTAGTGGACACTGGGGCTTCGTGCAATCTAATGAAGCGCAATGTTGCCGAAATGTTGGGAGTTGTTGCTCACGATCTCCCGATCGCTAACATAACTCTTTGGTCGTTCGACCAAAGGAGCGTTATTCCATGCGGGAAGATGTTATTCCCAGTTACCCTTGGAGAGCCATCCAAGGACCGGTCGGAGGACCTGGAATTCATTATCGTTGATGTCGACTTGGCTTACAACGCTATTATCGGACGGACCGGCCTTAGTAAGTTTGAGGCGGTCCCATCTACTTATCGCATGATGCTCAAATTCCCCTCCATTCATGGAGTTATTTCTGTTAAGGGGGATCAGAAAGTAGCTAGGCAATGCTACATGAGCTCGTGCCGAACATTGACACCCATCAAAAGGGCCCGGGTGGATTTGCTGGAAGAGCTGTCGCACCCGAGGCAAGCAATGGAACCCGTAGGGTTCAAGTTGATTTACCTGGTTGAGGATGACTCAACCAAGACAACTCGCATCGGGGCACATCTAGCCCCTAACTTTGAAAAAGAACTGATCCACTTGCTGAGAAGCCACGTGGATATATTCGCATGGACCCCGGACGATGTTCCGGGGATTGACCGATCCGATAGTGAACATCGGATAAACACCAAACCTGGAACGAGGCCTGTTAGGCAAAAAAGGAGACATTATTCTCCCGATAAAATCGAGATTATCCGGGCTGAGGTGAATAAACTACTACGGTCGGGATTCATCAGAGAAATCCACTATACTGAATGGGTTGCAAACCTAGTGGTGGTTTCCAAACCGGATGGGAAATGGCGAATGTGCATCGACTTTACCGATGTTAACAAAAGCTGTGAGTCAGACCCTTTCCCTTTGCCGCATATCGACCGACTGGTGGATGTTGTGTCTGGTAGCACCATGATGAGTACCATGGATGCTTATTCTGGGTATCATCAGACCTTCTTAGCTGAGGAAGATCAGAAGAAATCATCATTCATGACCGAAGATGGGGTTTACTGTTATGTGGTTATGCCATTCGGTCTCAAAAATGCTGGAGCAACATATCAAAGGTTGGTCAACAAAATCTTTAGAGAATTGATCGGCCATATGATGGAAGTGTATGTTGACGATATGATTGTTAAATCTATGAATGATGAAGACCACCTATCTTATTTGTCTCGTTGTTTCGAAGTATGCCGAAAATATAAGCTTAAACTAAATCCAAACAAATTCTGCTTCGGGATCCGAAGTGGAAAATTTCTAGGATATTACGTTTCAGAGAAATGCATAGAGGTTAACCCCGAAAAGGTTCAGGCTATCATTGATATGCAACCTCCAAGAAACAAAATAGAGTTTCAAAGGCTTACTGGCCGACTCGCCGCACTAAGCAGGTTTATTTCCAAATCCACAGACCGGGCCTTACCTTTTTTCACAGTTCTAAGAAAAGCAAGCCATCTAGATTGGACCGAAGAATGCGATCGGGCCTTCTCCGAGCTGAAGACTTATTTAAGCACTCCCCCGGTGATGGTAAGTCCAACTTGTGATGAACCTTTGGGGTTATATCTTGCGGTATCAAAAGTTGCCGTCAGCGCAGCTCTGGTAACCATACGAGACGACATTCATAGACCTGTTTATTATGTCAGCCACTCTTTGGTATCTGCAGAAACCAGGTATTCCACCTTGGAGAAATTCATGTTAGCTTTGAAAAAAGCTGTATCCAAGCTGAAACATTATTTTGAAGGCCGAACGGTCTATGTTTATACGGATCAACCTCTGAAGGTGGTCCTTAAACAGAAGGATTTGAATGAGAGATTGGCAAAATGGGCTATCAAACTCAGCGCTATGTATCTGGAATTCATGCCCCGAAGGGCGATCAAAGCTCAGGTTCTAGCCAATTTTGTGGTTGAAATGACACGATCGGCCATTTATCTTAACCAAGAGGACGATCGATGGACGATCCATGTAGATGGGTCGACCTTCTGAGGAAGAGGAGCGGGCATTACCCTGACAACGGTACAAGGTGATCTTATTCATTCTGCAGTTTCCTTTGCTGGAACAAATAATATGGTAGAATATGAGGCAGTATTATCAGGAATGACCCTAGCCCGAAAAATGGGAGTTAGCAGAGTACGAATGTTCTCAGACTCAAAGTTAGTAGTAGAACAGTTCGCAGGGAGATTTGAAACCCATGATCCGATGATGAGGTTATATTGCGCCAAAGTTCTGGAAATATCCAAAAAATTCAGTGTGTTCTCTCTTGACCACGTGCCACGGGAGCAAAACAAGGTTGCCGACGCACTCGCCAGATTGGCCTCAGGCATACCTGACATAGAGCCAAGCACTATTTCGGTCCATATTCAGAACCGACCTTCGGTCGAGATATCAGTGACCGAACAGTCTATTGAAGAGATCGGGGCTCTATGCTATGAACTCCAGGGCTTGAATGTTAACGCTACTGAGTCTCTGGGGGAACCCAATTGGATGGACTCCTTTATTAAATACCTCTCAAACGGCTATCTCCCTGAAAATAAGTCTGAAGCCAGGAAAGTAGAAGTTCGGGCTAAGAGATTTACCTTAGTCGATGGACGCTTGTTTAAAAAGAGTTTTTAAGGCCCGCTTCTGCGTTGTTTATCTCCTATTGAGACTGAAGCCGTCATGATTTATGTTCATGAAGGGATATGCGGCATTCATTCAGGGGCTCGATCTTTATACCACCGCATCATTAGAGCTGGATACTTTTGGCCAACATTGCTTGCTGATGCCAAGCAATACACTAAACGTTGTGTCATATGTCAATACCATGCTCCACTCCCGCAATTGCCTCGGGCTCCCTTATCGATTACCCCATTGCCTTGTCCGTTTGACAGATGGGGGATCGATATCCTCGGTCAATAGGGCAAATAAAATTCTGTATCGTAGCGGTGGAGTATTACTCGAAATGGATTGAAGCAGAAGCAGTAGCCATCATCT